>CM061532.1:228498603-228947144 GCA_030545055.2 Neoaliturus tenellus
CCACATCAAAATTCAACCATGTATATAGGCTGTATAGTAAATTTGAAGTCCTGTGGGCGGAGCCCTAAAGGACATAAAAACCTATATTTGTAAAACCATTCTATTCTTAGTGAGTACATATGAGTAAAGAGGAACGTCTACGACAAATTTCAACCCCGTAAGCCCCAGAGAATTTTGAAGTCTAGTGGGACAGAGCCCTAAAGAACTTCAAAATCTATATTTCCAAACCATTTCTAAGTGAGTACATATGAGTAAAGAGGAACATCCACGTCAAAGTTGAACCCCGTAGGCTCAATAGTAATTTTGAAGTCCAGTGGGGCAGAGCCCTAAAAGAACTTCAAAATCTATATTTGCAAAACCGTTTCTAAAGAAGTACGTATGAGTAAAGAGGAACATCCACGTCAAAGTTGAACCCCGTAGGCTCAATAGTAATTTTGAAGTCCAGTGGGGCAGAGCCCTAAAAAAAAAAAAAAAAAAAAACAATACTTGCAAAACCGTTTTTTAGTGAATACCTATTAGCAGAGAGGAAAGTCCAAGCCGAATTTCAAAAACATATGCAATAGAGTAATTTTGAAGTCCAGTAGGGCGGAGCCCTAAAGGACATAAAAACCTTTGTTTATAAAACCGTTTCTTAGTGAGTACATAAAAGAAAAGAGGAATGTCCACATAAAATTTCAATCCTGTATGCCCTAGAGTAAATTTGTAGTCCAGTGGGGCGGAGCCCTAAATTATTTAGAAAAACTATATTTACAAAACCGTTTATTAATGCATACCTATGAGCAAAGAGGTACGTCCCTGCTTAATTTCAACCACGTTGGCCGTAGAGTTATTTCGAAGTTATGTGGGGTGGAGCCCTGAAGGTGCTTTCCAAGAGCGTATTTAAGTGAGCACCGATGATGGGCAAAGTGGATCTCCCATTTAAAATGATTCCCTTACTTCAACTTGTTTTTCATATTCGTTGTTTCTTCAATTCATATTAAAAATTGGCCATAAAAATAGCATTAGATCAGAAATGAAATCCTGTGGGGCGGTGCCCTGTTTGAATTTTTAAAAACCGTTTGTTAGTGAGGACCCATAAGCAAAAATGAACGTCCATTCAAAATTTCAACAGCAAAGGTCCTAGAGTTTTTCAGATTCGTTGTTTCCTAGATTCGTATGAAAAATTGGCCATAAGAATAACATTAGATAGAAATTTTGACGTTCTATGTGGCGGAGCCCTGGTGGAATTTTGCAAAACCGTTTCTTAGTGAGCATCTATGAGCAAAGAACGTCGCCCATGCCCAATTTTAATATTGTAGGTCCCATAGTTTTTGAGATTCGTTGTTGCTTAGGTTTGTATAAAAAATTGGCCATAAGGTTAACATTAGATAGAAATTTTGATGTCCTGTGGGGTGGAGCCCTGATGGAATTTTGTAAAACCGTTTCTTAGTGAGCACCTATTAGCAAAGCAGAATGTCCATGCTTAATTTCAACATCATAGGTCCTATGGTTTTCCATATTCGCTGCTTCCTAGATTTGTATAAAAAATTGGCCATAAGAATAACATTAGATAGAAATTTTGAAGTCCTGTGTGGCGGAGCCCTGGTGGAATTTTGCAAAACCGTTTCTTAGTGAGCATCTATGAGCAAAGAACGTCGCCTATGTCCAATTTCAACATTGTAGGTTCCATAGTTTTTGAGATTCGTTGTTGCTTTAGTTTGTATAAAAAATTGGCCATAAGGTTAACATTAGATAGAAATTTTGATGTCCTGAGGGGCGGAGACCTGCAGGAATTTCGCAAAACCGTTTCTTAGTGAGCGATTTTTAGCAAAGAGGAACGTCCATGCCAAATTTCAACCCTCTATACCCTATGGTCATTGAGATACTCTGATGCATGAGTGAGTGGTATTTGACAAATATATATAGTAGATTACCAAAACTACACGTATTTACAGCTGATTATTAACAGATGTTTAAAATGCTTTATTCAATCCCAATGTTATTTAAATGGGAAATTTTGGGATTTCAATTTTGGATAGCGCCTTTATTTTCAGTCCGATAGGCTACTCATCAATTTTTGGCCGAAACAACTACAGACCAAGCCCTATCCAATGACACCAAAAACTTGAAAATCGGTTAAAATTGTAGGAGAAGTTCTCAAGACAAAAAACCCTTAGCGTATTAAATAAGTATAGATGTAGAATAGGCAAACTCCTTTAGCAATGTACAGATAAACAGATATTGATGAATTTAGTATATGGCTTGATATGGCCGAAATAATTTTTTTAATGCTAAAAACCTACTTTTAGTGTTTTTACATAGGTATGCTACCCATGGCAGCATACCTGCATACTTTTTCCTTATATTTATCGGAAGGAGAATAGACATTTATTTCCCTATTTTTATTTTTATTTATTTATTTCCCAACGGCAGATCGCCAATTTACAATAGTACACAATGATGGTGGTTTGCAGTACAATATGACAAATATTAGAACTAACCATAAATTATGCTCTATGAAATGAAGTTAACAATACGAGTACAATAATTCTATATATGATAATAGCAACGTATTTAACAACAACAACTAACAATAACAAAAGCGACCTATTTATTAGGACGTAATGAAAATTTGTTTACAGGTTCCTCTAGTCTAAATTAATATTACTAATTTGGAAATTCGCTGAGTACGCAGGTCTGCTGCGATGGGGGTATTGCATGTTTCAAAAAAACCATTGTCGAAATGTTTTACAGTTATATGGTTAGGTTCAATTTTTACAATACATTCTCATCTCAATATGTTGTTGATTTGATTGTTTCCATTGAAAAATCTTAACCGCAATATAAAAATTCCAAACAGATAGGCCTAATAATTGTCTATTTAAATAAAATTACTTTCAAAAACATAACCATATTTATTCAATTTAAGCTAGATAACAACTAACTGTTTTAAAAACAAAAACAATAATCTATCTTCTTATTTCTTTAAGGGTTTCGTCTGTTACGTCCCTTTTTCTCTTGACCTACTGAACCGATTTTTAAGATTGAGGTGTCATTTTAAAGCTTAGGATATACCGCAGTGACGAATTGTAATTAAAAAGGTCATATTGTTTCGGGCTTCGCCCCCCTCGCCTTTGATTTATTACTAGAGGGCGCTTTAAAATGTTGACCAACTTTTACTGCAAGTTCTTTAATGTGAATTGTAATTTAACAGCTGATTACCTTCATATGAATTTTAAAAGCCAGATAGTAAACAAAACTAGATCTCTGTCACTTCATAATCAACATTCACATACTGTAGGTGAGTTTTACTCATATAGAATCATAAAATGCGCAATTTGCGCACGGGCCACCTAGTAAATAAATAACATATGATAATTTGACATGTGATATACATCTCCCTCTTGAGTTTGGACTTTTACACAAGTTCGTGTATTCCTTCTGATAAATACAGGGTGAACAACTTAACTGTGCCACCATTGGCATATCCTAAACCATGTGATTTAGAGAAAACTTTAAAGGGGGAACATCACCTGTTTTTTCAAGGCAATAAAAAATTGAATTCCATTTTCTTCTAAATGGCCGCCATTTTCCAATATGACGGCCAACTTTAAATTTCTTATGGAACACCCTACATTTAATGGTGTTTTTGGAATGTCCATGTAATTTTAAGACATTTTTATTCTTTGACCTTTTTCTCTAAACCTAAGGGTTAGGGAGCTATAGGTAACTAAAGTTCATTTTTAGTTCCATAAGAATAACATGGGGCAAATTTTATCTGCCCATATCTCCGAAACCAATCAGTAAAATAAAAAATACTCAAGAATAAAAATGTCTTAAAATGACGTTTCAAGAACATTTCTCTCATAAAAATTATCATTTACGCATAAATTAACTTATTTTCAATATGGCGGCCAAAAAATAAAATTTGTAAAAAAATTGATGTTACTATGAAATAAATGACATTAAAACATCAATTTAAGACATTTTTATTCCTGAGTATTTTTTAATTTGCTGATTGGTTTCGGAGATATGGGCAGATAAAGTTTGCCCCATGTTATTCTTATGGAACTAAAAATGAACTTTAACTACCTATAGCTCGCTTACCGTCAGGTTTAGAGAAAAATGTCAAAGAATAAAAATGTCTTAAAATTACATGAACATTCCAAAAACACTATTAAATATAGGGTGTTTCATAAGAAATTGTAAAGTTGGCCGCCATATTGGAAAATGGCGGCCATTTAGAAGAAAATGGAATTCATATTTTTTATTGCCTTGAAAAAATAGGTGATGTTCCCCCTTTAAAGTTTTCTCTAAATCACATAGTTTAGGATATGCCAATGGTGGCACAGTTAAATTGTTCACCCTGTATAGCGTTTCGCCATTTCATACCCTTATTTTTATTTTGTACTTATCAGGAAAACAACCTAAACCTTCGAAAACATCTTTATTTTTCTCAAAAATTGATTGTTTCTCATTTTCTAGGTATGTTTTGTCTTCTTTATTAGACACACTGTCAATACGCCTTAACAAATTAAGTTTAATACAAGTCTGAAGTCCTAATATAGGAACTGTATTTTCATTTTTTTACAATGAAAAAGGTTTCTACATCAATCTTATCATCTGTTTCGATTTGCCCGTCAAAAATACCCCACGGCTTAATGCTAGCTAAACCCTCCGAATGACTGTAATGTGGTATAGCATGATTTTACTTTGCAAGACATTTTTAGATCTTTAAAATAATGGTGAGGCAACACATTGACATCGGCCCCACTATCAAGTTTGAACTTGATCTTTTTACCTTCAACAGTAAGTGTTTTGTACCGAGCATTTTTATTTTTTATACAATCAACAACACAAAGGCTATTGATGTTTGATTCATCAAAAGGTTTCTCTTCATCTGGGTTGTCAAGCCTATCTAAGTAATTACATTGCCTAGTCCTGCAAACATTAGAAAAATGACTAGGTTTATTACATTTTTTACAAATTTTTCCTAATGCTGGGCATAGATGAATGCCGTTGTGGACTCCTCCACATCTATAGCAATTGTTTACCTTGTTTATAGCTGGCTTTGCTGTGCCAGGACGTTGTTGTGATCTTGATCCGGTTGAATTATTCAGTAGTTCTTCAAGACTGCGCTATGTCTATTTAAATCAAATTACTTTCAAAAACATAACCATATTTATTCAATTTAAGCTAGATAACAACTAACTGTTTTAACATAAACAAAAACAATAATAAATAAATAACATATGATAATTTGACATGTGTTATACAATAATGATGGAGTAGGATTTAAAGAAGTTTTGCCGTTTTATAAGCCTAAATACGGTAAGTGAAATAAAGTGTTGGGTAGCAAATAAGCTCAAGGCAAGTAAAATTAAAAAGTCAAAGAAACATTGGAAAACTCTTGTACGGAAAAAGAGAAATAACTTACTTCTGTAGGTGTAGGTGCAAGCCTATCACATGTAGGCCTATTCCATATAAAGTAGTAAAAATTATAGGCTTCTTCCCTTACACTATTAAATTTACCTTTTAAATAACTTAAGGTAAGTTATAAGTTTTTAGCAAATTTACAACAAACTGGGAAAGTTTAGGAGTTTAGGTCGGGGCCTAGATCAGTTGGGAGCGTGACCTAAAAAATTTTAAGATGAATTAGGCCAATACCAAACACATTGACTTTAAAAAAAGGTTTTGTTGTAAGCCTAAAAGGTTCCCTATTTATTAGAAAAAGCAATGATCATTTAATTAATGTGTTATAGGCCTAGCTCATTACAACTAAAAAAAATAATAATCTGAAAAATGTAAGAATGAGGTGCACCTCTGTAAATTATCCCGTGATCCAAAACGTCTTAAGCCTATAAAGTTGGTTTGAGTAAGTTGATTATAGAAATGTAAAAAAAGTTGTTCAATCAAAGTAAGAAACCATTAGGGCTATAGGCTTTCCGTTTTCTATTACAAAAAAAAGCAGAATGTAAAGGCATTGGCTCACACCAAACTGAAAAATTAATAACTATAAGCTAATAAATAAGAAAATGTGAAGCCTCTATACTTACCTTTCAGCAAGTTAGATGTTGGCAGTCATACAAAATTATTAAAAACAATTAACTAACACAAGTGATTCACTTGTAAGTGAATGAGGAATAAGTAATTTAATATTTGCAATATTAAAATTTGACAACGGTAAAATGGTTTTTAAGGAATCGCTAGTTATAACTATTCAATCTTAAACGCAATACCATATCCGATATGGCTCAACGACGTTCTACAGAAGAGGAAACGACAACAAACCGGAAATAGTAGTATTTTTTGAAAAGTAACAACTTATATAATGCCGTTAGCATAAAAGAATAATAAGTAAAATAATTAGTCGGTTTTAAACGATGAAGACACCGACTGAAATCAATAAAAAAAGAATTGTAAAATTATTGCAGTTAGCTCAACAACTGTGCATAATACCTAAGTTAATAGTAATAAATAGCCAAGTACGGCATAAAAGAGCTGCCATCCAACGTCAAGTTTGAAATGAAAATTTGCAAAATATAACAAAGTGCACATTGGTAAAACTTTTGTTTTGTTATTGTTTCTAGTTGTTTGCTTACTTTATTTTCATTTACATTTTGTATTTTTAATCGTGACATAACAAATGGTTTAGTACCACAACAACAAGCAGAATATAGTTTTCATATAATACATGCTTTCTATATGTCAGACAACAAACAAAAATAGCACCGTTTAACGTAACCTAAACACCCTAAACACCGTTATTTACAGCCCACAATGCATTTCTTATGGGAAATTAAATTACGTCTAATTACTTTATTACTGGACAGAATAACTTCAGAAACGAACTCGACCTTAAGAATTACGGTTAAAATCTACTGTGAAAGTTTGAAGTCGATCTGAGGCTTCTTGCGAACGTAATCGTCGGTCAACGGAATCGGGATTTGTCACTCTAGTGAGGTTGTAACAGTCATGTGTGAGGATTCACTCCTCTTCGATCCGTTCATCCAATTAACACATTTGCATTGTCTCTTATCAGTTGTTTTGGTATTTTACTATAAGTCTGGCCTATGTAAATGCTATCTATATTGTTATGTCGCCCCATAGCGAAATAACTCCTGATAGTGTTTTGGTTTTCACAGGATACATCATCAAATATAAAAACTGAAAATGGTTTAGCTTCATGCGGTTGCATTACACTTTCACTTGCATCAAACTTGTAATATTTCACTTCTGGCACATTATTAAATATTTTTTCTAATAATTGGTATTTGGGTTGTTGTAATGATTTGGAAAAGACATACAAGTTATTGAAACGCAATCCTTTTGGGTTTGTAATCAAATTGAATACTACATTTGTTTTACCACAATTTGATGGACCGGTTACAAGACAACGCACCGTGTTTGGTAATAAAACACCATGTTTGCCAGTGTTTAATTCTGAATTGTCCACCGTGAGTTCATCAATATTATTAATAGGAAAACTATCCTTTTGCGGTATTATCTCCATCCTTTGTAAAGGTTCAACCTAAAATGATGCTCCATCATTATATAAGATCCTTTTTAGGTATCCAAGAATCTTCACTCTTATTAAATCCTAACCATCGCACTTTAACTTTATCTTTTTTCCGTTGTAACACCTTTTCAACGAGATATACATCACCTACTGTGGATTTTAACATTTCATGTCCATAAAACCCTCCTTCGAGCAATTGTCCTTTATTATCTTTTAAAATGTAAGTTTCCGGCACTGTAGGTTGTACCTTAAATACGGTAAAAACCTCATTTGTCCAATTTGGTAGATATCTTTTACTGAATACACCTTTGTATTTGCTTATTCGCACTTTATCACCAACGTTAAACGTTTTAGGCTTTAGTTTTTCAACTTTTGGTTTAGTATTCATTTTTATACGTTTTAATACGAGTTTTTCATTTTTACTAGTCACTTGGTTCGGTTTCATACCAATTGTTCTATGGAACTTGTTATTGTAATCTTTTATTAGTTTTGGTAACATATCAATCCATACGTGCGATCCTCTGTTTGAAAACATCTTGTACATCGCACCTTTTAAAGTTCGATTAAATCTTTCTATGATTGATGCTTTTACCTCTGAATTAGTCGAATAGTGGTTTATGCCGTATTTTTTCATTAAATTTGAAAATTCTTTATTAAAATATTCTTTACCATCATCGGTTTGTAAATGTTTTATGGTATTTTTGTCTCTCTGTATCGCAGTTTCCATGGCTTTTGTTACACTCTTGCCGGTTTTATCTTTTAGCGGTAAAGCATCTGCCATCTTTGTAAAACAATTGATAATAGTCAATATATATTTAAATCCTTTATTTTGTTTGCTATAAGGAATCATTTCGATTAAATCAGCTTGATATAGATCATTCATTCCTTTTATAACAGTATTTCTTCGGGGAAATTTTCTTCTAGCCGGTTTATGAAGCTCATTAACAATTTTTTGTTTTAAATCCATAATTTTATCCTTCCTCTTCGGTAGATGAAGCAAAAATATTTTTTTATTCTATTATACCCTTATTTAACTGGGTCAAGGTCATTCAAATTAATGTAAAAAAATGGGGAACACGGCGTTGGGCTTGCCGTGTTCCCCATTTTTTTTACGGAAGGAAAAGGAATTTAGGTCGTAGAGGGTCGAAGAGGGACGAAGAATAGGTTAGTCGTTGATAGGATTAAGAGAGTAGTGGCCAAAAGGAAGAGTGTTAATTTTATCATCCATGATATGCCTTTTGTCATCATTTGCCGATAGTGCTTTTTTTACTTCTGTAACACTGTATAGTTTGTGTTTTTCACTTCTTATGGCGTTGAATTTTGCTGTTAAGGTGGTGTCGTTAAATAAACAGTTTTTGTAATGTTCAAAGTTTATATTTTTCTTTAAATAACATGTCTTCACACCTTTTGCTTTCTTGGTGGTCGATGTTTCTTCTTGTTCTCCCTTATACACTTTGAAAGAATACAATTTTGACATTAGTGCAATAATTTCTTCCATGCTAGCTCCATTGCATTCGTCTTTAAATTTTCCAAGCACCTTTTTGTTTTCTTCATTGAAGTTTGGATGGTTTCTTGGGTAGTCGGAAAAATCAAAATCATTTTTGTGTATGAACGTTCGAAGATCTTCATACATATCTTGCGTCTTGATCCAATAAATTAGTGCGTCCGTATCCATGTAGGCTACTCCGATATTTTCTCGTCCATAATATTGTACCATTTTGTTGTAATGAAAATCATACATATGCGTTTTACTTATATCCAATATTGACATCCCTATGTACAACGGTCTATCCATAACAATCATACTACTAAATTTTCATTAATTATCATAGTGGTTCCGAAATTTGGTTTTTGTACAAGTTTTTCTAATGCTCTTGGATCACTTACTAATTTTACAATTTTGTGTTTCCTCTTATTTTCTAAAGTTTTTCCAAAGATTGAGTTGTTCATCAGTTTATAAAAATCTTTTTCAAAAGCTGATGTGGCTGCTGCTCTCCTCACGGTGTTGGAGTCTATGTAGGGTTTCAAGTAACAAGATTGAGAAAATTGTAATACTCGGTGAATTTTTGTTATTTTCAGTCCTAACTCCAACGCTTGTTGTACAACCCAATAGTGCGCCACATAACGGTTTTTGTTGTTTAATGTCATCATTAATTTGGGCCATCTTCCTGTCGGTGATACTTCAGTTTTAGCCAACAGTGGCAAGTCGTAATGATGATCGTGTAGGTGTTCTGGATACTCGAAGTCGCAGTCGAAAATGTAGCCGGTCGGTCCATCTTGTGGGATCTGCATAATGTCCCCGATGCTGTCCGGGTCTACCCACTGGAAGTCGCCATACGGAAGGGGTTTGGACATCGCCCAACCGTATAAATTATTGGCATCAAAATATCCAAGAAAAATTGAATCTTTAGTCTCATCATAATTTGGTAGAAATTTATTGTTAGCTTTCACATGTCTTGTAACGGCCTGTGTTAATCCACCGCGTACACCTGATTCAATCATCAAAACCATATCGATGTCGTTTAGCAGTTCCAACTTGCACTCGGTAGATTTTAGCATGGCCTGCCATGCTAAGCCGGGGGATGTAAACGAATGAAGGGGGTCCAGTCCATAGGCGTCAAAGCAAGTGTTCCTAAATTGTTCCATAACATCACACAATAGTGTTACATCCAATTTTACATAAAAATCTGAATATTCACCAAGATTTTGCATACCTAATTCATTCCAGACGTTACACGCATGATTATAATCTTCAATTGAAATTTCCGTGTCTGTCAGTTTACTTTTGAAAGCTTCAATGGGTGGTAGTCTGGTTTCTTCAAATTTTTCAATTCCTGTAATATAGTCATAAGGAAACACTCCTTTTCTTAATGCTAAATCCAATTTGTCTGCAGGTACGATTTTCTTTGTTTCCTTTAAATCCTGTCGTCTTAAATTGTCAGTTAGTTTGGCAAGGCTTGATGGCATAAACCTATATGAGTCAACAAATCTTAATTTTATTTTGCCAATTTTCTTAGAAAAACTAATATAATGTTCTAAAGTTTGAGCTATCACATCAATCTTGCCTGTGTCTCTTCCCAATTCCGGTATTATAAAATGGGAATCATACCCGCTAAGGTTGTGCAACACAACTGGAATGAAATTTGGAAGTTTTAAATTTAAATTACATGCATTGCAAGCTGGTCCTCTGTAATATCCGGTCAGATGGTCATGATCGTGAACTTTATAATTGTCCACTGTAAATTCTTTATTACATATATAACAAGATGTAGCATTCAAAAATTGAATTTCCTCCTCTTCTTCAAGGGGTAACATAGGAACAATATTATTTTTATCATACAGTTGATCCACCTTACTAGCTATATCATACAACGTATCTACAAAATATTTAGCAGGATTTTCACCTCTGTACAATACCGGTGTTGTGGTTAGTCCGAAATTTTGCAAGTGTTGGTCAGATAGTGTAGACTTAACCAACAAACAAAAACTATTTGGTTTATGCATCTGGTACTTGGTTCTTCTAGTAATTTCACCGTCAGGGTTTTCCAGCGGTACAAGTGTAGACTCAAAGTCTGCATAAACAACAATTGGTATCCTATACTGGTGGTTAATATGATTAAACTGTACAACAGATCGGGTTGGTGGTGGTAAACTAATTTTACACTCGTAATTTTCATTGCATAGCCTTTGATGTTCCAACAACCACTGGGCACCACCTCTCCTTATATCCTTATTTACAAAACAGAAGCATCTTTTGCAAAAAGTTTTTTTACATTTCCTACGAGACAGCTGTTTGTTGACTAAGGCATCAAAACTTTTAATATATACATAGTGAGATATTTCACCTTTTGTAATCAACAATAAATCTGTATGGTTTCGAAGTTCTCTCTTTACAACCCGTAGTGGGTACACATTATTGCTATCATCAAGCCCAAAAATATTTACACTGACTCCGGGGTTTTGCTTCTCAAATTTACATACATCTTTAATATTTACAGGATAAACCATACCACAAAAATTATATCTATTTTGTACATTTTGATATTCAACACCGGGTCTACAAGTATTATTTACAACATATTTGGCTAGCATTGAATATTTAAAACATTCCGTGTCAAATTTTTTTACATTTATACACGCTTTGGTTTCTTGGATCTTTTTTGGTAGGGGGATGAAACTACTCCCCCTCATACCATACCCATGCTTTTGAATTCTTAAATCCATACCTTCCACTGATGTTAGCGTCCAGCCAGATCCCCTCCCTTCATGCTCTTGAAGCTTCGTCAATAACTCTTCCAAACACTCCACAATTATATCATCAATATTGGATGCAAAAGTTAAAGTACGGTTTTTAGTTACAAATCCTCTTGGTGATGTTTCTCCATCAGTGTTTGTGAACATAGCGTCTAATACCAGTCCAAATTTTAAAAAATTTAATCTTCTAAGCTCTTCCTTTAGTGTTTTACTAACTAAAAGTTTTGCACTGTCAATAAAATTTTGTAATTCCAATTGAACATTATTTATTGTAAAGTGTGTGACAACAGGTCCTTCCAATGCTATAGTGCGTAGTTGTGTTATGCCATTACCTTCAGATTCTGAATCCAAATCCATGTTTATGTCCGAGTCCGAGTCCGACGAGTCCGTGTCCGTGTCCATGTCCGCTGTAGGTCTCCTTCCAAGTCCTGATGTTCCGGCGCCTCCAAACTGAATGACGGTTGGCCTCCTCCTTTGCAGCAACTGCAGCTCGCTTTCCCAATCGTCCAGTCTTCTGTGATGTTCTGATAAAAATTTTTCAATAGAGTCCAAATAGTCTTCACTTACTTGCACATTGTCCTCTTCTTTATGCAATTCCAGATGGATTTGCAAAATATGTTCATCAGGGAAAAATTCCCCACAAATGTGGCAAAGAAGCATTTTTACCACAAGAGCGTTTAGATGTTTACTCCACAAAGGTTAATCCAATAATGAGAGGCTGGGTTAGCCGACCTCCTTTTATAACGGGTGGTGGGGGGTGACCTTAGAAAAAACCCTTCTGCGCATGCGCAGAACAAAATGTTATAAATTCTTTATAAAATTTTTATTCAGGACTAATATATAGGTCAAGGCCACCTTTGTTATGGTAAAAAAGAGGGAACACTGGATAAGAGATGGTAGTAAGATCAACTTTCTAACAAATACTTTCAATAATGTATTAACAGGTGCAAAAGTTAAATATTTTTATTTTTTACATACCAACTTGTTCAAAATTAAAACTTTTAAATATATTTCTTTGAGCAAATGCTTTTGGCACACTTACCACACGCCAAAACTCAAAAAATGTACAGAATTAAGACTGATCTTGCGGGGAAATACTTATGTGACACCTAACATTGGTTATCTGACTCGAATAAGAATTGGTGATATATAACATATTGAAAAAAATTTTATGTTGTATAAATCACCAATACTATGCGAGACGGACAACCAATGTGAGGTGGCTACATAGTATTTCCCCGAGAGATCAGCTTAATCCTGTACTTTATATGAGTGTTAGCGTGTAGGAAGTATGGCAAAAGCATTTGACCAAAAGAAAATATATTTAAAGTTTTAAGATTAAACAAACTAGCGAGTCTAAAAATAAAAATATTTCCTAACCATTGACAACCTGTTAACATATTGCAGTGTTAAAGTATTTGCTATAAAGTCAATCTTACCATCACCTCCGATCCAGCGTTCCCTCTTTCTTACCAAATGAGACTGAGGCTTGACTACCCGTATATATGACGTTTCCCCCACCACTAATGCTCTCCCCCACCACAATTAATTTACAAAAGTAGGTCAAGGTCATCGGACATTATTATTTTGAGCGGAGGATAGAGCATCTGCTGCTCTATCCCCCGCTCTATTTTTTTTTTTCTTTTTAACATTTTATATTTTTTTTTGGGTTTTTAAATGCTAAATAATATTTTTTTTACAAAGGTGAATATTCATCACTACTGTCCTCCTCGTCACTACAATCAAAAAATAATTTTCTGCTACACATCACAAGTCTTTTGCACAATGACATTTTATCCAATACTGCTCTTATTTGAGGAGTGATGTTTTCCTTATTGTCCTCTTCTTCGGATGATTCCAATGTTTCATCAGCATACAAATCAATGTCAAAGCTGTCACCATCAGTGTTTGCAAAATTATTTTCACCTGCTTCCATCTCTTCATCTTCGGATAATTCTTCTTCCATTACATCTTCTTCTTCTTCTTCCTCTTCCTCCTGGTTAACTACTTCTATTGGAATTTCTGGCAAAATAAGTAAAATTTTCTTGTGTGCTGCTACGGTGTTGTCCCTCGGAGGCATCGTGATTGAATATTCACCTTTGCTGTTCACAACCCTATTATATACACAAAAACTATCCCCACCACCACGTTATCCGTTAACCAAAATATCATAGTCCAAGTCCAAGTCCAGCTCGTATAACAAAAACTAATAAGTTTTTCATTTCTTAAAAAATATTGGCATTTTTGCATTTACTTTGTTATCAAATAAATACTTTACGAACTCAAAGTTTGTAGTTTTGTCAGTTAACTGATTGGAAATAAATTTTTGTACAATTTGTTGTGACCTCTCGTCCTGAGGTTCACATCTTACATTTTCTATTGTTCCTTTCCTGGTTGTATCTTCAATCAGCTCCACTATCTCCACCAGGTCCTCCTCCAACAGAACAAACTCCACACAATGGCTTACCATGATGATGCTGGCTGAAGTGCTCTGCAAAGAATAAATCCAACAGATGCTTTCCACTACGTATATATTAACTTACCCCCACCACTTTTCAAGGTAATACATTAAATACCATAAGTAAAATTTTGTTTTTACACCTAAAACCTAGGCGCTACCCCTGGCCAACGAAATAATAAACTTCTTTTTGGCTCAACCTGGTTTCTGCTATACGTATGCCAGTCGTGTAAATAAGCTGCACAAATATCACACTTTTCTTGCGGTATTTCATTTCTTTTTAGGTTAGAAATTCCAGTCATCACCATGTAGCCACCGCTTTCTACAAATTCTGTCATGTCCTCACACGCAAAAAAACCACAGTCTTTGCAAAACTTAAGATTTTCATTTCTAAAAACATACGCAAAATAATTGGTGTAACCATTTCTTTCAAAATCAAACTCCTTAATTAAAATTTTAATTTTTGGTGGTGCACCAGACTGATGCACCACATAACGGAACAATTCAGTTTCATCAGAAATTTTTTCCAAACACAATTGTTGAAGACTGGAAGGAGTCATCTCGAAGTGTGTGTCTCCTGGCTACGCTAAACTGAGACTGAGCAACCTCCTCAAAACCCAACGCTTGGTTAAAATTACCCCCACCACTTTTTTTAGTGGGTCAAGGTCAAATAAAATTACCCTGTGAGCGGGGGATAGAGCACTAAGTGATATGTTATTCCAGTATCACAGAGTGCTCTATCCCCCGTTCTGTTTTTTCCACATACCAAACAGCTAGTCCGTGTTCAAGTCCAATTCACACAAAATGAAAAATTTTATTACTTACATTCCTAAAATTTGTTCATTACCATCATCAACCTGCTCAGGACTTCCAATCACTAGATATTCAGAATTATTATTTTTATTTTGCAGTTGTCTTTCAAGAAATTTAATTTTTGATTCCAACAAGCAGATGTAATCAGAAGCGGCTGTCAGGGTGTCGAGCTTGCTGGAACGTTTGCTGATTTTAGGCACTAACAACTGCAAACGGAACATTGCCGCTCGCTCCTTGTAGTTACGCTTTTGATCCGCCAACCGTTTCATATATTTACTTTTTAAATTTCTGTCCAATTCACCCTTGACCAACTCACTCCTCAAAATACTAGTTTCTTCACCATCATTGGAAGGTCCAGGTTCTGGGGACACCTGTTGTTCAGGTGAACAATAATTTTTATATTCCACCAGCATCGGAGCATATACATGCCCCGATGGTAAACGCTGCAATTCCAGGTCTCCAACAAACGGATTGATACTGCACATTACGTCTGACAAATTGAAACGTTCAAGGCAGAATGAGCTCAGTGAGTGGGTATAGGAGTTCTGTAATGGTGGGGGAACCCTGTTGTCACATGATCATTGACTGGTTTACCTTGAAGCTAAACATCAGTTTAATACAAAAAAGTTTTTTGCTATAACTTTTCTTCACCATCCAGGACACTGGTTTGGGACGTGTCTGAATAATGTTTTTTTTAAGAAAAAAAAAACATTATCCCCAGGTTAAGATATTATATAAATGAACTATTTTTTTTTTTTAAATAGCTCATTTATATAATACCCCCCTCCCTTATTTCAAGAGGGTGAAGAAATAATTTGGAAAAACAAAATTTAATAAACTTTAATTTGGAAAAAGGAAATGTTTGGGAAACAAAATTTAGAAAATTAAACAAACAGTCTTACTGATTGCATTACTCCTGCAAACGCCACACAGTCCTCAGCTTGTTTAAAACTTTAACACGTATCAAGTACCCTCTGTTGGTCATAAATCTAGGAACAATGAATTTTTTAGCAACCCTTACATGTACGTTCTGGTCTTTATGCCTCATCAAAAACAGGTGAGGTTTCACACAAACGTGTGCTCGAAAGAAATATTTTTCACCAGCATAGAGTCTTTGATAACGTACCTTGGGAATCTGTGTGGTTTTCTTAGGGGCAATGTTAAGCGAACATGAATCAAGAGTGCTCCGATTGGATGCTGTTTTGCGGTCGAAGTGATAGCGGCACAACTCCTCGCCGCTCACAGCCCACCTGGTGCATTTTTGATTTACTTTCGCTCCAGTTATCCAAACATAATTACATTGGCGTTTCGGTGCCGCTGCCTTCTTTACTGTTTTTTTCAGACCAGAATTAATTTTACTTACTTTATTGTTTGTGGGTTGCTCCACTTGAAGGTCATTGGAAGTGGAAGGGAAAGAAGTTAAATTTAGTTCGGGTTTGGAAGGGCTATGGACGGGAGAGATAGGATCAAAGATGGAAAAATAATTTTCGCGCAGTTTTCGTCCGGAGCAAAAAATTTTTGGTCAAGGTCAAAATCAAAAAAAAAAAATTTCGGGGGGGGCACAGTTTTCGTCCGGAGCAAAAAATTTTTGGTCAAGGTCAAAATAAAAAAAAATTTCGGGGGGGGGGGAGGGGGGGGCGCAGTTTTCGTCCGGAGCAAAAAATTTTTGGTCAAGGTCAAAATCAAAAAAAAAAAAATTCGGGGGGGGGCGCAGTTTTCGTCCGGAGCAAAAAATTTTTGGTCAAGGTCAAAATCAAAAAAAAAAAAATTTTTGGGGGGGGGGCGCAGTTTTCGTCCGGAGCAAAAAATTTTTGGTCAAGGTCAAAATCTAAAAAAAAAAAAATTCGGGGGGGGGGCTCACTTCCCGTCTGGAGTCGGGGGGGGGGTCACCTACCCCTAGGACTTTAACTCTTGGATGGCTGCTACCCTTACTTATGTGTGAATATCAAATAAAGTATTTTACCACTGCCCAGACAACCAACACTTTACCACCCAATAATAAATCCATTGATAAAAGTATTGGGGTACAATTACAACGATTTGGTAGAGTAAACCGATATTGGGGTATCGGAATGCCCTAGATTATGAATACCATTTCATCATAATCAACAATGATAAATTGTTATACGGCTAATATTTTATTATCCACCCAATAATAAATCCATTGATAAAAGTATTGGGGTACAATTACAACGATTTGGTAGAGTAAACCGATATTGGGGTATCGGAATGCCCTAGATTATGAATACCATTTCATCATAATCAACAATGATAAATTGTTATACGGCTAATATTTTATTATCCACCCAATAAATATCTTAACCTAATAGAGATAATTAATAAAATGTTATACATAATACAATAATTATTTTCTAAACAATAAGAATTAATAGTAAAATAAATAATTAACCTATATCGTACTTAACGGTTATGTTAAATAATTTAATGTATATTAAATATTTAATATATATTAAGCAATAGTATGTTAAATAATTTAATGTGTATTAAATATTTAATATATATTAAGCAATAGTATGTTAAATAGTTTAATGTGTATTAAATATTTAATATATATTAAGTAATAGTATATTTAGATAAACAATAAATATCTTAACCTAATAGAGATAATTAATAAAATGTTATACATAATACAATAATTATTTTCTAAACAATAAGAATTAATAGTAAAATAAATAATTAACCTATATCGTACTTAACGGTTATGTTAAATAATTTAATGTATATTAAATATTTAATATATATTAAGCAATAGTATGTTAAATAATTTAATGTGTATTAAATATTTAATATATATTAAGCAATAGTATGTTAAATAGTTTAATGTGTATTAAATATTTAATATATATTAAGTAATAGTATATTTAGATAAACAATAAATATCTTAACCTAATAGAGATAATTAATAAAATGTTATACATAATACAATAATTATTTTCTAAACAATAAGAATTAATAGTAAAATAAATAATTAACCTATATCGTACTTAACGGTTATGTTAAATAATTTAATGTATATTAAATATTTAATATATATTAAGCAATAGTATGTTAAATAATTTAATGTGTATTAAATATTTAATATATATTAAGCAATAGTATGTTAAATAGTTTAATGTGTATTAAATATTTAATATATATTAAGTAATAGTATATTTAGATAAACAATAAATATCTTAACCTAATAGAGATAATTAATAAAATGTTATACATAATACAATAATTATTTTCTAAACAATAAGAATTAATAGTAAAATAAATAATTAACCTATATCGTACTTAACGGTTATGTTAAATAATTTAATGTATATTAAATATTTAATATATATTAAGCAATAGTATGTTAAATAATTTAATGTGTATTAAATATTTAATATATATTAAGCAATAGTATGTTAAATAGTTTAATGTGTATTAAATATTTAATATATATTAAGTAATAGTATATTTAGATAAACAATAAATATCTTAACCTAATAGAGATAATTAATAAAATGTTATACATAATACAATAATTATTTTCTAAACAATAAGAATTAATAGTAAAATAAATAATTAACCTATATCGTACTTAACGGTTATGTTAAATAATTTAATGTATATTAAATATTTAATATATATTAAGCAATAGTATGTTAAATAATTTAATGTGTATTAAATATTTAATATATATTAAGTAATAGTATATTAAATAATTTAATTAATATCATTAATTAGTAAAATATTATTACATAGAATAATAATTATATATTTTATATTAAATAATTTAATATATATTAAATATTTAATATATATTAAGTAATAGTATATTAAATAATTTAATATATATTAAATATTTAATATATATTAAGTAATAGTATATTAAATAATTTAATTAATATCATTAATTAGTAAAATATTATTACATAGAATAATAATTATATATTTTATATTAAATAATTTAATATATATTAAATATTTAATATATATTAAGTAATAGTATATTAAATAATTTAATATATATTAAATATTTAATATATATTATATATAATATACTTTAATATTGACAACCAACACTTTAACGCATATCGCTCTAAGTCCTGCGAGCTCTCAGGACTTTGGCAAAAATCCGCCAAGTGTTGGCTGACTGTGACTACATGTGGAACAAAAAATATTTTATTTTTTATTCACACACAAATATAGGTCAAGGTCATCCAAGAATTATAAAGAAATTCCCCCGAGGCCTAAGACCGCCGGCGGTCAAAGGCCTCGGGGGAATCTCACAACTTAGGGGGAAGTGAAAAATAAAAAATAATTTTACTTAATTTTGAGTTTCCATAAGGGAAACATGCTACAATAATTTTGGTTCCCCTAACGGGAATCATAAGGTCATGCTAATCATGACCTGGGCCCCATCTTAACCGATAAACTGACATAAAGCCTAACGTACCGGACAGTGTCAGGACCCGGTGCTTCGTGCTGAAGGATGCCAACCACCCGTATGTTTCCAGTGACGAGTGATGAGGTCCAGCAGCGCCCTTGGTCCGAAAACCTAAGGGTGGATCCCCAGGGGCCTACCCCCAGGCTCGTTAAGCACCATACTACTGTTGTTAAAAAATAATTATTGAGGCATGCTAAGCCTCCAAAAGGAATTATTTTACGGAGGCTTCTAAGCCTCAAACCTAACACTTTAACTGCCAATTTACAGAGGCTAATCCTCCAATATACGAATTTAGAAAATATTTTTTCTTAGGGACAACCTGTGGAAGATTAGTACAAAGAAATATTTTACAACACAAAACTTAAACATAGGGGGATTCATGTTACAAAAAATAAAAAATTTTTACTTAATTTTGAGTTTCCACAAGGGAAACATGCTAAATAATTTAGGTTCCCCTAACGCGAATCATAAGGTCATGCTAATCATGACCTGGGCCCCATCTTAACCAGTACACTGACATAAAGCCTAATGCAATGCACTGACATAAAGCCTAATGTACCGGTCAGTGTCAGGGCCGACACTTCGTGCTGAAGGATGCCAACCACCCGTATGTTGCCAGTGACGAGTGATGAGGTCCAGCAGCGCCGCTGGCACAAGGCCTAACGGTGGATCCCCAGGGGCCAACCCCCAGGCTCGTTAAGTGTCATACTATTGTTGGTAAAAAATAATTCTTGAGGCATGCTAAGACTCAAAAAGAATTTAATTTTACGGAGGCTTCTAAGCCTCAAACCTAACAGTATATTTATTTACATAGGCTAAGGAAGCCAAAAATTTATAAAAACTAATTTTAGGGACAACCTGTGAAAGATTAATACAAAGCAATATTTTTCTAAACACAAAACTTAGACTAACACCAACCTGTGGAAATATTAGCACACACAAATATTTTTCACTGCACAACACTTTTACTAAATCACAACCAACACCGAGCACCAAGCAGCAAGCACAAAATAAAATTATTTCCTAACACTACACATGCCATGCCTTAGACTAGAAAAGAATTCCCAATATAATGCGGCGCCAACATTACATTGCGAATCCTGTAGGGCAGAGCTTCAACCACTCAGCTGAAGTGTTTGAAAGCAACTGCGAGGAAGCTAAGCCTCAGAGAAACGAAGCTGAGCCGGTCAGGAGTGGGGGAACCGGACCTGGTTACGTAAACAGGCAGACCTCGACACGTACTTGTTTGCGGCATTGGACAATCTCCAAGAGCCACACCTGAATACATTACTAACCGGATCTCATTATACAACACATGTCACCGGTTAAGTGCCAATAGCGCCTCAAGGTATGGCAACGCCTCGGGCTATGACACCTCCTCCTCCTCCTCCCCCGGGGGGGGGCTCACTTCTCGTCCGGAGCCGAGGGGGGGGGGAGGGGTCTTGGGACTTAGAATATTTTCAGTCCAAGTCAGGTGTACTATATAATAATATTTTAGCTTGCCGGATTCAGCACAGCCGGCAGAGACGGTTATATAATGCTTATATAACAGACTCGTTTCTTGGCCAACTGGCCAAATGTAGCTCCACAGAAGGTAAGTCAGTTTATTGCAAGCCAACAAACACACCACACCTCGCCGCCGCGGGACTTTTCTGTGAGTAATTTTTTTATTTTTCCTTCTTAATAAACTTTGCAAAACAGAACCTAGCCTGTTTTGCACGAAATTAATTTTTGTTACTATGCTACACTTACGTTTACTTTAACAAATTATTTTCCACTCCTTATTTAATATTTTATTCCTTACTTGTTAAGACTTAGAAACTGAAATGCTGGAAGACTGTTTGATACAATATTAATTTTTATTTAGCTATACAGGTGTCTTAATATTTTCCTACACTTGTATTTTGCAGGTGTGGCTAAATATTTTTCGCTCACAATTTAATTTTATTCCACACAAGTGGATTTTGAACTTTACTACAAAACTCATCCATGCCCATCTCCTACAAAATTATTTTTCATTTGGCTCTACCTCTTTTAGTCTTACATTAAATATTTCTTGGAGTTAAAATTTTACACAAGTCTCTCGGTTAATTTTTCTGCACAGTACGTGTTACTCCTTGGACAGTTCCCGGCAAACTGTTTCTACACTTGACAACAACAGTCCACATTACCCCCTCCACTACTCATTCCCCCACTATAGCCCTGTTCCCCCACTACTTCCAGCTAAGGTACAACACTGGACTAAGTGTTTCAGTTTTATCCAAACCTTACTGTGAGACACATCTATGGCTGAAACTTTGCCATAAAGTTTTTTTTGCGAGAAAAATTATTAAGAGTAAAATTTTTGCTGGCCAAGCAAAATAATTCTGTTAAGGTGTCCAAGACTTCCACTTTGACAAAAATGAAACGCTGCCTTAGGAATAATCCAAAATTTTACTCAAGGGACACCAAGATCACTATGGATGATAAAATGTTTCAAAAATTTTTAGACGAGCTAACTTTTGCCAGTAAAATAACGCTGGTGACTCCAATTCCAGACTAAGTGTCAAGGTCACTTAGAAATTAATAAAAAAATTTATTTTCTTGACAAATATTTCCACTCCAAGTAACGGAGGTCCAGCAAAAGAACAAACTCGGATGAGTTGTTGGAAAAAAATAATTTTTTTATTTTTTCGCATCTGACCACTTAACCCCCACCACGCGGTCTGGTACCTGGACGGCGCGGTGCTGTCCGGTCAGTCGGCGTCCGGCTCCCGCGCGGTGATGACACCACCACCGTCGGCTGTTCGCAATTTTGTTTCCAGTTGGGCTTCGGGTTTCTCCAGTGGGTAAGTGGAAATAAAAATTATTTATTTTTTTTAGTTTTAAGAGTGGGGTTGCTAGGGTTCAGGTCAATGGCCTCTGAGGAATGCCTTACGTCACATTTGGTAGGTTTTTCGGTCTGGTCGCTGGAAAAATAAATTTTTCTTTGCACTTTTGTGGTTTCTCGTGGATTTTCACTCCACAGCCGAATACTAGGAACCACAAAAGTGCAAAGAAAAATTTTTTTGTCTTTCCTCGTGACCTCGACCTTAATTACGTCAGTGACGTCATTATGGTGACGTCAGCGGTGATGACGTCGTCATGACGTCATTTCTATTACGTCATACCTATGACGTCATAGATATGACGTCATCGATGACGTCACCAATGACGTCATTCGTGACGTCAGTGACCTTGGTGACGTCAGCATTCCTCAGGGGTCATTGACCTGAGCCAGCAGCCCCACTTTGCCACTACTCGTCAAAATTTTCGAATTTGAGTTGTTGGTGGATTTATCCATTTTGGTGCCCCCTGAGTCCAAAAAAGTGGTTTTCAGAGTGATGTCTGTGTGTGTGTGTGTGTGTGTGTGTATGTGTGTCAGGATGTAAACAGAGCTAGAGAATGCCCTAACGCTCCGATTTTAATGAAATTTGGTACATAGGTCCAAACCCACGATAATTCCAGGCGTTTTTTTTTCATTTTATTGAATTTTTTATTTTTAAGGGTATTTTACCCCCAAAAACCCTAAAAAAACGTGAGAAATCCAAATGTCTCTAAAACGGCTCCAACGATTTTGATTAAAATTTTGTGGATTATTAAGATTAAAAAGCTGAATAAAATGACACCACTCGCATCTCCGAGAAAATGCACGTTCAAAAGTTATACAATAAAAAGTGTTTAAAAAAAGAATTTTTTTGATTTTCAAAATAGCTCTTATCTTGAAATAAATTTTACTTATCGCCATTAAATCAAGCTCAAAAAACTAAATAATCCAGTATTTTAAATTATTGTTCTACGTCAAGTGGTTGCGGAGAAAATTCAATTTTTCGTTTAGCGGTAAACGCAGTACGTTGTTAAAAGTCACAGATGCGCGTAGGGTCAAAATAGCCTTGTTCAGCTGGTAGCTATCCGACTGAGTCATCAAGATATTAATGTTTAAAGCTTTTAACAACTTTATTTTGTTGGGAGAAAGTGTGTGTCAGTTAACTGATACCGTTTATTTGTTTTATACTAGTTATGTCTATTTATGTACTGTACTATGTGTGTACCAGGAAGGCATGGGCAACTAGACAGTAAACTTTGTTTACTGAACAAGTTAAAAAAAAAACCTTGATACAATATGATTAAACTGGTTGGAACAGAACACTATTTAAACACAACAACTTGTTCCACCTGCGCTGAATGTTGTTCAAATGTTTAATCAATGTATTGCAATATTTAGTGAAAACATTTATAAACGAGTATACCGATATTGGGAGATAAATTTATTCCTTTGTTACCAGTTATTCAAAGTTGTCAAGAATCTCATATTTACTCGCAATTCATTTAATGTAACTTATCAAGACCATCCAGGTAGGCAAAATTTAAAAAGTTAAAATAAAGTTTGCAAATCTTCTGCTAAAAATGTAAAAATACACCCTGAACAAGTGGGTGAAAAAATCCAACACCTATAAGAGTTGTTTGTCTAGTTTCGCAAGCATGGACAAGGTAACATCACTTGATGTTGGTTATAAGAGGTGGGAAACGGACAATCAATAACCTTGACCTCCTTACCTGATAACAGGTGATTTGCTGCAGTCAATACTACCAACATTGCTGATAACAGGTGATTTGCTGCAGTCAATACTACCAACATTGCTGATAACAGCACAGGGAGCCATTCAAACTCAAATACAATCAATAACCTTGACCTCCTTAACTGATAACAGGTGATTTGCTGCAGTCAATACTACCAACATTGCTGATAACAGGTGATTTGCTGCAGTCAATACTACCAACATTGCTGATAACAGCACAGGGAGCCATTCAAACTCAAATACAATCAATAACCTTGACCTCCTTACCTGATAACAGGTGATTTGCTGCAGTCAATACTACCAACATTGCTGATAACAGGTGATTTGCTGCAGTCAATACTACCAACATTGCTGATAACAGCACAGGGAGCCATTCAAACTCAAATACAATCAATAACCTTGACCTCCTTACCTGATAACAGGTGATTTGCTGCAGTCAATACTACCAACATTGCTGATAACAGGTGATTTGCTGCAGTCAATACTACCAACATTGCTGATAACAGCACAGGGAGCCATTCAAACTCAAATACAATCAATAACCTTGACCTCCTTACCTGATAACAGGTGATTTGCTGCAGTCAATACTACCAACATTGCTGATAACAGCACAGGGAGCCATTCAAACTCAAATACAATCAATAACCTTGACCTCCTTACCTGATAACAGGTGATTTGCTGCAGTCAATACTACCAACATTGCTGATAACAGGTGATTTGCTGCAGTCAATACTACCAACATTGCTGATAACAGCACAGGGAGCCATTCAAACTCAAATACAATCAATAACCTTGACCTCCTTACCTGATAACAAGTGATTTGCTGCAGTCAATACTACCAACATTGCTGATAACAGGTGATTTGCTGCAGTCAATACTACCAACATTGCTGATAACAGCACAGGGAGCCATTCAAACTCAAATACAATCAATAACCTTGACCTCCTTACCTGATAACAGGTGATTTGCTGCAGTCAATACTACCAACATTGCTGATAACAGCACAGGGAGCCATTCAAACTCAAATACAATCAATAACCTTGACCTCCTTACCTGATAACAGGTGATTTGCTGCAGTCAATACTACCAACATTGCTGATAACAGGTGATTTGCTGCAGTCAATACTACCAACATTGCTGATAACAGGTGATTTGCTGCAGTCAATACTACCAACATTGCTGATAACAGGTGATTTGCTGCAGTCAATACTACCAACATTGCTGATAACAGGTGATTTGCTGCAGTCAATACTACCAACATTGCTGATAACAGGTGATTTGCTGCAGTCAATACTACCAACATTGCTGATAACAGGTGATTTGCTGCAGTCAATACTACCAACATTGCTGATAACAGGTGATTTGCTGCAGTCAATACTACCAACATTGCTGATAACAGGTGATTTGCTGCAGTCAATACTACCAACATTGCTGATAACAGGTGATTTGCTGCAGTCAATACTACCAACATTGCTGATAACAGGTGATTTGCTGCAGTCAATACTACCAACATTGCTGATAACAGCACAGGGAGCCATTCAAACTCAAATACAATCAATAACCTTGACCTCCTTACCTGATAACAGGTGATTTGCTGCAGTCAATACTACCAACATTGCTGATAACAGCACAGGGAGCCATTCAAACTCAACGGACAATCAATAACCTTGACCTCCTTACCTGATAACAGGTGATTTGCTGCAGTCAATACTACCAACATTGCTGATAACAGGTGATTTGCTGCAGTCAATACTACCAACATTGCTGATAACAGCACAGGGAGCCATTCAAACTCAAATACGAGTTTCGTCAGTTCGTTGTCATGTTGATATCAACGTTCAGTACCTCTAAAATGATGTTTAAAAACATTGTCTTAAACTTAAATCATGTTATGTTTAGATTAATATTCATTTTCCATAGTTCAGAGTTAAAAAAAAATGACTGTTATAGCTGTCTATTTAACATACCGTACTCAGTATACATAAAAAATGCATTGTAGTTGTTTTCCAGTAACTGTGTGTATGAGTGTCTCATTTTAAAAACTTTTTGAGTTACCTCATAAAGTAAGTTGTAACACTGATGAGTTTGGAAGTGTTGGATACAACACATGACCTCCAAAGAGACATTACCTGACCGGTACATTTTACTTCTCAGAGGACAAGTCTGACTTAAGATTGTCAAATCTGAAGATTGTTGCCGGTTTAAAAGGCGGCTCAGCCCCCGGCACGGACAACATACCTGCATCACTTTTGTAATAAATCAAAGCCTGAATCAAGGGATATTTCCAAAAGTTTTTAAATAGGGTAAAGTAATTCCAATCCACAAAGACAGGCCTAAGGATCAGTGTATAAGTTTTAGACCAATCACTCTAGCAAGTGTGCTAACAAAATTACGGTATACTTGAAAAGTGTGTACGATTTCCATTAGAGAATTTTTTGAATGTAAATAATATTTTGTTTTCAAATTAGTTCCCTGACTATTATCCACCTGTACGTAACACACTGATTATGTTATGTAGGCTTCTATGTAAAATGTTTTGTGTGGTGGTGAATATTTAAGAGCAGTGCCTGATTGTGTTTGGTGCTTGGCATTATTTCAAACTGTTAATTTTTTCAATAAATAGTCTACGTCTACAACATTATTACTGAGTCATATTAGGCATTAGGCTGAGTTACTTGTATACAGTGGTATAGTGGGAAATTTTCCAGTTTGGAGCGCTTATATATTTGCCAAATTCCATAAATGGGGCTCAAGGATTTCCCGGTTTTTGTCAGTGTGGAAACGGCGTTCCCACCCCTCTAAAAAATAAATAAATAAATATGGCTTTTAGAGAAAGGAGATCACCAATTAACTGACAGTATCTTAACAATTAACAGGGGGACCGATGGTACTAGGTGACCGCGGGCATAGCCCAACTATCAAACGGTCAAACAAAATATCTCCTCGCCTGAAAGGGCTGCACTTTTTTGTTTTCTATGCAGGTGACAAGGTGACTTTAATGCTTGGTGGCTTAACTTGACTTCCGACTTCAACCACTGCTTGTGGAGAATGGGCCAGACATTTTTTTTTAAATATTATATGTATTAAAGTTATGTACAGATTGAGAAACTCAGAAGAGACAAAACACTCTTAGCTCAAGTTCGAGAGGTTCTGGATTCAAATCTTATATTGGACCAACCATCTGAATAAATAAAAACTATTTTAAATATCGCTTTAGTTTTACGAACTAATAAATATATAGTCAAATCGTCCTCATATGTTCCATCAATTGTTACTGACCAATCCCCACACTAAAAATCAGATTTCGTGACTAACGTCCACCAATTTCCTCTAAAAAGACTGCTCAATTTCTATACCTCAATAAAGATATTACCGACCTAAACCATGTCTATAGTAAGAGGCACGAAAATAGTCCGATGGAAATTTAAACAGCTGTGTCCCCCCTCACCCCCTCTCGCCCTACAATGTTGTCATTTGTGATTATGATTACCATGTGTAATGCAGTATAAAAATGTACTTCAGAATAAATTTGGCAACAATGTATCGCATGACATCGGACTATTTTCGTGAATCCTACTATAAGTGGATTATTCTCATAGTGTGTCGCTCGTGTATGACGATCAAGTGGATGATCAGTTGACAGAAGTCGGAGAAGGAAAGCTCTTGAGCAAATGAAACCTAAAATATTGATAAGAAGGTCATCGCCAGGGGCGGCGCGCAGGGCGGATTGATCAGCTGGTTGTGCGGCGGCGGCGGCGGCGGCGGTGTGAGGGCCAGTGGGAGCGCGGCGGCGACGGCGAGCGCTCCACCATGCGGTACATCCTGGTCATGTGACGGGGCAAGTTGTGACGGCGCGGCGCGGAGCATGGGACTGTTGTCGATGATAGAGAACTTCATCTACCACGTGTTCTAGACTCATGTTCGCCGGTGTAGCCCTGGAAGATGGGTCCGGGTGATGGGACATTGCACCGTGTTCGTGTGCCCCTCCCTCCGAGGGCCCACCGACCCCTCGGACTCCGCCCCCGCGCACCCCCCGCGAGCCTCCATCCTCAAGTGGGTCATCTCGCTGCTCGTCTGCTGCTGGGGATCCCGACACGGCTCTTCCGGTAATTTTTTTCAACTTTTAAGTACGTTGATTTTTATTATTTTGTTTTATTTCGTACCTATTGTCTTTTAAGTGGTTTAGTTAACTGTTATAGATGGATTCTACAAAACGTGTTGCACATTGATGTTTTTAAATTATTATCAAAAGACCAATTAATTTACTCAGTCTACATTGGTTGATACAACTCCTTGGTTAGCACTCAAGTATAAACTGCAAAGGCGCGTTTGTACTTTTATGTAACAAAACTCATTCCATCATAAACACTTTTATGTAAAACAATGTTGTAACTTTTTACTAAAGAAAGCAATTACATCAGAAAGTGAAAATGTTAAAAAAAGTTACACATCACAGTAAAAAGACGCTCTTTTAAAATTTGTTTCCAACCATGTTGTTCTACAACAATGTTACACAACTTTGTTGCACAGTTTAAACTTGCCTTAAGTTTCTTGTTGTGTTTAAATTTATTCACAAGTATATACTTACTGCTTATGTATTTGTTATAAACAAGAACATTTGGAAGTGTGATGTTTTGTTTATATCTATGGCCACATTCCCTGAACATAAATTAAAATAGAAACACTATACCCAGATTCTTATCTGAGAAATGCTATAAGATTTTCTCCGTTCCCACCGCTACAGGCGTGTTGTTACTACAACAGCGGTCTTAGTAGTTAGTGTAGCGTGGTTATTAATGCACATTTTTTACTTAAGATCACGCAACGCACGAAACCATTTTGAATGTCATTATGCAAGTTGTTTATCACTATAGCATTGTAACAATACCTCAAATAGCTTCCTGTAGAAAAGCACTATCCTATTCACTTTTTATACAGTTTTAATGAACAATGACAATATTTTACTAACACGCTCAATTTTATCTATCAAACAACATCCCTTTACTTGGACCCTTTTCACCCTCTAGTCTAATACCCGTGAAAATTGCATATCAAGTTGCTGTCTGCTGTACTCTTGAGCCTAGCACAACTATTTCTAAAGTGAACTATAAAAAGTTCCTAACAAACTAGGACTGTAGAAACAACGAACAATTGCCCATCATAATTAATATCCTGAAGTGCAATGCATGGCAATGAGAATAGTTTCCATAATGTATCACGCCATTGAGTAAACAGAAGTTTAAACACGCTTATGTTAGCTATGAGGCCTAACAATCTACGTATACATTCAATGGCGCCACGCTTTGTAATTTCGGACTCGACATTTGATGAAAAACTACGATACCACTGAGTGTCTGTATTATGCAAGCGATCAAAAAGCATTGTTGGATAGGCTACAGCACGAAGCATGGTAGAGTAGGGCCTACATGTATTACTCAGTTTCGAACCAACTATACAAACAGGTTTATACCTTGCATCTTTTCAGTACTTGGTTTATTGAATGAACCTTTACTTTAAAGATGAGATCGTTGATGATCCCTAAGATGAGATTCTACATGATCCCTAAGGTGAGATTCATGATGAGATGATCCATAAATATGAGATCCTTTGATGGCCTCATCCCCAGCGTACTCTGAGCATCAGACACCCTTTTTTCCTAAATTGGTGAACTTTTTAAACTCAAAAAGTATATTTATCCAGCACCATATTGCCCAAGGATGAGAAGGTTCCTGTTAATTTAACGTAAACTAAGTAATAGTTTTATGAAAAAAGATTCTTTAGGCGACTCGTAGCATTAACATTTTATATGCATAATAAATATTTTTGTTCTTTGATTTTCTGTTATTGTGAGATTAGAGTAAGCAGTAAGGTTACTCAATTAATCTGTATAATAGCCTAACGCTTGAGCAATTTAGTCCATAGATAACTAGTCTATTTATTAGTTTCGGAAACGCACTTATTTGCGCCCATTACTTCCCACATACCAGCTAATTCGTCTTTCCGAAAGTCAAAAGCTAATACGATACCACGAAAGTTAAACAATGTTTTTTTAATGTTAATTTTGCAATTTTCATGCGTCTAGATGAACTACACAAGTGTGTTGATTAAATTTAAAATGTGGGTAAAATTTTGAAATATTTTTTTACCGGAGGTATTATTTACGTTGATTTACTAGAATATGTACGTCTGAACCTTCTCGTTCAAGATCTAGCCAAAAAGACCATTAAAAAATCAGAGTAAGGAATGTAGTGAGGCTAGGACGAATTACGGAAGTGACACATAAACTAATACAGTACTTTGGGGCCGTATTCGAAAGTTGCAAACGTGTTGATTAAATAACTTTTCACACAAATTGATAATAATTTTATTTTAATAATGCAAAAAGGTAATAACAATCTTAGCAAAAGTCTCCTGAGTATCGAAAGAACAATGTCAAGAAGATTGATTATAAATTATGAACTGTATCCGAAAATATCGTCTATTGACGGCCAACGGGATCGATCGTGAGTCAGCGTTTCCTTCTTTATACTGCTTTTATCAGTTGATGGAAACTGCAAACTATTCGTCAAATATAGATTTGCCTCCCCTTCGCCGACTTCTTTCATCCGGCTTCCTCAAACTCTGAAACTGCTATTAGGTATTCATTTGTATTAAATCCTATTTCATTGAGCATATTATGCAATTCACGTATCACATTTTGCTAAATGTATAAGTTATAGACTTAAAAGTATTATATTTCTAGGATTTTATGAGTGGAATCAAAAGGTCAACAGCTTTTAAAATAAACTATCAAATAACTGACACAAATTTTTTGCCAGCAAAAAGAAAATTAATATTGTTGTTTGACGCCACCGAACAACAATGTCGTGAAGATTCAATCTGAGCAGTGTTGCAGTAAGGGCACCAAGATATCGGCTCCATGAGCGCGATTCAGTAAGTTACCTTCCATATTATTCTACTGTAATATATGATTATCGTAATTTATCCTGGTTAGTCTGTCTCATGGAAAGCAAATTAAATTAGGTTTATGATCTGTCACCACAAGGAGTCTATGAATCTTTCTATAACATTGTTCAAAGGGTTTTATTAAATTAACCCAATTTTACAACTTTTCAACGTCAGGAACAAGTGAAATTAAATTTCAATATTAACATTAAGCAAAACTGCCCACACTTCTTGCTAACTTACTACATGTTATCCTTTTCATCTCAGAATGGCATTTTCAGAACTTTGGAAGTCAGTTCACGGCTTGCAGCGGCTCCCTTATCAGCCGTTATCACCAATTGTCTAGATGTTTAACCAGCACGGCGGCATCGCACGTACCCTATATCGTGGTGACGGTGGTTATGAAGTCGTAATGTAACGCAGAGCCAGCGGCGCGATGCTGGCCCGTTAATTATTAAACTGTTTGTTTTAAAAATAGTCCGTTGCATGTGTCCAAAAATAAAGTGAAGTTTCATGTTGGTGCAGACTTTGTTGACATCAATTTCACCCATTATTGTAAGGAGGAGAGAAGGTATAAAACATACGTTTTGTTTTCTTTTGATTGGTGGCATATTTTTTCCTCTCGGTTCTTAGACTCCGTGCTCTTTTTGGTTTATGTACAAGTGTGTTTTATGATTAATTTACTTTTACTGATAATTTTGGATGTTTGAATGAGAATAATGTAATATGTTCTCGTATAAATTTTATGCAATTATGGTATTTCTATTCGTTTTATAAAGTGTTCCTTGGGGATTTTTGTTATGTATAATTACACTCTAGTATAGTATATTCCTAGGATCGCTAGGAAGGCGACTCGTCAGGAGGTTTCGGGAGAAAGTTTTGAGGTAGCACAGGACAGAACACAGTAGAGGCAAATAGTTGGCGAGGACAAAAATTACCTGCGATTTGAATGGCCATAAACTGTAGGAGTAAGTAACGTTGGAACACACTAGTCTGGAAGAGTTTAATCTTAGTATAACGTTGAACTATTACTTGCAATTGTTTAAATATCTGTTTCTACATTACACATGTGCTTTAAAAAGAGTACAGAAAACTATAATTCGATTTTGTCTCTATAAAATTGATTTCTTGAAACTATGACATCTTTTGTGTATACAGTAGCCTATTTATCAACGCAAAAAATACGGTTGCATTATTTAGATTCGGCCCATGAATACATTTTGCACCCTCCCTCTATCACATCCAAAAACAAACTCACAATATATTTTAATGTATAATGAGTGTAATATTTTAACAACGTTATGTATATTAATTCTCGAATTTAAACCTTTTGAACATAAATGTTTCCCTTTAATTCAAAATATTTCTTTTGTGAACCTAACATTTTTCCTAATGTGAATTTTCAAGAAGATATTTACTTTTTTCCACAGTATTAACAAAATTGTACGGTTTTAGACTATTTTATTTACATCATACACTAAAACCTTGCACCTACTGTACATGAAAATATATTACTGTACAAGATGTTTTCGCGCGCCTTCCCTTATTAGATAACACAGGTCATGTCTCCTCCCTGGTATGTGTAACTCTATATGACATCGTGAGGGTGTAGGATGGGGGGCCAGCCGACTGGAAAATCTCTTGTGATTGGATTTGCATGGCATAAAAGTCAATTAGGCCACGGGCCGGCGACAGTTTTGACCGCGGCTTACACAAGATCCGCAAGTTTGTAAAAGTTACTTGTAAACTCAAGTCCATGACGTTATCCAGTTTTACGTATATAAATCACTCGGCCACATCGTTATTAAAATAAGCAGCCATCTTTAGAAATAGGCCACATTAGAGCATAAGTACCAGGTTAAGAGAGCCTTGCAAGTTGGTTTTAATTCACTTTGGTTATAGTGTCATGGTAATAAAGCTTATAAATTTCCACCAACAGCCAACTATACCTCTCCACAGTTAACAGCTGTTTAAAAAAAGTCTGTTTAACATTTTTCTTACTTTATTTTTGTTTACGTTTTGTTGTTATTTCGTTACCAAATAGCAACCCATAAGAACAATGTTAAAAGTTACTATTTTATTTTAGACAAAATTCGCTTTTTGGCATTGAGGCTGTTTTTAAACTTATTTTTGGACCAAAACACTCTTAAATTCAAAGTTTAAGCAAATCTAGCCGCTGGATTTCGAGATCATGGAACACACATACCTTCAGACAGAGCTCGTCCTTTTTTCTTGTCAAATTATGTTTAAAGATCTGTTTTGGTTCGTGAGTATGTTCACAGCCGTCTTGATAGAAGTAATGCTGTACATATAAAGGAAGGAGTATTTGTTTGTTTTCCATCACCCAGTTAACTTTGCTGTGTGCGGTGTATAAAGAGTAGAGTAATTAAAATTGTATACTGTATATATTTTTACAAGTGAGCTGAGTTAAATTTAAAATTAATGATCCAAAGAGAGACTCTTCATTTAATATATACAATTGATACACTCATAACATACAATGGTGAATCATCACTATAATGGATTTGCATGATGATACAAAAATCTATGTATCTCCAAGATATAAATGCAATTGTGTCGGAAGGAAACCAGTAACATTTGTGACTTTATGTTAACAAACCAGTGATGCATATAAATGTAAACATCATTAAACATAATAATATTTGCTTTCTCTGTTTTGTTTTATATGCTGCAATTGTATATTTATCGTATACTAATCGTCAGGGACTCTACATTATTTACTGTATCAATTTTAAAAACATCATTCAAGCAAAATATTGTTCTGGAAATTCAGCAACCGCCCCTGTGCGAGCTGGTTTGCGTGCTGGTGCGTGGTGCGTGAATGTGAATGCGTCATTAGTTAGCGCCCGATTAGAATGGAGAGAAGAAGAACAGAATCCAATAAACAACTGTTTAGTAGGGCGGACTTTAACTGTAACTTCTAATTAATTGTTTGCAGTTCTCGCTCTGTTGTTTTCAGATTATTATATACTTCTACTTGTATTATTTAGGATAGAATAATTTATCTTAGGATAATTTAAAACTAATTAAATAATTTCAGTTAGCAATATCTCTTTTAGACAAATTGCAAATTTAACTAGAAATTTTATTTTGTTTCGTCGTGTAGAGGATATTGATTAAATGCGAAAACATTGATGTATGAGTCTTAAACTGACGAAGAAAATCTTTGCCGAATTTTTAGACTGATCGCAACAATAGACAGATCGTCTCGTGAAAGCTCCGATTTTTTTACAATGATTTTAAACTTGATCGTGTCCGTGGAAACATTTTTAAATTTTAAAGCCGTATAAACTAGACATATATTTAAAAATATAATTCCACCGTATTGTACATTTTTTAATAATAAAAAAAATATAACACTGGATTATTGCATACAATGAGAACAGCGCTCCCCATGTACAACCACATACTTAGGGATTCTACTCCATCAAAGTATAATTTATGGATAAATTTTGAAACATAAAATTATCGGATTACTTCACTTTTAAATTCGTATGAGATCAGGTGGTCCAAGTACCTCCATTATTAGTGACAGACAGGTCTGTTTTATGCATTTTCATGTTTTAAATGACCTTCATGAACATCACATTTTATCACTTCATCGACGAGTTTGCCGAAGGAAGAAGAAGGAAATGTTTTTCCTCAGCAAAGGCGTTGCGAGGGTGTCGCCTCCGGGACTAATTGCATATCTATCAATAGATAAGAGAAATGGATGGAGCGGTCGGGGATCGATACAGCCTACAGTCGATACTGAGGAGGCTCTATCCAAATGACTGTCTGGATACCAAGTGTTACGGCGTCGTTTCGAAAATACGATAGCCTTCATGTGAATTTTATTTTAAATCTTTAAGGTTGTCAACATTTACAAAATTTGCCTGGTTGAAGTTCTTAGAGAGAAATCATCACAATCATTCAAGTTGTTGTCTTGACAAATATTCAGCAATGCTACCTTTACCTTTATTACCTTTATTGAAATGGCGACCTAACTCAATAGGTAGTTTAAAGCCAAGTATGAATGAGGGATGAGTGTATAGAAAGGTCTAAGGGACAGTCAGCATTTAAGTTTCTCCTTCAGTCTTCTAGACTCAGGAGGCTTCAAGTTGACGGGAAAGACGTTAAAGAGCTTGGCAAGTATCATGGATTCTTTCCGTATAGTCCTCTGAGTGAGCAGGAAGTTTGTACCCCTTCGCCTTGTGTTGAATGAATTAACTTCCTGGTGAAGGCATGATTTGGAAGAATCAACCTGGTAAGAGTTTGCAGTATGAAAACGTTGACTACGATCAGGATCTTTAACCCATAAACTCGGGTCTCCAAGTATGTATTGATTTATTGACGCCGTTAGTTCGAACTGCCCTAGACAAGTCGTTACGTTCAATGGCATAATATAAAGTAGTTTGTTACCAAAAGGGAAGATAAATGTTCAATTTCATAAACTATACGTGGAGTCGTAACATATGAAACCAGCATGGAATTAAAGAACTTCTTAAAAGGATAAAAAATTCGTAGAGAAGTGATTAATATGGCTGGGTAGCCCAGTGGGTATAAAGGTCGCAATACAAAGGTTATAGGTTCGATCCTAAGAGAAGTTAAGAATTTTGAAGATTTGAACTTGGATCCAGCTGTCTTTGTTCATTGGACTTAAATGATCCTGACAAATGAATCGGGAGGTCTTTGAATCAAAGCTACACGTTACACCTCATGTGATCCATCGTAATCTTCACACACAACATAACCCCTTCCAAGGAATCTAAAATAAATAAAATAAATAAAGACTAGGTAGGGGTCAAAACATGCAACGCCCTCAATGCACCAGATGTTCTTTTGCACCTATGACATCATCATTATCAGTATCAGTATTAGTAAATGGTGACGTCATAGGTACAAAAACCACTTGGTGCATAGAGGGTGTTGCTTGTCTTGACCCCTACCTTCTCTTTATTTTATTTTAGATTCCTTGACCCCTTCATTCATATTCACCTTGAAATACATACCGTAGAGTGCGTTAGTATCTAAATAATTTTGCTCTTCAAAAACAACATTTTCTTAACCTAGTCAGTCACCAATCAAACAAACACTGTATTAACTAGACCATTTTAATTTATTGTAGCAAACAGAAAAATAAGTACAGAACAAGTTTCAGAGAACATTTTACCCACTAGCATACATGGCATTTTCCTCGCTAAATGATATGTTCTAATATTTCCTTGTACTCTGTAGGCCAATTTGCGCGTCTTAGATGAACGTTTTCCTGGACGTTAATAAATAACGGAATGACAAACAGTTACGCTACACTGACACATGCAAATGACGTCATAGGGTATGACCCTTCCTGGAAATGTAATGAGATGACGTCACAGTGAGAGTGAGGGATAATGTCAGACCTTAGTGGTTATATTTACACCACCGCTTGAGTTCACATTCGTCACGCCAATTTCTAAAATATAAATTTACGAGGAAATGTGACAGGTTATCATATAGGAAATGAATAAACAAATAAGACACTTTCTAAAACTAGAATAGAATTTAATTTCTTTTTATGGAGAGTTACAGTGATTTCTGAATTGTGTTCTTATTTAACTTTTAAAATTTGCATTACAAGTTAAATATTCTGTTAAGTTACAATACCCTTCCGTAATAGGTCATCCTTAAATAATATACATTTATTTATCATTTATCGTTTTGTGGTGAAGTATAGGTGGGAGTGTGGCTGTACTCGTATCATTCTTTTCCACTTCAACCGAAGGAAACTTTCCTCATGCAATTTTGTACGGTATCTCGTAACAGCCGGGGTCCACGCGTCATCCATGAGTCGGCCATCATCAACCGAGTAATAACGCGTTATCGGCGATGCTGATAACGCGTCTGATAACATTGCTGCGCCACCGCCACCGCCACCGCCACCTGACACAACCTGGCCTGGCCAATCAGACCGCACCTGGTTACCGTCCCACCTCCGGTTCCACGGGTGAAACCTCAAGTTGGTTATAAAGGGCAAAAGTTATTATGTGTATGCCTACTGATATGACCAACGGTGATGTGAGTGGATTGTGTTTTTAAATTCTGTAGAAGGATTGCAATTTTGTTATGTTTAGGCCTACAACTTAAACTCAATTATCACCCGAATTTCATGTTCCCACCCAACCCCACGTAAACCACATTAAGCCCCTATAGAATTCTAATTCAGAGTTTTCTTGTTCGTGGGAAATATTGAAACAAAATTCGTGAGCATGGAAGATGCCAGGGTTTGCGTATTGTAATTATCTGATAGGCCTTTGAATTCTCACTTACACGCACAGTGTTTATATAAACTATACCAATCAATTTCCTTAATATTAAAAGATTATCAGTAACCTCAACAGTCTATTTAAGCTAGCTCACTTTCTTAATCCCTTACTTTGAAATTCATTCATTGTTCTCTTAAATCAAAATTTAAATAATAAAAATCGTTTTGAAAATCATTTAAAAAAACCTTTTGGCTTTTGGCGCAAGGTATGTACCGCAGAACCCTGAACTGTGGTGGTGGGGACCCGGTGACGTCATCGTTATTAGTGGCGGGGATGAGCGCTGGGGTGCGTCACTGTCGCGTGACCGCGGGACATATCTGCGATGTCATCAATTACAGCTGTTTCCAACAATACGCAGGTAACGACAGCTCCGTACACTCCCGCAGTTTACGGCTGCAAAAACAACACCGATCCTATTAGATGATCCAGCTCGCTGTATCTACGTTTACATTCGCAACTGATGTTAAACCTTTGATGTTTTTCAACTAAGGAGAAAACACCAGATAGTATTTCACGATGTTTCATAAAGATTTTAATTATATAAATGTTTTATTGGCTCGCACAGTTGAGATTCTATCTTAAATTCCACAATAATATTTTGGTCTCACATACCTACAAGGCGTCATTGGTAGTATTCCGGGCGCCTCACCAGTCACCAAAATGGTAACTTCGTCTGCTATGTCGTCGGCTAACAAGGCATTTGCATTGTTTAGCAGACGACAGTTACCGTTTTGGTGACCCTGGTGAGGCGCCCGGAATACTCTCATTGTTTACATCAATGATCCTGTCAAATGAATCATCTGGTCTTTGTCAGTATCAAAGCTACACCTCACCTGCTTCATTACAGTAATTCATAAAATCCCTCGCACTTCAGTTATCGCCCTAAATTAGGCACCAAATCGCGGCGGTGCCAATATGTGAAAGTATTAAATTATTAACATGAGAGGGTTTCCATACGTATATTGTTTCTTCTTTCACTAGAAGAGATGAAATTTTTTTAGGAGTTGACTGTCTTCTGCAGTGGCTGCTCCTCTCCCATTTCTTCAGTTGTTCATTCTTCTTCTTTATAGTAACCGCAGTGTTTTTATACCACTAATCCCATTTTCTTTTATTTCTTACTACTATAAAAATACACCCGTCCCGAACGTGTTGAGAGTATTCACCTCTTCATTACTGGTGACGCTAGAAACTTTTTCACAATGGTAAATAAGTTATACCTTTATTTAATGTTCTTTCTCCATCGCTTCCGCATACTTCACAGCTTTAAGAATATTACTGTACTATTATTTTCATCCATTTATTCCACAAATTGATTTTATGACAGAAATAAGACATACAAATTCGACACTTTTCTACCACATGATCCGGGAAAGAAAGACGAATTAATATTTCAGATCCCTTTCTACTCTTAGCTGCGGGACTTCATCCATAATCTATTGCTAGAGTTCCACCAGATTGGAATAGTGCCGAACTAACTGCGAATTGACAGTTTCTTTTAGTTGATCTATTTCGTGTAGTTTTATGCGTCATGTTGCGGTGGATGGATCATTTCATATGGTCGATATCTCCTCAGTTTTATGATTAACGTCTGTCTGTGAAGGGTTGACATAGCGCATCATAGCGCCCTATTCCTACTGTATGACTCAGTCCGCAAGTCGTTTGGCACGGTGTGTGTACGTGTGTTTACTGCTGTGTGACTGCGGGGCCAGGGCGGCGCGGCGTAACACATTGTTGTCGGGGTCACATTAGCTGATGGTGGCGTGCCGCCGCGCCGTGCCGAGCAGGGCGGCGTCGTGGCGCCGGGGCCAACAACCCCCGAGCCCCCCCCCTCCCACCACCAAGGGGGGGAAGCAACGGAGACGGTTATTGCTACATAAACACCCCGACGGGGCCACTTTGTGTCGTTCCCCTGACTTAACTGGCGACGCCGAAGAGGGACTTATTTGGAGCGTTTTCCGAAAAGTGGAAAAAATCTTTGGCTGACCCAGTTTTTAAATTGCCGACCTGTTTTTCAGGCTAGTACATGCTGAAACAAGGGCAATGCAGTTCAAACCAAAGGGCGGCAGGGGAGGAGGTTATGGTATAGTAGGCAATTCATACCAAAGGCTACAATAATGTCTAAATGCGTGGCCCTACAAACACTTGTCGCTAGACGCTAGAGTTGGGCTCAAAGACTCTAAAATGACTCCTTTTCAAAATGATGTAGCGCAGGAAAACAGGGTTATAATGGAGAAATCAAGTTATCGATTAGTCTGTGTGCAAATATTAGAAACAGTGTACAAAATTTGGAAATAACAATAGTTTATAAAAATAGTATTTTGTATGAATTAAAAAATTCTACTAATATTGTAAGTGGGGGGGGGGGGTAATTATTGTGTTTTTACAAAATCACGCAAAAAACACTTGCCATTTTAAGCTAAAATTTTGCAAGATTTATATAGCCTAAGACATGATCGAAAAGATTGTTATACATCGACTAATTTTGTTGTTTTAGAAATGCATCAGGGCACTAAACCATTCGGTTTGAAAATTTCTATATTACTATTAAGGACAAATGTTTCATAAGACGGATGATTTCCGTACTAAACCACGTAAACAAAGTCATATTTAATCCAGCGGAGCAAACGCGAGTAAAATCTACTTATAAATTGAATAAGTAGTTTAAATTTTATCTCTTCACCGGTTTATCGATCCAGAGGGTCCATATTACAACAAAGATATTCAAACAATAGTGTTATGTAGTGCAGTGCAATGCACGATGCACGTCTCATTGCGAGCCACATGTAGTGGCAAGTGGAGAGGGCCGCATAGTGGCTGCTATCACATATGCCTTTAATGTACATGCGCATCGTTTCTCCATAATCATATCAATGTTTCTAAAGTCTCTATAGCGGACCTTAACAATATATTGCTTACTTTGAGGATTAGATATTTTCAGATACAATCTGAAACTTATTTTTCTTCTCTTGAGTGGTTAACCTAAGAAGATACTACTACATTAAATATTAAGTTATTACCATCAGGGAGCGAGAGAGACAATAAAGTTGAAGAACTTCAAAAGTATTTAATATAAAGTTTATTATTAAAATACACTATTATTGAAAAATAAATTTAAAAATTGGCTGCCTCAAGTTAACGCAATGCACCCTTTAGTTTCATCATGATAACATCAGTCGGTAACAAATGACGAGCAGTTCCATATACTGTAATGACATTGTGGCCTTCCACTGACGTCATAGCACAGGAGTCGTTCAAGGAAATGATGACTATAAATATTACATTTACGGAGATCGTAGATTATATTTAACATCAGCTTGATAACAGTAACATAATTGAAATTATAGTTGGAGTAAACACTTCATATTCGCTGGACAACAATATTAGATCAGTAAAAAGTAATGTACCTGTCGACAGTTTAAAATCAATAGGCCTATGCGTGAATTCCATCAATGTGAATTTGGTGATACACCACCATACGATTCTAAGATTCATTGTGAATCCTTAAACTAAAAACAAACAAAATTTCTGATTAATTTTAAGTTTTAGATTATAACATCGAAATATAGATACAACTGCGATAAAAACTAATAAGTCTATACTGTAGGCCTACCAAAATAATATGAAGATTCATAATAATAATATGAATATGAAGAGTGGAAAAGTCAAAACTTATCTCGAAATTTAAAGGGTAAATTTTGCTCTATTTTTGAATAGAAACCATTATCTAGAGAGGAGTCTAAAAGTCCCCTCTCAAAACGTCATGCAGTGCTTCACCTGCTCCCATTTTGTGCCTTTATTTTAAGTCTGATAAAGATGGGATGAATAATATTATAACTTTAGACCATCATAGTTTAAAAATGATGCAAAATATAACAAATCAAATGAGAATTAAATATCCCAAGTCTTTGTCTTTGATCTAAAACTCTTCCCACCCTTATTGGACTAGGACTTAAAATAAAGGCGCAAAATGGGAACAGTTGAAACACTGCACGAAGAATTTTGACCCGCGAGAACCCCTATACTGACCGTGGGCGCACCGAAACTGCGACCCAAAACCCAGGCAGATGCCGAAACTGCGATCCTGGCACGGAGGCCGCCATCGGGACGATACTGTACGTAAGACGATACTGCTGCTCTTGCTTTCACTCAAACTAAGAATGACTGATATATTTGTGGGGGGAAATAAAGAAGGAATGTACACCCTGAAAGTCTTTGTTTATTGGTCCAGGTTAAGAGTCATCATCACCCCTGGGCCGGTAGCCCATTGTTGCGCAGTCTGCAATTTTAACTATACGGCTTTTAATGCAAAACATGGTATTTAATTCCCCTGTTTCGGACGCAGTTTTTCAACCGATTTTCTTTAAACTTGGTAAGTGTTTAGTTGAATAGTTATATTAGGTCCCTCATACCTCGAAATTTTGAAAATTTAACAAATATTTCTCTCTGTGACGCCACAAAGTAACTCGATTTTCATTAGTAATATTTGTTAAATTTTCAAAATTTCGAGGTATGAGGGACCTAATATTCAACTAAACACTTACCAAGTTTAAAGAAAATCGGTGGTGACAGGGGAATCAAATAAACCATGTTTTGCATTAAAAGCCGTATAGTTAACATTGCCGACTGCGCAACAATGGGCTACTGGCCCAGGGGTGAAGATGACTCTTAAGGGGGTGGTATGTGCAAGTTTAGTACAACTTGGAAGTCCCAGTTCATTGGCATTAGTTGAAAAGTGACTAGAGCGACACGTCGGACGGCGAAACATTTCAAAGCCATTAGCCTACACCGGACGCTGGAATCCCCGCTGGACCCTCCGCGACCTGCTGATGGGCCGCCGTGCCAGGATCGCAGTTTCGGTTGTGGGATTAGCGAACCCTTTTGAGGATTAAAACTAGGGTCGCAGTTTCGGTGCGCCGCTGACAGTGACAGCCTCTTTTCGGCAGCCGCTGAAACTGCTTGGCGCGCAGGCTGAACCATACAATGAACGTAGCCAATGAATAGCACGTATTAAAATGCCTACTTTCCGCGGCCAAAGTTCTCCCTCAACATAACCTACCTGAGTCTTGGGTCGTTGGGTCTCACACGTGCTAAAGTGCAGCAGCGTTTCTTTAGCCACAGTGTTGATATTTCTTCTCGCTCTCATTTAGGTTCTCACCAATGCGAAACGTATATTCAGGTAATTTCTGCAACGGCCACTTAATTGACTGCGCACTGCACAGGCAAAATAATCGCTCTATAAATTAGCCCCTTGAAGCCCCCTCTTAAAAGATTCAGTCTGGGTTCTACTCTGATACGACATACAAGCTTTTATAAAGCAGCCCCAACTTCCTGATCGACATGATCCTGTTCGACACGTGTTTATCGGTGATGGCTTAGCGGCCAGATGTCAGAGCAATAAATAACTATGTCATACAGCCCCTCGATAGCGACAAATTGGTCGATAACACAGTTTCTCTTTTATAATTACATCAGAACGCCTGTAACTGAAGTTTGATACGATTGTGGTATGAGTATGAAATCTGAACATAATGGAAGATAACAGTTAACATTTAAACAAATGGATTCTGTTTTTATTTTTATTTTTAATTACCTCAGCATCAAAATGAATTATAAGTAATAATCTGTACGTTGGTAGTAAACTGAATAATAAAAACAATAATTCATAATTAAAATTTTTTGACAATGAATAGTTTTTTATAGCATTCTAAAGAGATCAAGTTATTTGCTAGTCTATTATTTGGCAGTTCCTTATTTGAAACGCAAAATTAAATGAAATAACGAAAGGGACAACGAGGGACGCGCACGGCACCCTTTATAATGGTTTAGAAACTACTGCATTAGCTAAAGTGAACAATTAATACTCCCCTCTGTAGCAAACATGTAGCAAATCCCCTGGGATTTGCTACATTATAGAATATTTTATTCAAAATCTCTACTACGAGAGAATAACTTTTGACATGAGGAAGACGTCAAGAAAGTGTTATGCAATTTAAAACAACCGAAAATAAAATTAAAGCTAAAAAATAAATAGTACTTTACCAGTTAATTTTTCAGGTATTTAAAATTCTAGTTAAGAGGAATCTGCGACAACCTTACAATGGTAGATGAAATATTGTCATGCTTCGGTCAAGGAAAATAGAGGCAGCAACAGAAGAACGCAATAAACTATGGGGCGGAGTACAAACACTATTTAAAAACGATCGGTTTACCCTTTGAGTCTCATCACTGCAATCACGATTGCTTTAATAATGCAACAAAGTATCAAAGAGACGTCGCGCTGAGGAGGGGGGAGGGGGGCAGCGTTGGGCAGCGTTGGGCAGTTGGGCATGCGAGCCAGCGGCGTATTACCATCGTAGGTCATGCTAGCGAGCGTGCCCGCCTGACCTAGCCTCAGCCGTGAGTCATGGCCACCGGTCGGCCACCGCAATCGATATGTCCGCAGACCACGCCAATTACTACGGTCATGTTTTATTCTAGTTTATTCTGCGAATTCGTTACTGTGGTTAAGTGGAGGGGTTGTTGACGCATTCGACGCGTGTTATTCAGCTGTGAAAGGCTTAAAAAGTTCATGGTAAAATGGGCAATAGACATTGCTAATTTTCCAAATATACGAGTAACATTCGTTTTGTTGCCCATATAGTAGGAAACATTTAAGCCACTTTCAAGTTAAATGTATGCCTGGCTCTAGTTACTCTAGTTGCCTGTTTTACGGGTAATTACAACGAAATTGTCTTCAAGTTTGCAAAATGTTGGACATTTGTTGCCTCTTACTTATAAGGTTCATAACGGGGCCCTCTAGTGGCGATTGAAGAATCTATGAATTACTAAAATGTAGGCTACTTCTTCGCAAGCCGTAGGCCTACTCTACTTTTGGACACCCAAATCGCGCACTCTTACAATATTTTAGATATACAATCTGGTCTTTTCTTCTCTATAGTTGAACTAAGCAGTTAAAAACTGACCTCTGCAAAGTAGGTACTTTTCAAATGACTAGGCGAAGGCCGGAGTAGGCTAGTATACCGGTAGCAAAGAGTTAAAATGCCCACGTAGTTGTATTGCCATATTTATTAATAAGCCTAACCCCACTTCAAATACCTTTTAATGAGAAATCGTCTGATTAATTAAAAAAAAGAAATACTGTATCAAACAATTTCAATATATGTTACTATTTGTATAAAGATGATTAATAGGACTAAATGGTCTAATGAGGTTAGCCTACTGAAGTCATACCGTAATGGGCCATACTGTAATGTCAATCAAAGTCTTTAATAAATTGTGTGCTAACTTTTATTAATCCTATACTATACTATAATACGAGGAATGTCTGAAGGGATGTGTGTTCCACGATCTCGAAATCTAGCTGTTAGATTTTGCTTAAACTTTGCATTAAAGAGTGTTTCGGCCCAAAAATAAGTTTAGAAACAGTCTCAATCCCAGGAAAAATCAAATTTGATCTGAATTTAAGTTTAAAAATTGTAATTTTTAACATTGGTCTTATGGGTTGCTATTTTGGTAACGAAATAACAACTAAATGTAAACAAAAATAAAGAAACATTAATGTTAAGCAGACCTTTTGAAACAGCTGTTGTGAAGATATATAGTTGGTTGTTGGTGAAAATATTAAAATTGAATCAATACCAACGAGCAAGGCTCGGTTAACCTGGTACTTATCAAATAATCATAAACAGTTTTAAAAAACTGGATAGTTATTTTTATACAATCCATTCTACTCTGTGGGTGAATTTTTGCTGGAGGAAATTATAATTTTGTAAGATTAGGCTATTATCATGCCTATCAGGCCTATTTTGTGCTTATAAAATCTGACAGTATTTTTACTGTTATTATTTTATATCTTTTATGTATTGTTATCTGTTGTTATGGTTTTAATTTTAATTTTATTGCAATATAAATTTTTACTGCCACCCCACCAATTACAAACCAAGTTAGACCTTATTGTATAAATGTATAGTGTATGTTTTGTGTAAAATTTGATGACTTGGCCCCAACCAGTGCCGTAATGTAGACAATTGTCAATACTGTACTTGTAAATGGCAAATAAAGATTTTGATTTTGAACATAAAGTCCCTTAACCTTAGGCTATTAGGACGTACAATGTTTATTATACTGAAGCTAATAACTTGCGGTCACCGTGAGTACAGGCACATTTGATCTTAAAATTATAAAATTTTACCTCAGTTAATCATCACCGTGTTGATCAGTGTTGATGATCACTAGAGTTTTACAGCATGTGGTGGTTACGTTGAATTTCACACAAGAAAAAAAAATGGCCTACAATTTTGTTAAGTGTGACATGGTGACGAGTAAGTTAGTCCGACAAAGTCTTTGTAACGTGAGCAGAGACAATTAACATAGATATGCAGGTCTGCTCTAGCTTTGTATGTCATACCAACAGTACATGACAGTTTTATATTAACTCTAGATAATAAACATCCTTGAAACAAAACTAAAAACATTAAAAGAACATTTCCAAATGGCCTAGCCTAGCATACCTTAATAAAACGTTAGAAATATGTAAAATCCATCAGGAAATCAGTCAACACATTTCAAGAATAAACACTATTAATTATTAAATACCGTACTTTAACAAACAATTAAATTAAATTGAAAAACTGTAGAAGATTTGAAAGGTTTTCATTACAACGATTGCCTAATGGGAAATTAAAGGAAAAGGAAAACATTTCAACTCATCTAAAACAAGGTGTAGATTGAAGGATACGGTTTATTTGTTTAAGTTTCCCAAACTTAACAAACCATGGTCTGGAGTGGAAAACAGTGACTGGTTCGATTAATCTATAATTACAAACAGTATTAAATCAATTTTAAACTATTTCAAAATAAAATTACTAAGGCTTTGTTGTAAATAAATAACACACTGAGGTAATTTACTTTAGTTCTGAGATTAATTTCTTATTCTCCTCTTACCTGAAAATTTGAAATAGGTAATTTTGAGAATAACTTAATATTTAGCATGCCAAACTAAATAATGCAGGAGCTCGGTATCAAGAATTGTAAAGCCTATTCTGCAAGGAGCAGTTGTAGGCCTATAGGGACACATGGTTAGATCTAGTATGGCTAATTTTATGTAATTGATGGATACGCCCATGGGTAGGCTTGTTTAACTTATATTTGGCAGGATAACCTAATTGAAAATTACTCATAACACTATTATGTTGACTGTCAAAATTTACTACGATTATCGATAGTTATTAAGTTACGGTAGGCTATGACAATACGATAACAACTGGACATGATACATCGACATTTATTGTTTATTTAGGTAAAATATTTGTATGGAGCTGGTAGTACTTATCTCTTTGTAGGTATGAGATTACTTAGAAGGCTTTTTTAAATAATCTTGGCTAAAATTAAGAGAGCCTACCTATATAACAAAGCGTTTAATAGAACTGAGGTAAGGTTATATTTAAACTAGGCCTAAATAATTTTTTATAATCTTACTATTAAACGAGGCCTTTAAATTAGTCTTGTACTGTCAACCACAATAGACTAACAAGGTAGTATAGGAAATTCAGTAGTATTACTTTTAGTCCTATGTAACTCTACCTCCTAGAATATATCTGTCAAGGAAGTCGACTCATACATTTCTTGGTTTTACTGGTAAAATTACATAAAAAACTGGAACCCTCCTTAAAAATTTGATTGTGGTACATGTTATTCATTGAAACGTTCATTGGGGATGGTCAAATATGTTATACTAAATTTGATTGGATTAAATATAGTTATGTTGATCTCTAATTCTAGGCCTTAAAAAATTTAAATTGAGGTCTTAAGTATCCTCAGAGCTAAAAAACGTAATAATGTGTTAATAAATCGAATTTTGTAAACCTATATAATAGGTCTATGCCTATCAAATAAATGGTTAACAACTCGGTCCCCACAAAATAAGCCAGCCACTAGAATACATTGTAGGCTAATTCTATACAATTGAATATACCATAACAAATCTAAATTACTTTTGTTTACGAGGATTTTAAATAGAATTTAAAGATTTTAAATTAATTAATAACGTGCAACAGTTTAAATTTATTCATATTCCAACCTCTATTTTTTGAGTTTACATCGAGGTTGCACATGGGTGTAAACAACATGACGTCATAATTGTGATGTAATAGGCACCGAAACTATATGATTGATATAAAAAAATCTAGCTACGGCCTTGAGTTCTTTTTATCGTGGGAATAATAGAATTCCCCCTAGTACCTCTAAATCTCTGATTGAAAAGATCATTATTCAGGTATACTGGTTAATAGAAACAATTTTTTTCTTATTAGGAAGAGATAGGATAATCTGTTTTCAATAAAATGATCATTATTGATTAATCAACTTTGGTAACTCAATTAGAGCAACCGCAACACAACATGAATTTGTCATGCAACGACCGATCCGTGTCTGAACAGTAGTTTGGAATCAATCGGAAACATATTGGAAGCATTGTTTATGTACAAGAGCGACGTTTGTGACATGAAGCCTTACATCGCCTTCCCCAGTAATTGACACGCCCACCCTGCCTGCCTGCCTATAACCTTCACCCCGCCTGCCTAACCCAACATAACCTTGTTCTAATCATCGATGTATCCTTCTCCTCCCATCAGCCGATCAAGCTGGCAATGTTTAACGGAAGGAAAGAGTAAGAAGAACTTTACTATGAGTAGAAAACAATGGCAATGTAAAACCAGATTGTGGACCATATTTATTTAGTTCGAGCTAAATTGAAGCATAAAAGTGCGATTTTAAAATTCTGGAAATATTATTATTATTATTATTATTATTTAACTATCTATATATTAATAGGCAAGCATGTTTCTTTTCCTCCTTTTTACTCAGCTTGTGTGTAGGCCTATCGTAGATGGAATCTGGGCATACCGTTGGAAAGGTGGTGTCATGTAGATGAGTAGAATCGCATTTTAATTAAAATCGACCTACCGGGCTACGCCCTAAAGGCTTTTAAGGTTTCAATGTGTTAACCTTATGGGAGAAGGATTGTTGATTAATCACTGAACAGCTCTTGTAATAACAAATGCTAGCAAATCAAGAAGAACAGATATTGTATTTTTAATAAACATTTAAAAACTACTTAGCTCTACATTTTTGCTTTTTGGTCGAATTTCGAATAGTGGGTGATTCCTATTTTATGTATATATATATATATATATATATATATATATATATATATATATATATATATATATATATATATATATATATATATATATATATATATAAAACCAAAACAAAACGTCAAAAATGCTTGCTCTGTTCATTGATATTTCCCTCTCTTTCCCAGTCGAATAAACAGCTGGTGAAGTATTTGTCCGGTTAAGGAAAGAGTAAGAAGAACTTTACAATACGTGTTGACAATAATGTAGAACCAGATTGTGAACTACATTTATTTAGTTGGAACAAATTGGAAGCATTAACGCATGTGGTTTAAACATTCTGGAAACGGCTTTTTAATTGATTATTTTTAGAAACTAAAACGAAACGGCCAAATTTGCTTGCTTTGCTCATCTATGTTACCTTAACATTTTATCAGCCAAGCGCGTAATGTTTTCCGGCTGGTTAAGGAAAGAGTAAGAAGAACTTTGTAATGTGTTGACATTGTTGACAACAATGAAGAATCAGATTGTGAAGCATGTTTAGTTGGAGCTATATTGAAGCACTACAGTTCGCAGTTTAAACAAGAAAATGGACTCAATTCGCCTATTTTTAACTAATTGTTTTAAAGAAATAAAACAAAACGACGAATTATGGGGTAAATATATTGTTTTTCTTAGTTCAAAAAGTTTACGGGTTTGATTCCCGATATGCCCGCAAATGGGTTTGGACCGTTTTTCTAGAAGCGTTTATCTCACTACAAAATGCCACTGTCATTGAATAAAAAAGTCAACTTTTCAAAGGGATTATTGATACGGCATAAAGAAGTGAGTGGTTCAGTGACCAAGACAAACCACAACATGGTAAAATTCCTTGGTCGCTGAGTGGCGCTTTATAGGATTCACTATAATACATTAGGCCTACTAAGAGCGGTATAGTTAAGATTGATATAAAAATCTATCTTTAAGTACCTTTAATACCTTTATTGAAATAGCGACCTAACTCAATAGGTAGTTTAAAGCCAAGAATGAGGGATGAGTGTAGGATGACTAATTAACATAATGGGACAGTGAGTCGGGGGTCAGAAGAAATTTTAAGGATATGTAAATGAGATAAAATGTCTCCGTTATAAATAAACAATGTCAAAATGGTCATAAATGGCCCTATAAAACTGCTATAAGTTATAAATGGCAGTCGATCAAACTTTTAAACGTTGGGTCAAATCTTACTGTAACAGAACTATATAGGCCTAGAGTGCAATATATGTGCAACCATCGATAAAATTTTCTCTGAACACGAAGGTCTTTAAAATGTTGTTTAATGTGCTACATAACTTTGGCAACATTGCTAAATGGTATTGAAGGCGTCTCTTTGCGACACCCACTAGTACAGTACAAACGTTTACAACTTGGATAAAAATCAAGAAGTATTGGTCATATAAGTCATGTCATACATTATTCTAAGCCCAGAATATTGTTTTCTCAACAATCTTGCTGTGGTCACATAACTTACTTTAAATAGGAAAATCACATTTAAGGTTTTCAAATGTCGCCTTATGTAGGACATAATTTTTACCCTATCCACTAGTATAACAATAAGTATTCACGTGATATCCAAAATAAGAGTGGGTTGGCAAAACTGCTAATTTGCCCTTGTAAAGGTTGCCGCTGTTTACAGTTTAAACACATGAGCACAGCCAACACCACCCTAGAACACATTTTATATTTTATTTAAATGTCAAAAAGACAAAAGGATAGGTTTAATCTTAAACATTGCAAGTCAGTTATTCGTGAAGTCAGCTCTGGTGAAGTAGAGATGAATGTGAAGACAATTAACGCCTTGACCATTCAGCCTTATGATCAAGAAGGGGGAATTTGTTTATTTTAGTCAGTTTTGCCACCCCTCGCCCCACTTCTGTCAGCAACCGCTGGCTGCACCGCTTCAGTACTGTGTCTGCGTGCCCATCTTCGTCTACCCCGGGTAGGTTCGAGTGTGAAGGTTAGTTTTCGATATAAATATAATTATTTGAAAAAAGTGCGCCAGAAAATTTTTAAGAGATCAATAAATTAAGAAATGTTTTTATTTTATTCTTATAATTGATTCGTGACACAGTAATTTTATTTATAAAGTGTTTCCTTTAACATTTTACCCTTTGTTATAAGAGATTTGAGTAGCCTACAGTATCTATGGCTCCTTAGGCCTAATGTAAATGTGATTATGTGAGAGTGAGACGAGGATTAAGACTTTTCATGGTCATATTTGTTGATTGCGATGGGGAAATTAATCTTAACAACTAGACTCCCAAAACTTAGCAAATACGACTGTTATGGTGTCGTTAATTGTCGATGTCATATATTTCTTGTGTATGTCTACGCCTGAAGTGTTTCGATCATACGTTTTGATGGGGAGCGGTCTAAACCTCGGTATTGGTAGCCTACTATCACACTATCTAACGTCGACTAGTTGTTAGAATAATATCCTAATTAATTTCATTCTAGTTTTATTTTATTTTGATAAACAGATTTGAAAGCACAATAAAGATAGAATTTTGTGGCTTTAAAATAATATTCAACATACGAACGTTAAACTTTATTTCAAAACAATATTATCTATTTATAGGCTACACTGGCTACATTGTAAGTTTTGAGATAATTAATTTGTAACACTAGGTTTTACATAAGTTCAGTTTTTTTTATAACATTTCATAGCGAAACCACTATTAGGCAGATATGAGACGTTTACAGGTTTACACTAAACTCACAACTAAATTCTACATCACGTGCACGAATTCGTCCATACACGTTCGAGTAGGCCTATGCATAGTAGGCTATAATCGCACCCATAGTAGTAGACAACATTGTGTTACGACCCCACCACAAATCTATAACCGGATTAGTTTTTAAGTTATTCTAATTCTTTTTAACCGCAACATTTAGACTATTATTTCTGTTCTTTTTCTTGTGATAAGGAGTTCTATAAGAAACAAAACAATCTACTACACTGAATATTTTTTTTGTTTAACTACAGCATCTAAAATAAAGATTTTCATACTTGATAAAGGCTTACTTAATAAAGGCTTTTTAGACCGGTGTTTTATGAACTACATTTTTCATCGCAATGTAAATGTTGTAACAAAATTGGCAGTTTATTTAATTAAATCCTACAGCATAGGGGGTCTACTATAAAACCATCACTGTACGGGCAAATTAGTTTGATTGTCCAAAAGGATATCTTTTCTGAAAGTATAGGATTTGCATAACTTCATACTCTGCATAACTCCTGTAATAGAAGGGGATTTTGGCGACGAGGAATAGATTATTGGAGCTGGTCAGAAAACTGAAGAAAATCCAGTTTCTGTTCAACAGTCCTTCAAGTACCTAAGGGCGTTTTTGTAGCACCTAAAAAAGCAGTTTTTGCAGCAGTATGGCGTAATGTAAAGTAAATTAAAGGCTGTTGACTAATCGGTTATTTGTGGTGTCAGGTGACAATGAGAGCGGGGACAACATAGAGATGGGGCCGATGACGCTGCGCGAGTACATCGCCACGCTGCAGCCGTACGACCCGGAGATCCACGGGTGGCGCGGCGACGAGCCGTGGACGCTGCGGCGGAGGCGGCGGTCCGAGTGTGGGGCGGCCAACGGGGCGGCGGCCACCGGGGCCGGGGACAGCCCCGCCTACAGCTCCGTCAGCTACCACCCCAGGAAACGCGGCAGTCTGCAGCTGCGGGGCAACCACCTCATCTAGCGATGCGGTAGGTCTGAACTGAGTGAGCTATAGTCAGCAATTAAGAAAAACTGTGAAGGGAGGAAGCCTGAAGGCATTTTCCAAGAGTTGGGATAGGCCTATATAATAGAACACACTTATGGAGTTGGGTGGGGTTCATGTTCACAGTCTGAGCACAGTATTCCTAATGCCGAGCCGATGACGGTGTGGAAAAGTATTTACTAGCAAGTGATTGCTCAAAATAAAAAGCCCCTTCAATTTTATTTAGCTTACAACTTACATTAATGTTTGGATCTGTGCATGTGTCAAAAATGAAGGCACTAACCAAACTTACCATGTCATATTAGTAGTGTACTGTATCTTTTTTAATATTAAATGATCGTCTAGTAAAATAAAACTACTAAACCCAATAATACTATTACTTACGAGTAGTATTTATTTATTTTTTTGAGGGAGAGGAAGGAAACATGCATTACGCTCACAGGGGGCCAGCCTGTGGTGTGGGACTCCCCTAAAAACCTCCTCTACTCTTTAGGAATCGAGCCTACAATTATTTGTTACTTTACATCAGGCTAGGACTAAATAAGCCTAAGCCCATTGGGCTCATTCCTAGACCAGCCGCACGGTCAGGGGTGTCAAAGCCGCGTAGCCGTCCAGATCAGTCTCTTTTCTAAAGAGGATGCCCCGGCAGCACTGTGACAAACAATCCCAGCAGCCCTCATCCTCCAAGATCTTTTGGCAGACAGAGTCCACCGAAAATGCACCAAAAATTTGTGTGGCTTCCAGCCCGGCTCCAAATTTTAAGCTTGCGTTACATGGCGTGTCCTTGATTGATGCAACAAGTTCTGGAGTTTTTTTAAATCTTGGAAAGTGATATAAAACAATGTTCCGTTTTACATATGTAAAGAATGTCAAAATTTGATAAAAATTATCACTCAGAAGATGACTAAATAATGATTCCAAAGTAATATCATATATATAAAGAAAAACAACAACAACAACAACGTTTGGTGATGTTCATGAACTCCCAAAACCCAGTTCATTGAAAGTCAAAGACTATAGAGTTTATACTGTAATGATCTTATTTCATTGGTTTCTAAAATTAATGAAAGTTGAAATAAAAATTGTTTCTTTTGATACATTAATAGTATCACATTTACAATTTAATTACTCATCCTCATAACCCACTCTTTCTTAGCAAACTGTTTTAAAATTCCTCCTATTAAGAGGATGTTAAACCCCCGCGAAAACGGACCCAAAAACACTCCTGCGCGGTAGCATATCCTGGCGTTATAACTCAACGTACAATAATAAACTATACACAAAATTAAAGATAAAGATATTTCCCACTAACTTCGCTTTTCCATTTTCCGCTATTGTTAAAAATACAGCTTATACAAGCATTTGAATTTAACCAAATTTAACCATTTTGGAAGAAATGTAACTAAGTAACTACGTAAGTAATCGAAAAGTTAAAAAGCGAAGTTAGTGTTGAATTTTATTATCTTTGATATGGTACGTAATATACGGTTTTAAATCCAATAGCGTAGCCGTAATATGCTACCGCGCGAAAGCATGCATAAGCTGATAGTGGCGATCCTAGCGACACTTGCCGAAAACATCTCGCAGCGGATGAATACATACTTCATTCATCTGGGTCAGACGTGTTCCCCACCTCGTCCACCTGTTACCACTATCACTGTTATCGTTCCTTCGTGTTGTGTTGATACATTTAGCTATTATAAATAATATCCCTGTTTGAGTTTACCGAGCAAATGCTCGGCCCCCAGGTACTACACTCTACCTCATCCACTGATGCTCTTAGCTAAGAGTGCTTGAACATATTTAATGTTACTGCAAACAGAACAGCCGTTTTATAGTCTGTAATTCCGCAAAGTTTTCTGCACCGGAAAAACATCTGTTAATTATTCCTTGCGCTAACCTCAAATGGGGTTTTTTTTATCAAGCACACATCGTAGGCCTACTAATCCAAAACCAACAGGGCAATTGTTAACAAAAAACGACTTGCAGACTAAATTTTTAATGCAAGATTGTTGATTTAATTCACTTACATATCAGCTGTTTTTAAGGGATATTTAAATTGAGATGAAACTGAACTACTAAACGTGAACAGATACAGGCCCGTGCTGGGCTGGCCGAAAGGGCGGGGGACAGCAGCTACGACAAGGGCGCTAACTACAGGCTATTAGCGTAAAATAAGTTATTGGTTTAATGAATTAGGAATATGATAGGCCTACTGTAACAAAGGGGCAGTGAGTGACCTTTTATTTCATGCATTTCTATCGTAAAAAATTTAATTTTTAAACCATAAAACTATAAAATACTCGTTTAAGAAGCCTAAATATCAAACTGTCAAAGTTGAATTAATATATTATTAAGAAAACAAAGAGAAAGGCGTATTCGACATTTAAACTTCTAAGTAACTTCAGTATGCACAAAAGAGCATCAAAATGGGCTAGTATATAAAAAATTAAACCCTTAAAACGAATTAAAATAACGAGGTGACCCGTGCGCAAATTGCGCATTTTATGATTCTGTATGAGTGACACTCACCTACAGTACGTGAATGTTGATTATGAAGTGACAGAGATCTATTTTTGTTTACTATCTGGCTTTTAAAATTCATCTGAAGGTGTTCAGCTGTTAAATTACATTTCACATTAAAGAACTTGCCATAAAAGTTGGTCAACATTTTAAAGCGCCCTCTATGAATAAATCAAAGGCTATGGGAGCAAAGCCCCAAACAATATGACCTTTTAAATTACGATTCGTCACTGCGGCATATCCTAAGCTTTAAAATGACACCTCAATCTTAAAAATCGGTTCAGTAGGTCGAGAGAAAAAGGTACGTAACAGACGAAACCCTTATAGAAATAAGAAGATAGATTTATTATTATGTGTTTTATTTATTTGTTATTATTTTTATTACTAAGAGCAACTAGGAATAAAAAATGTATTTGCCACATTAATTAGATAAGTATTTTTAGTACTTCTATTTCCTAATCATTTATTTTTTATTGTTGTTGTTTTCAGCTTAATCAAGAGTGCATTTCTCTGTGAAACATTTGAAAATTATGTAATTAACTATGTATACAAATTAGAATAACTTTACAAGTTCAATACTTCACATATTTTTATACTAGGTAGGCCTACTAATTGCAGAAACAAGGTACTAAATATGACTATGTATTAAAAAATATAGGCTATTCACCTGACATTTTATTTTATTTTTTTTTAATATACATATTTATTACAAGTTCATCATTGTAAATTGTTTATTCGAAGTAAAATAAGGGGTCTGTAAAAACGTATGGTAGCCTTAACAAATTTTCATGTATATTTTTTTATAAACAACTTTAATTTAGAACAAAAATTATTTGGAGTCGTGTTCACTCATATAATAGTGCGCATGTATTTTATTTATTTATAATTCAAATTAATTGCTACAGTAAGTGTAAAATACGATGAGGTGATTAAATCCTACTATAAATGCGAATGTCCTGTTGTTTGTCAGACTTTCACGCGAAAACTATCCAATCGATCATCATGAAACTTTGTACACCATATTCTTGGAGGTAGCAGAAGTAACATAATGATACTTTCATATTAAAAGAATTATTTTGTACTAAAAATTAAAATTATATTTTTTAATCTGGAAATCGATTAGGGCCTATATATTTTTTAATGATTGCTAAGAAACAAATTCAATAAAAATTTCCAATTTTAGCGAATTTTTAAGAAAGAAAAGCCGCGGGTAAAAGCTAGTTAAGTTATAAAAAGAGAAAAGGATTTCTGTAAATAAATACAGTACCGCAAACATTTTATATCTGAACAATGTAATGTCATTTTTATGTGTTGGTAATAAGAGTTCTTATTTTTCGTAGTACACAAATTTATTGAATGAGAATATGTATTAAGTTAAAACTATAATTCATTGTGATTATTTTTTATATCATGTTAAATAATCTTTGAACTTGAAGACGAATTTTGTATTTTTTCATATGTTATAGGGGTATGGTTTAGTTATCGCTAAAATAGTTAATTTCCCCCCTTTCTATTCGTCTAGGAATTATGAGGGTAGTGAACATCTGTGTCGATATGATGATGTGTGTTGGTGCTGTGACGGTAATCACAGCGGTAGCTCCGGACCGCTGCCGTGGGGCGGACGGACGTGACGCGACGACGAGCAAGATGTCCCGGCGCCGCGCCGGGCAAGATAAGGACAACGTAGTACTACGGCGCACTATTTTCGTGGTGCTGCGCCCGGCGCGGATTAGTCCACGTAGTTCTGCACACTGCCGCTAGTCTCGCAGACATGCGAGAAATTTTTTGCTTTAACATCCTCTTAAATAAAAATGGATCGTAAATAGCTTAAGCCACGTCTGCACTGGCGAACATTCGTGGCAAACTTGTTTGGCAAACACAAAAAATTAACAAACATTCCTAACGAACAATTACTGGCCATATGATTTACATTCTAAAAGGTTAACAAAGAACAAATAAGAGTTTGGAAGAACTTTGTTCAGCCAGTGCTGACCCCACTCTTTTAAAAGTATTTTTTGTTTTATGTTTTTACCATTGAATTTATATTTAAAAAATACACTGTACAAGAAAATATTCATTTCTGATATCGAGTGAAAATGTTGTTTCAGATGTTGAAAATTTGTGCCTACAAAAAGCCGCAGTGACTTAAAAGATGCCTTTAAACACAGTCTGCAAGCAGGGTGTGAATACCACCACGACCAAAAATATTCTACAGTTTCCTGGAGCCTTGAATACCCAGCTGCTTTACAGAAAAGGGTTTCAAAGCATTGTATATTATGGTTCTTGTATAGTTTAATGTTGTAATTAAAATGTACAAATAAACAGTGATACTGTAACTAGTTTTTGTTGTGTATAGTTATTCAAAGAAATCATACTAAACAATAGCGTAATGGTTGAAAATACGTTAAAATACCCCAAGACTCCTCTTTAGCAGCAAACCAGATTTTGCCGTCAAAATGCTCAAATGCTTAATTCTTGGTTGAATATAAACTGATGTCAAAAGTCTTCTATGTGAAATATTAATGTTTAGTGATAAACATGTACAGTATAATGGTACCTAATAAAAACAAAGAACTTTTTAATATTTTTAAAAAAGTTTAGAAAAAATCAATTACAAATAGTTATTATTATTCCAAAAACTCTCATTGATTTCTTCATTAAAATTTAAAGTCTGTTTTGTTAAGTAGGCCTAATGAATTTATTAAATCAGTTGAACCAAAAAAGGTTGAATATTTATCGAGAATCCTTTCCGATAATTGAACAATAAGCAGTCTAAAAGATTGTATCAATTAAACAGAACAGACTTTTCAGAGCCTAAGCTTAGCTTCATAGCAGGGATAAAAGGGCTTTAAAATAATGAAATTAAAACAATTATTCATAGTCTCCTATTTGTTGAAAACAAATGAGAGATATTATGAAAGTAAAATGATAATTATTATTCTTTGAAGAAGAAAATGTCTTACATAAAAACAGCTGTGTATATCTAAGAAAATCAAGCATTTTAATGCTGATTACATTTATTATTAATTGGGTCTTAATAAAGAACTATCCTCATAATTTAAGTGAGAAGTCTACATTAAAAATTAAAATGTAAGATAGATTGACCTGAATTACTGCAGTTAAGTAATTCACTTGCAAATTCAACTTTTTAATTCTTTATGATCTTGTATTGCAATGTTCTATCTGACAAAGGCGAAAACCCAGAATGGGTCATTACTTAATTCAAATTAAGGGGATTCTAAACTTATCTGATTTGAAATTGGTGTACCTCAATTAAATTAAATTCATGTACCTCTACTTTTCTCAACTCAGAAATGAGCTCTTAGAGAAAGGGTATTCGGGTATATGGAGGGATTTCATTCAAACAATTGAAAAAATCTTAAAATTTTTGAAAAACATTAGGGATACAATTAGTTATTGCAACTCATATTGGCTACCCACATAATGGTTATTCATATTGGGGACCAATTTCCCAATGTGAAAAGAATAAAAAAATAATTTAAATAAAAAATTCTGATTATTTTTTTTCTTCTCATTATTATTTTATTGCCTACCATAAGACATTGAATTTTTTGTATTAAGGTTTGTAACTAAACCCCTAAAAATTCCCCCTGTTTTTGGGTTAATTTTTTCCCTTTCACCACTACTTTATTACATTCATTGGTATATTACATTTAAAATTAGGATTAGATTTTGTCAAGATCCTGGCTGAGTGCAGAGCCTTATTACTGTAAAACTTGATGGAGATGAAACTTAGTTTTGTTTTTCCGTCTGTATCATACAAAAGAAAAAACTGTTAGCTATTACAAGAAGGCACCATACCATACATTCAAAGTTAATGATTGATCTTAATCTTTAAATTTGTGTGATAACAAAACTTTAGTTCTTATCTTGTTCATAAACAAAAGCCATTAATTCCTGAAAATTTAGTTAATCCCAAAGTTAATCAGATACAACTAATTTTTTTAACTTTAAATGTATAGTGATGTATAGTGTAAATAGTGTAATTTTGTATAGTTATATCCATTTTACTACAAAGCCACAAATTTATATTTTTATTTTCTTTATGAAATCTGGAATACTTTCTGATTTAAACTTTTTTAATCTGTTTGATTATACACAATTAAACACAATATTATTAATTTTGTTTAAATGTCTTTTAAAATTTAAAGTATTTTAAATTTTAAAATACTAAAATATTTTAAAATATTTTTAAAGTATTTTTAAAGTAATTGTATTTTATCATAGAGAAAACTCCAGTATTTTACGTTGCAAATGTACTTAAAATTGAACTTTTAGTTGATAATTAGAAGATGTAAATTAATGTATAAGTGTTTGTTTGCTTGCTAAAACTACAAAAAAGTTTGGTACCAAATGGTTTGTTCCGTTCATAATTAATTATTTGAAAGGATATAAACTAGAAAATGCAATCAGTGCTTATACAAAATAAATTAAATTGAATGTAAAAGGAAGTTTGAATAAAATTAATAAATTGCAAACGTCTAACCATCAATCTTTACTACTTCACCTAGAGTAAAATTAAAAATATTGTTTATTTAGTTTTTCTGTGATACAGTATTTTTTTATCTTATGTGAGACTAAAAATTACTTAAACTTTTGTTCATAGGAATAACTTTGGAAGGAATTCTGCCCATATTCCAAAGCATTTCCATACTTATAATGTGTAGGTTACTTGTATGTATTATGCTGTGTAATAAGTAGGCCTATATTTTTAATCAAACAACCACTGTTATTTCATGTAAATCTTTTTTGATTCATTTGTAAACTTTATTTCAATAAAGACACTTGGTAATTTTTTTGTCTAATTACCATGCCCATGCAATAGTTGTGTTAAAGGACAAAATACAATAAACTAAACTATACTGGCCCTAATATGTGGCTGTTTATTATTTTTTCTTATAAAATGTTTTTAGAACTTTAAGATATCCTATACTCTTATACGAGCAATGTTTGCTTGTTTGCTTGCTTGCTTGCTTGCACAATTATCTCAAAAACGGCTCCGAAGATTTCCTTCAAATTTTAGAATATGGGGGTTTTGGCCACCAGAAATCGATTGGAGCTGGTCCCATAGCTGGGAAAAATCCGGTTTTCGCGCTAGAGCCCTTCAAAGATCCCATGTTATCCTTATGGAAATTTTTTAACTGAACAAAAATCAGCTGATAACTGTAGATAAAATAAACCAATGTGTTACATCTTTAACCTGTGGTTTTAGGAAAATCATACCAATGTGCAGCAAACCTTCCGCCTGGCGAGTGAGCGGAGCGAACGAGCTTTGTGTGAGAAACAAAAGTAATAATTTTACCGAGCTTAAGCTCGGTCCCCCTGGTACTAAAGGAATAATGGGAACAAAAGAGTAGTTAATCAGTAATAATAGTATGGTCTAAAGGCCATTTCACACCGCCTACCGCTACCTCCTTGGTCGCTGATGTTTCCGTGAGCCATTTCACCAAAACTACCACGTCCGCGCGGGACGCAGGAGTTTCAATGACAACAGCACCGCAACTTCGGACTTGGCCACTGGTCACTGCCCAGTACACAACAAAATGTCCTCTCAAGTACCTTGGTGCAATCGTGACTTCCTCAGAAACAGTGTACAGTACTGTGGTACCGGATAACGATGGCAAGGAACTAATCTTACATCTTACTGTACTCGGCAGTGACAAGCAGAAGCTCGAGGGGTCACCCCATAAATGAAAAAAGAAAGACATATGTGGATTTCGTGTTAGACAAAGGAAGGTTCAAAACGTACTTCAGACTCAACCCAGAACAGTTCGATGAAGTGTTGGCCCTGATAGAACCATAAGTTACTAAAATAGACGTTTATCAAACATGTGGTGACAGGAGAGGGTTGCAGACAACCTTGGTTGAGATTTCTGCACATGCACGAGCCAAGACTTTACCGACGTTAGAGGTAAAAATCACCCGAGGAGTGGTAGTGGCAGTACTTCCGCCAGTACCACATACGTGCGGTAGTCCGGTGTGAAATGTCCATATAACATGGTGAGCGATCTTTTCAAAGTACGCTTAGTGGTAGCAGTAGGCGGTGTGAAACGGCCTTAATCCTATACTCTAATATGAGTGAGGTATATTTGAATGTCTGTACTGTATGCAAACGGTTCTTGAGAACAGCTCGAACGATTTTCTTCAAACTTTGCAAATTATTTTATATATATTTTATATACAAAGGTTTCTACACTAGGAAAAATCTTATTTAATTATAATCTTTAATTTAAATTAAAAAATTTCTTACTTTTTCTCATGGAGTTTAAAATCAAACAATAAAAGATTTGCTGATAACAGCTGACTCAACTGTGAGAGCATGAACTGCAACTGTTATGACTACAAAGAATGTTTGTTTACCGAGCAAATACTCGGCCACAAGGCACTATAAAATTATCTGTTTAATAAAATGGTTCTCATCTAAGTTTTAGTAATAAGTGTATAAATCTTAGTGAAATTAAATATTCTGCATGAAACTCTCTTGATATTTTAGAAAAATGTGAACAGTCCCTAAAATCTGACATCCCTATAAAAATTTGTTGCCCTTGACATTAAGCCCATATGTGGACCATGCCTAAATTTTGCCCTGATATATTAATTTAAAGGGTAGGTTTAACGCTTCTGTTGAAACTTGCAAAATCAACATAAAGAACATATAATTGAGATGTAATGAGCGTATATTTGCGTTATAATGGCATTTTATATAAATTTACAATCGCACAGTTGATGAATATTTAAACATATAAAATCAATCGCTGTGAGTCCTATTTGGATTTGCACCAAACATAGCTTTGCGGATATGAGGCAAAAGCTTGTCACCCATTTGATCTAATTTTTTATCTAACGTGTTATTTACTCTGACAGAGCCTGTTTTTGAATATAGTGTCACTCCTGCTTTCAATTTTTCAGATAAGAAATGATTTTCATCGACTGTAAGTATAATATTCATTCCAGTTAAGGTGTTGAAGACTGATTGAGCTTGGTTGATTATCTTTTTAACAATGGGAACATCAATTTTTCGTACTTGAAGGATTACGTTTGGCTCCATGATCTAGAAAAAAGACAAAATACATCCTTGTGTATATATATATATATATATATATATATATATATATACACAATATAAATATAAATATATTGTGTATTTTTATAAACACAATAAAAATATATAGCCGATAATTCCTAAAATGTTGGAAATCAAGCAATTTCCATTTATCTGTATACCCATCCTTGATCATGATCATGCATTGTGCCATTCAATGTATTTTCAATGCAGTACTTTTAAGTCTATACATGGCTAAAAGTATTGTAGATACATTTATTTTTTCCTATTTTCCCTGCCTTGTTCTTAGAGCTAAAAGGAAAATTGTGACCCTACCAGAATAATGGAAGCCTAAAATCTAATAAAAGAGATAAATGGCAAACTCATGTAAAAAAAAAAAAAAAAAAAACACCATTCTTGTAGATTATAGACTTTTATATACCTTGTGAGGGGTTTTGTTGTCATAGACGATTATTGCCATGAAAACTGCATGCACTGCAGTGACTGTTGTTGGAACTGTGTGCATCAACGTTTTTAAACATTGCAACACCGTTCATTTTTGCTGCTATCCTGTACGAATTTTCAACATTTACCATGTGTTGGTCCGAAAATGTTCCACCCCTTCCAGAGGTTACATTGAATTTGTTAAGAACATAATATACAGATAATAAAATAGAGTTGTAGATTTATAAAGGGTGGAAAAAAGTCTGCAATTTCTTTATAAGAAATGAAACTAAAACTTTGCAAATTGATTTAGAGGCTTTATTACCCACAAAGATTATGGACATTAAACCTTCAAGGGGGGACTGTCCACAAGAAGTCAGAAGAAAATCTTAAATGTAAGCATAGATTAAGAAGTCAAATTAAAGGTCTCTATGAATAGAGAACAAAGCCCTGAACTCCAACCTCAAAAGGACAACTATACTATATAGTGGGTGGAACAAGTGTAAAAATCTTTCACTTCCGGATACCACCACCAAACTTTGGGAATTGACTAAACATATGTAAAAGAGTAAAAATCTGCCGGGAGGCAAACTTAAATATAATGACGTCACGAGCAGTGACGTCATCAATATGGCTGCTCAGCCAATTACAATAATGTCGCATATCTCAGAAACCCCTTAACCGATTTTGACATTTGACATCTTATTTGAAAGGTCTAATCATGATCTATAATAAAGGTTATTACACTCTTTGCGGTAAAAACAACCGTTTTTGAGTATTTTGTAAAATATTAATTTCTATAAGTATTTGTAATTTTAGCGAGTTTTCCACAGGGAAGAAGCTATTACCGTAGGTCTCAGGATAAGATATAAGCCCGGGACCATGTTACTTTTTCATTTTGAGGTGCCCAGTGACGAAAAATAATAGTCATTAAAATTTATATATGCATATGTATGTATGTATGTATGTCTGTGTCCCTAGACACGAGAACTCTTGTTAAAACTGTCCGGTCAAGACCAAACTTAATTAATGGAGATGTGTAATCGTAAATTTTCTTTGGACGAGTTCGTAAACCAGATATATCGACTTACCGGGAGGGGTAGTGTTAGGGGTTTTGTGGCCAAAAAATGTTTTTTTTTGCATTTTTCATATGTAATTTTTTTAAACTTAAAATTTTTATTTTCATCACTGAATTTTGTAAAAAAAAAAAAAAACACAATTTAGTATTTTGCAGCTTTGCTCTATCCCATTGGTTACCGTGATATTAAAAAGTCTAAAGACGGTACATTGTATTTTGGGGCTCCAATGTTAATCTTAATGAGGAAAAAGAATGTGTTAATATTTCACTTATTAAACAATATATTTTGATGAAACTACGTATTTAGCTTCATATGGTTGAGATCCATTCATTTATGGTAAAAAATCTTGGTTTTTATACTTATCACGGCAGCAACCTGCATACTCTTTCCCTATATTTACTGTAGGGATAATAGACATTTATTTCCCTATTTATGAGCACGTGATGAAATTTTGTTTACAGGTTCATCTGTTCAAAATTAATATTACTAATTTTGGAATTCGCTGAGTATGCATGTCTGCTGTGACGGAGGGGTATTATGTATGTAAATTAATTTTAATAATAATACAATATAAAATTAAGGATATTATTATTGTTAACATATATTTCATGTGAATATATCCAGCTATTTGTTTATTCTTGAACAAAGACCTTCACAAGTACATAATAGAGTTTTCTGAAATCCCATTTTCACACAGCGGCACTTATTTCGTTCCTTACACTTACATAGAACAAAATCTTGACAGTACACTAACGTCTGGAATTGTTGTCCAGAAAGGTGTAATCATCGTGCCATCATCGGTTTTCCAGCCCCACTGACTTGGATTGTTCACTGATAGTGTCCAGGTTTAGCAGTTTCTCCAACGTTACATTGAAGCATTGCACGTTTTAAATGCTGCAATAGCGCACCCACAGTTGGTGGGATATGTTCTATGTTCCTATTCGTTTGCATAAAAATTATTCTGCATGCATGGTTTACATGGAATATATGTTAATAATAATAATAACCTTAATTTTATATTGTATTATTATCAAACTTAAGTTACATACATAATAGGCCTACCCCTCTGTCGCAGCAGACATGCCTACTCAGCAAATTTCCAAATTAGTAATATTAATTTTGAAAAGATGAACCTGTAAACAAAATTTCATCACGTGCTCAAAATGTCTATTATTCCTACAATAAATATAGAGAAAGAGTATGCAGGTATGCTGCCATGGGGAACACTGAAAAAAGGTAATTGTAGCATAAAAGGTAATTGTATCTGTCCATGAATAAATTAGTTTGCCTATTCTCCATGTGATTAACATGGGAAAAGAGCATGCAGGTTGCTTCCATGATAAGTACAAAAACCAAGATTTTTTACCATAAATGAATGGATCTCAACCAAATGAAGCTAAATACCAAGTTTCATCAAAATATATTGTTTAATAAGTGAAATATTAACACATTCTTTTTCCCCATTAAGATTGGAGCCCTAAAATACAATGTACTGTCTTTAGACTTTTTAATATCTCGGTAACCAATGGGGATAGAGCAAAGCTGCTGTAAAATACTAAATTGTGTGTTTTTTTTTTAGTTAAATCCAGTGGTGAAAAAAAAATTTAAAATTATTAAAAATTACATATGAAAAATGCAAATGACCCATTTTTAAGGTACAACAAAACCCCCTAACACTACCCCTTCCGGTAGGTCGATATATCTGTTTTACGAACTCGTCCAAAGAAACTTACGATTACACATCTCTATTAATTAAGTTTGGTCTTGATCGGACAGTTTTAACAAGAGTTCTCGTGTCTAGGGACACAGACATACATACATACATACATACATATGCATATATAAATTTTAATGACTATTATTTTTCGTCACTGGGAACCTCAAAATGAAAAAGTAACATGGTCCCGGGCTTATGTCTTATCATGAGACCTACGGCTTCTTAATAGACCTAATAGCTTCTTCCCTGTGGGAAATTCGCTAAAATTACAAATACTTATAGAAATTAATATTTTACAAAATACTCAAAAACGGTTGTTTTTACCGCAAAGAGTGTAATAACCTTTATTATAGATCATGATTAGACCTTCCAAATAAGATGTCAAATGTCAAAATCGGTTAAGGGGTTTCCGAGATATGCGACATTATTGTAATTGGCTGAGCGGCCATATTGATGACGTCACTGCTCGTGACGTCATTATATTTAAGTTTGCCTCCCGGCAGATTTTTACTCTTTTACATGTGTTTAGTCAATTCCAAAGTTTGGTGCTGGTATCCGGAAGTGAAAGATGTCTACATAATATGTCGTTTGTTCCACGGACTAATAGCAGGTGATCAAACTTTGCATTAAAATCAATTGCCCAAAACTAAAAATAAAACAACTCCTGATAAACTTGACCTTTTAAAGTCGGGCTTTTGTGGCAAATTTACTAAGGATGCAAATGCAAAGCCCTTTAAAATGATTGATATAAATGACATTGGCCAATGCAGTTTCCCACTGACTATTTCCACTAGGGACATCCCATAAAGGAAGTCTTGGAAGAATATTCATTGGCCTAAGTCATGTGACACATAATTTTAACGGCTTTGCAATCTGAGCAATTTGCCACAAACACGAACTCAAAAAGTCGAGTGTATCAGGAGTTATTGAAATTTTTTGTTTTGGCAATATGATTTTAATGCAAAGTTTGATCCCCTGCCATTTTTTACTCTGTCGTCTTTTTGAGGTCAAGTTTACAGCATTGTCGTCTATTCTTAGAGACCTTTAACTTTATGTACACCTACATATTGACCTATATACTTACATTTAAGATTTTCCTCTGACTCATTATTGTATCGTAACCCCGCCTCCTCAGAGGTAGACTTTGAGACTTAAAATCAATTTGCAAAGTTTTAGTTTTATAATTAAATAATTTTAAAGATATTATAAAGTTTCTGGACTTTTTTCACTCTGTACATTCAAATTGCCTGATCCCAGATAGCACATAAACGTAAAATAGACATGAAAATAACGTTTCCTTTTAACATTTTTGACGTTATTATTACGTCAAGAAACGGATTTATAACGTTTTTTTCACGTGATTATAACGTGCGAGTGTCACACTTTTTTACGTTAAAAAAACGTAAAAATACTACGTGAATATAATGTTTTTGTTTCACTTAATTTTTACCTTTTTAACTTATGTTTTACTGAACATTTTACAAATTTTTTAAAAAATTTGTAAATAAATGCTTTTTTTCTAACCAACACATTAAAAAAATGTAAATAAAGTCAATCAAAAATTTTTTACCTCCACCTGGATTTGAACCCTCAACCTTTCTATCACTGTCCTAGCGCCTTTACCCTCACGGCCACTTCTGCTGTTCTTCAGGTGGATTTAATTTACTATTTGTACATTTAATACTCAACCTTCCTTGTACTTGAGAACAGATGGCTCGGTGTATCTGTGCTCATGGTTTTTGTTGAGTATATTTTAAAAATTGATTTTATTCGCGTTTCGTCTCAGATCAAAAACATTATTTTTGGATCTTGATGGCGGCATACCCAGATAGCACAAAAACGTTATTTTTACGTGAAAAAAACGTTTTCAATTTTACTTTTAACGTTATTTTCACGTTGAAAAAAAGGTGAAAATCACGTTATTATAACGTGATTATAATGTGAAAAGCGCAATCAATTTCACGTTAAAATAACGTGAAAAAAAGACGTGAAAATGACGTTTTTGTTTCACTTAATTTTTACCTTTAAAACATTAAGTAAAAAAAAGGTAAAAAACTTTGGTGAAAATCACGTTTTAAATTTCACGTTTTTTTTACTTTTACATTTTTACGTTATTTTCACGTGAAAAAAAACGTATTATTTTTTACTTTTACGTTTTCACCTTTTTTTCACGTGAAAAAAACGTGATTTTCACATTGTGTGCTGACTGGGATTAGTTTATTTAACTAAGTTGCAATTATTTACAAATTTGTCCAACAACTCATAAACCCTCTTTTAATTAACGTAGTTTTTGGACATTATTATTATTATTATTATTATTTCATATTTTAATTTACCTGTAGTAATCCTTGTATTGTAAGGTCAAAAAGAACCTTTTTCAAAAAACATTGGTTTTCAGGATGGTCCAAATTGCCAAATCTATCTCGAACAGTGTTAAGAACTTCTTCAACGACAAAGTTGCGAGCATTCAAAACATTTCGGTATGACTGACTTTTCAATTTTGAGATGTCTCTAAAAAATGCAAATAATTCAATACTTATAAGAATATAAGAAAAATATAAAATGATCTCAAATTTACTTTTATTATTACAAAAAAATGTTCTGATAAAGAAATAAAATTACACAAAAGCCTTAGAATTTACTGGTGTTTCTTGTGAAACTGTTTTATTAGGCAATAATAGTATATTATGTTTGGATGTTTGTACAGTTAAAAATTATCTTAAAAAAATAATGACGCCAGGACTGTTCTTAAGAAAGAGTGAGAATGTTTTTTTCGGGTTTGAGGGTTGGTCCGCACTGGGTATGGTATTTCAAGCCCTTTAAATTACTTAAACTTGAAAATTTGTTTACTATACTTTTCTTTTGGTTGATTATCTTTTCAACAATGGGGACATCAATTTTTCGTACTTGAAGGATTACGTTTGGCTCCATGATCCAATATGCAAAAAAAATTATAATGCTAAATGCTATATTTATCTATAAAAACTCAGCAGTGACTAAGTCCTCATTAAGTAGAGTTTGTGGGATTTTAATGGTATTATAAATATTTATTTTTAAATTTAGATGGGGGTTTGACGTTCTAATAAAAAAAATGCATTTTTCTTACAATGGGACAAAAACATTTAGTATTCTTACACTGTAAAATTTATGAGAACAAGGCTGTACCTACCCCACAAAATTAACAATTACACAATTAGATATTTAGGATTAAAATTTAACATAGGTGTACAAAAAATTTAAAAAGTTCACAGCAAACATTCAGAGTAGACCAGTGTCAGTGCACACAATTGTAGTGCACTCTCATCCACCACTTTTGATCAATAAATGTATACTATAAGTATAAGTTTGCAGTGGAACCTTCATTAACCATATCGCCCTAAGAACCAGGATTATGACAATTAATGGACGTATATTCCATTATAAACCCGTGGTATAGTAAGTAGATTTAAAAAGGTTCTGTAGAAATTACCCTCTATAAGAGGATAGTAATACATATTTAAATTAACTCAAGTCATTGAAGCCTTAATATGATCCATACGTTTAACCTTCAATCACAACGTCACATGCACTTTTCGTACGGTGTCAATTAACACTCATTAAAAGTATCAAAATGTGCATTTACACATGACAGATAACAGAAAGTGACGGTCAATCAAGGTTTTACTGTATAGTATTGTGTAAGGTCTAAAAAATTATCTGTGTAGCCTAATATTGGATGTTGTAGACAACAAAGAATTAGGCCTATATGGGGCCTTTAAATCAGACCTTATCTAAAGACAATTTTTAAAAGGTAAAATGAGATTAGTTTTAAGATTGTGTGGGGAAAAAGGAACTGACAAAGAAAGACAACTTTGCCAACGATGAAATATCAACACGACGCACGAAGGACGCAGCCAATAGAGCCAATGGATGAGTCACGATTGAGACAGAGAATGGGGAGGATTCCGTTGGCGAGCAGTTAAAAATGTTATTTTCTTTTGTTTGCGCCCCCAACAAACCCAAAACCTCTTGTGCACCTGGGCCCATTTACAAAATCGGCCCTGAGTTCAGTAATGACTTTGGTTTCAACCCAGGTTATTTTATTTATTGTGGTTATAAAAAACTACCGCACCTCAAATTAAATACTCTCCCTCTCTTACTTTTTGTAATAGTAAGATTCTCCCAAAATTAAGATATGGGTAACTTTATATTTCAAGACACTCTGTCATACTGTGAATGGGAGTAACAGGTCGAGTTCCCACATAGAGCGACTTTGAAATTAGGAGGTAATAAATTAATAACCAGAAGTTATAGTTAATCTATAATCAGAAATTTAGTTGCATGCACTCTCAAAGATTTAATTTTTTAATTCGAATACCTAATGAATTTGACCTTTATCCTAACCATATTGAAATAAAACCACATCTTACAAAACCATCTGCTGTTGAAACTTTTTTTCTAGATTGTCATAATACTTTTTTACTGCTCCCTCTCTGGTTTCTATGTATTTCTGTTTCTCCATAAAATATTCTTCCTCTGCCATAACATCTATTTCCTCTGCCTTTTCATGGCCATCTTGTTCTATGTATTGGACCAATTGTCTGAGCTGAAACAAGTAAACTGATACAGTCCAGTATAATATGTGAAGGCAGATAAGTTATACACTGCAAATTGCAAAATTATTTAGGATAATCATATTCCATTTAATTTCATAAAGCACCTTCCCTGTGAACCACTACTTATATCACTTAACACTTAAATGGGTGAACAAGAAGAGCACTACTGTAATCTTGTTTTTCTAACTGAATAATAACTTTATGCCTTATTTGGATGTATAGAAATATATCTACACCAATCAAAGAAATAGGGAATATCCACACATTGTTTGAACTAACAATTTGCAAACAGGAAACTGGTTAATTTGATATCTACAAATCTTTTACTATATTCAATTCTTGTTTTTCTACTATCAACACAAATTTCTTTGATATACTGCACACCCTGCAGTATAATTTGGCCCAAATATTTAGGACACACCTTATCTTCATATTCTTTTTGTGCAGCCATTTTCCCCTCACATCAACATAATTTAATTTTAAGAGAGTGATTTTATAGTTCTTAATTTTTAAAATTCACTCGGTTTGACCATTTATTATTGTTTACTTTCTATTGTTTGTCCACCAGTTGGCAAAAATTGAATAGGTTTTGTCAAAAATCCGTGCCAATTATATAACACAACTGTTAAGTAAGTATTCAAAGTACAGCTGGATATATTTTTAACTAGAAGCAGGTCAAGATTGGGTAACCTATCTTTGATTCTGAACTTCTTTTGTTCGTCATATGTTTCTACTACTACACTGCACCATAGATATACTATACACCTGGATCGGTGATTCCGTGTTGCGAAAACGAGCCGTTACCCCCACCACTAGCCAGTATTCGTGGGCAGTGTTGCCAACATTGTGCGAGTTGTAATTTAAATAAGTAAATTAATTAATTAAATAAACTACAGTAATACTTAATTTTTTAGTCTTTATTACCGATAAAATGATAAATTTCAGCCTTTGGAATGTGCACTAATACATCCAAAAGCTGCACAGTACAGAACCATCCGTCATCATCATAATTATTATAATTGAACATTAGAAAGAATGTAAACAAACAAGAATGCAGCTGACGCACCGACAACAATCATGTCAGCTGATATTCAGCGCGGCGCGGCGGCGGCGCAGCGGCGGTAATTGGCTAGTGGTGGGGGAAGCCGGCTCGTTTTTAGCGCTATTCCGCCATTTCAGTTACCGATCCAGGTGTATAGTATATATCTATGCACGGCACTTGTCAAATGTTGAGGTTCAATCAAAACAAACAAACTATCAATGAACATTGTAGGTGTTGACATTGTTCATTTAGTTCAAGGCAATTAGAATCCTACCCTATTGGGTATATTGGGCCCCTAGCTCTCAAGGCCCCTAGCTCTCGTCTGTAAAGGAAGAAGCATAACTTCTTCCCAGGTCAGCCGAATAGCTTTTTTTGTGTTCTGGATATGAAGCGTCTAAACTAACGGAAGTCAAGTTACGTTATAAGTACCAGGTTAACCGAGCCTTGCTCGTTGGTTTTGATTCAATTTTAATATTTCCACCAACAACCAACCATACCTCTTCACAGTTAACAGCTGTTTCAAAAGGTCTGCTTAACATTAATGTTCCTTTATTTTTGTTTACATTTAGTTGTTATTTCGTTACCAAAATAGCAACCCATAAGACCAATGTTAAAAATTACAATTTTTAAACTTAAATTTAGATCAAATTTGATTTTTTTCTGGGATTGAGACTGTTTCTAAACTTATTTTTGGGCCGAAACACTCTTTAATGCAAAGTTTAAGCAAAATCTAACAGCTAGATTTCGAGATCATGGAACACACATCCCTTCAGAGATTCCTCGTATTATAGTACAGGATATTTACCATACAGCTGATTGAAAAAGAGAATGAAGCAGTCTTGCCATGGGTACGATATTTATCTAAACGACACCATATTACTCTATTTTAAATTTGGATTATTAGTTGATAACAAACCATTAGGTAATGACCAAATTACAAATTATCAATCAAGGTAAATCTAAAACCATAAATTCTACCCTATTTTGCTTTGAAATTCCTTATTTTAGTAATTGTTGAGACAAAAAATTCCCAACACAAGCGAGAACGATTGTTGTTTGCTGTTTTGTTGGCAACACTTGCCGGTAGGCGACATCCACGGATGTAGTAGAAAGTGACACCATTGCTCAATAGACAATAATTCATTATTTACATTATCATTGAGAACAGTAAATGTCACTAAAACCAATACAGTACAAAAGATAGTCTGTAGTCTTAAAAATCATGCCTCCATTTTTGAAACTCGCCCACTGTGTAGAAAGGGTGCTGATGTAGCCATGCTATGACAGCAATCAGCCATTAGGAATAGCGATTCCTCATCGCTACCACGGGCCGTGTCGCTACCAGATGGATGGTGCTTCCAACTGGAGGTTTAGAGATCAGATGTTAAAACTTACTAGGTCATATATATACGTGTACTATCACGTCATAGCCATTTGGCAGTTAGGCCTGATTAATCTAGTATGGTTTTGGCTTAATCATATCAATGCTTATAGTTTGTGGCTTATATGTGTATGTTTCAAAATATCGTTTTAGTTTTTATTATGTTGGTAGCGTTTACATGTCGAAGAAGTATTGAGTAGTTAGCAAGTAGTTACAGTGGGCACTGGGCAGACATACACAAGCAAAGCAGTGTTTCCAGATATAAGATAGCTATCGTATTGGTACAATAATTTTACTGTACAAGTACGATAATCTAGTCTGCTTACTTCACTTCTACTATCGTACGCGAACTAAGGTGATAAAATAATTGAGGAGGTTGGTGGAAAAACTACCTCAGTCCAAAAAACGTGTTTTGAGATAATCGACTTTGAATATTAAACTTATGTTTTATGGGCTTTTACCAAATTGCATTACTCTTTGGATTCTTATAAGTTACCACGCAAGATACATTCTTTTGGATTAAAAATATAATCTTTGTTAGTTTATATGTCCTTTCCATCAAAAGTTATTGAGTAAAATATGAAGCAGAGTCAGAGGTCGTTTTTCCATCAAACCACTTTTTCAATATTAAAAACTTAGTTTTTATACATTTAAACTCATCAAAGTAGATATAAATAAAGTAAAATAAAATATTTATTCCAACAAAATTTATTAGAAATAAAACCAAATGGGTTTAGCAACGATTTCATTTATTGAAACTTAAAATAAACTTGTAGAGATACAATAGTTCATCAAAGATTTTATTGAAAGCTTTTAAACATTTAAATAACGGATAGCTCGTTTAAAATTCAATTTTCACACGAAGAAAACCAATACAACGTTTAGAAATAACCCATGTTTGTCTGCACAAGACTGTTTCCTCCAGCTGAAGCCTGGCTGCCTCGTAACAGCTGACAGCATTCAGAAAAAAAGTCATAACTCAGTGAAAACACAAGATATAGACCAGGCCCGGATTAACACTTTTTGACGCCATAGGCCAAAGGTCACAATTACGCCCCCCCAGTACTGTAGAGACGTTGTGGAAATAAAAGTTAGGCCTAATATGCGTAAAAAAAAATATCGGCTGTGTGGGTAACTGGCGGCATTTGGACTTTATTATTATAATTTTTATATTTTTTTGTTTTTGGTCTAGGAATAATGGCCTAAATTGTTGGCAGGGAATTCTGAAACAACCTGTATAATTGTAATACAGAAATAAATTTAAATTTAGGGCAAAGGACAAGGTCAAGGCAAACCTTACAAGGCGACGGTCAAGGAAAAGGGGCGCTATTTACCATGAATTAGGGGAATTTACCGCTTGTCGGGGGTGCTCTTTACCGCTGACCACAGACGTTTTTTATGCGTATTGGGGGCGCTCTTTGCAGTCTATCAGGGGCGCTCTTTACCGGCGGTCGGAGGCGTGATTTAACTCAAGGGTGATATTTACCGTCGATTACAGGGCGATGCTTACCACCAGTCGGGGGTGATGCCCTTGACCGCTAATCAGGGACACTCTTTACGGCACATTAGGGGCGCTCGTTCTCGCCGCAAAGGAGCCCCGTCGGATCCCGGCAACTTAGGGGTCTTCTAGTTCACTTGATTAATCCTTTCTTCTTTCTATTTTGCCGAATATTCTATTTACTCTTGTTATTAAAGAATTTAATAAAAAAATGTGAAAACCCCAAAATTAAATTATATTTGCAGTTAAATAATTTTTTGACTGAAACATAGTATAAAAGAGGCCCGTTTGACGCCCCCCTCTCGGTTGACGCCCTAGGCCATGGCCTAGGTTGGCCTAGTGGATAATCCCGGCCTGATATAGACATGAAACAAACACTGCTGCAAAGAGGATCAAATAACGGATCATTTAAAGTGTTTTACCGAAAAACGACCTCAGTCACCTGAGGTCGTTTTTCCACCAACCTCCTCAATTGCTGTATTGAATTAGAGTGGGTGCTTAGTAACTATACACAGACCCAAATATCTTTCAGTACTCATAGCGTAGGATTGAAAACGAAAAATTTCAATAAACGCATCAGAAATCGAAGGACAGGTCGTTTTAAATTTTAACTGAATGTGCTTACGGCCGTTTTGCTTTGGTGGAGTGAAGGATTAATGATTTGATTCCCAAAATGACATCCTCAGAAATTGACAAGAAAAGACAACACACGTTTTAACTTACCTATAGACTACAGTGAAGCAATAAACTTTGGATCAACCCCTCACAATGTTAGTTTACGCACGCCGCACGGTCCCATATTTTCAACCCATATACTACACTTGCATTTAATTTTTAACCTAAATTTCTTATAGAACTTACTTAAATGGAAAGTTCTGCATGAACTAAAAGCATTTCAAGTTTGTATTATTAAGTGTTTAGAATGATGATGATCCATCATTTTTTTAAAGTCAAACTGGATTTATGTTGTAATTTTTGTATTTTATTTTTGAATTCTAAATCCAATTATTTTATTTGTTGTATGCATTAAAATATTATTTTAATACAAATTAATATAGAGTATTTACTATTTAATTGTATATATTAAAATAATTGTTTTTGGTTACTTTTATTTATTTATTCATATTCCAACGGTATATCCATTTTCCACAAGTAATATAAAAACTTGGAAAATATAATAATAACAAAGTAATAATATAATCATAGCTGACCAGACAATATTTCAACATATGAGTGAATAAGTTAAAGTGTGATAGAAAACTTCTTAACAGTAAAAGATATGAGACAAACAAAACAAATGAATAAATAACAACAAAACAATTAGTAAATCAATATAAATTCATCAACAATAACAACAATAAATGATTGTTACTTAAATAAATACGATAATTTTTGTGGTTGGCGTACGATAATAAGGGTTTAAAATATGGGAACCTGGGATCCCTGACAAGAAGACAGGTTCTAAACAAATTATCACGTAGGCTGTGGGTGTTAGTAGATAGTGGTAAATGTAATGTAATGTATTTTTAACAAATAATCCAATAAAATAAATATGGCTAGTTCATATTTAGAAAGTAAAATCATGGATTTACAAGCTCGCTTGCAGCGAGAAAATGAAGCAAATGATAGAGATAACATGTCTCCAGACATCGGAGGAGGATTGGGAAGTCCCAGACTTGGATCTGGAAGAAGGCCCAAAATACGTAAGTAACCTTAACTTTTGACTCTAATAGCAAAATATATCTAATAATTTTAATTGATTTTTCGAAACATCCCTAATGTTTGGCCTTTTTGTAGGATTAGACTTTAAGATAACTTAGGCTACGGAGATTTATGTTCATCACAAGGGTAGGAAAGGGAGTGGATGTATGTCTCTACTTGTCATCTACTTAATAATTCCTAAGGATCTGAAAGCTGGACGGTTGTTAGGCTTAGCTTATTTACAATGTGAAACTTTAAATATTTTTCACCGAATAGGCCTAGGTCTAAGTTGCTATAACAGTTTTTCAATAGGCTACCGTAGGCTCTATGATGGTCAACTCTTGGCTTGAATCCTAGCTCAATAGCCTAGGCTCTTTACCTAGGTGCTTTGAGGAAATAGTGAAGGGACAGATAGGCCTAGTTGCACATAGGATATATTTTAATCAAAATCAGATTGCCTATGTATTTAGGACCGACAAAAATGTTTCTGATGTTCTTTTTTATATTAGGTAGCCTAAGTTTAAACTAAGAAATTTTTCATGCACTTTCAAACATCAAGCACACATTAATAACCTATTCCTAGACTTGAAAAAATATCTGACAGTGTAGGTAACTAGTAAACTCATTGAAAATTATCGCCTATAAGTTTAGGTAGGCCTATCATGGTTCAGGAGATACTTCGGCAAAACTTCGTTAAATCTTACTCCACTGTTGTTATCGATGTTAAAATTTCGATTTTGCGATAATATTGCCAATCTATCGATGATACAATTAAAAGTTTAAACACAATACGATTACGATTTTATTACCTGATCTAGTTTTGTTCTAGGATGATTAAACGTACCTTTTGACCACAAAACAAATATAGCTATTGCAAAAAAGTAACTGAAAATAACAAAAACAAGTACGGTAAAAAATTTTACCAATGTAACCTGTAACATTATCAAAGAACAACACAAAATAATCTAAAACTAACTTACCCAAGTTTATTTTGACTTGCATCTTAATTGTGAGAAGAAGTAGATTTCGTCAGCCCTAAAATGGCATCACAAAATATGCTAAATGCTGCCAAATAGGCTACGAATCATAAAGGTATTTTTTTGTGATTGTATGGATAGAATATGAGTTTTAATTGTTTCCAAAAACCATTGATTTTGTTAAATATCGCTGCCCATAAAAGTGACGGAGGTTTACGGTTAGATTGTTAGGTTAGATTATTATTACTAAACACTTCTTACCTCAATGTTGTTGTTAACTCGTTTGTTTTATCACACCATTTTAATTGCAAAATCAAAATTTTAACATTGATAATAACAGTGTAGAGTAGGTTAACGAAGTTTCGCCTAACTTCTCTGACAGATAACAGACCGTGTCCATATGCAACATCAGTAGGCCTAGTGATTTATTTAATTTAATTTATTTATTTATTGACATATTTATTACACAATAGCTACAGGACATTACCCAAAACAGCTATCTTGAAAACAAACAAAAATTTACAAAAATATAATATATATATCAGTACAAGAAAAATATATTACATGCACATAATAATCTTAGGCATAAACAAAGAAAAGAACAACTTTTTGTGTGTGTGTATTACAAAAATAATAAAATAAATTAATTACAAGTGCAGTATTAAACATTTACAATACATAAATTAATATAATAAAATGACTAGTTAATTAATAATCTATCCATTTGGTTAAGAAATAAACTAAAATTACAATTAAACAAATCAATTTCATCTTTATATAAATTTAATAATCTAAAAGCCTTGAAAAACGATAAATTGTAATGTTGAACTGTGTGGCAACGCGGAATAAAAAAAACTAAAGATGGTCTCAAATTATTTCTGGGAACGTACAGGTTGATTTTACTCAATAAAAATGGGCTGTCAACAAAACTATGAACCAACTTGAATAAAAACAAAATTGTACATTTACTTCTTCTTATTGAAAGGGAATCAAAAGAAAATAAATTTCTTAAAACAACTGTTGATAAATCTCTATTACAAGGGACATTAAATCTTTTATGATACAAGTATCTTAAAAATTTATTTTGAATAATTTCAATAGAAGTTATACTGTTTAATGAAAATGGATCCCAAATTAGAGAGCAATATTCCAACCTACTTCTGACCAACGAAAAATATAACATACTGATAGAGTGTATTGAGGTGAAAAATTTAGTATTCCGAATTAAGAAACCCAACATCTTGTAAGCATTATTTATCATTTTATTTATATGGATATCAAACTTAAAAGAAGAGTCAAATATTACACCTAAGTCTTTTATTTGAGATACCTCTTGAAGTTTTAATCCATTTATCGAATAACCAAAATGAATAATATCTTTTTTCCTTGTATAAGACACCACAAAACACTTTCGAACATTAAGGAACAACTTATTTTGTTGACACCAAAAGTCAAGGATATCAAGTGATGACTGTAATAATGCAGAATCATTATTGTTTCGGATATGTCTATACAATTTCAAGTCGTCTGCATATAATAGACATTTTGAATCCACTATTTCAATAGGAAGATCATTAATAAATATAAGAAAAAGTAAGGGACCTAGATTTGAGCCTTGAGGTACACCTGAAGTATTTGAATACATACTTGATTTTAAATTTGAAACTGTGACAAATTGACAACGATTTTTTAAGTATGATTCTATAAAAGTAACAAAAGCTGAAGAAAAATTAAAATTGTAAAGTTTTTTTAATAGAATGGAGTGATCAACAACATCAAAAGCTTTCGAGAAATCTGTGTAAATTACATCTACTCTTCCACCAGTGTCTAATTCAGATGATATGTCAAAGGTGAATTCCATTAAATTGGTGATTGTTGATTTACAAGGCAGAAATCCATGTTGTGTTGGAGATATTTTCATTTTGACAGTATTATATATATGCCTGTATAAAAGAGACTCAAAAACTTTAGCAAAAGAATTAAGCAATGATATAGGACGATAGTTTTCAATATTCTCAGCTTTTCCAGACTTAAAAATAGGAACCACATTTGCTTCCTTCCACCTTTGTGGGAAAACACACGAAAATATTGAAAGATTAAAGAGAAAACATAGAGGTTCAGTTAAAACTTCACCACAGCCTTTAACTACATAGCAAGGAATACCATCAGGTCCAGAGGATTTTTTGGTTTTTATTTTTTTTATAGCATCCACAACTTCAGGAACAGTAAAGACAATTTCTCTATTTTCTTTAGGAAAACCATCAAACAAAGAAACCGTATTATTTATAGATGAATTAGTGAAAACTGATTTAAAAAATTCTGCAAACGTATCAGCTACTTTGTCTTTTGACACGAAATTGCCACAATATCTCATTTCCATACTACCAATATCAGATGATGGACTAGAACGCTTAGACTTAATATAATTCCAAAAATATTTCGAATCAACGTTAATTAAATTTTCAACATTTTTTAAGTACTCATTATATGCAACACTTATTTTTATTTTTATATTACTTCTTAGCTCCTTGAATAAACGATCATGATACCTTGAAAACTTTCTCTTTTTAGAACACTTATTTTTCAGTTTGATAGAATCGATTATATCTTTAGTAAACCAGCAAGGATACTTACTTTTAAAAATACAATGTTTCTGGGGTATACATTGATCAAATATTGAAAACAACAACTTATAAAACTGATCTAAAGCTTTGTCAACATTATTTAACTTATATAGCTCATTCCAATTACAATTCCTTAATTTGGTGTAAATATTATAAAAGTCGGCATTTTTAAATGCCGACTTTTATAACGTCTTCCTTGAGTTGTACTCCAAGGGCAGCTCCAACTTCTATTATAGTTTTCTTCAGGGTCGAACTCGATTCATTTGTGATGACCCTGGTATGGACTAGACCGTACAGTACGGCGCTCTGTGGACTATAGTATGGCGTTGGTGAGGCCATTACTCCTGAACCAATTTTATTTTCAATTTTTCAAAACTACTCAATTTTTGGGAAACTTTTCCTTTCCTCATATGACACGTTGATCCTTGACAAGTCATAGGAAGATTCTAGAAAAAAATCTCTTTCTGATCTAATGAAAGTAAATAAGTAGCTGGACCAAATATACACTTTCTCTTAATGTTTCTAAAGCCAAGTTTATGCCCTATCTCTCTATCTTTTATCTGACTAGGCCTAGGCCCTATAATTCAAATGATTTGGTTTTGCATGGAGGCCTAAATAGGCCTAATAATCATCTTAACCACGTTAAACTAGGTATCTTCAATGCAGATCTTGTCTTGCTGTTTTAGTTAAGTTAGTTGCATTAAAATATTCAGCAATGATTGAATGAAAACATCAACATAGCTTATAAATTGATTTAATTTAGTAGGCCTATATTTGTAGGCATAAGTTAACATAAACAAAACATATCATTATTATTCGCTACAAACTACAATTTATGCTGACACTGCTTTATACAGGTTTTCTGGAACTCAGAATACTTTCCATCATATTAGTCCAGGTCAGCCCAGTAAAAGTATTAATTTATATCCGTGGTTATAAGTTAGGCCTATAGGTTTAGTTATGTTATAATGTTGAAAATACGTACATACATACAGTCCTTTTCATCATTGGCCCTCTTGATGATGGGCACTGAAGGAGAGCAGTGGCCTTGATGGGGTCCACGTAATTTTTCTGGATGATGAGGTTCGAAGGGTCAAAGGGATTGAGGGCTAAGGTTAGGTTAGGATTCCGAGCCAGGCTATTGGGAGTCAGGTTTTGCCAGGTAATCATCAATGTTAGCCTATAGAAGCGGTTTCCTAAGGAAATTTTATTTAGTTCTGATTTAAATTTTCAATTTTATTGATTTGCTTTATTTTTTCCGGTAGCGTTAATGCTTGAAACATTTTTTTGTCACTATACAATGGTTGCTGTTAAAATTTTTTTTTTAAAAAGCCTAAGTTATGTTGTTGAGAAAAATGCCCATGTTGTTTTATGTGGTTAGAACCATGAGAAGGTACATTAATGTGGAGATTATCTTGCTTTATGTAGATCACTGCTTCAAAAATGCAAAGGCAGAGGACTACAAGGCAAAGTCAATTTAAATCTACAAAAGCCTCCCTGCAGATGTTTCGGGGTGGCAGTCCAAGCATGGCTCTAATGGTTTTTTTCCTACCACACAATGATTTCAATTTGCAGTACAGTAAACTTCCTCTAATCCGGCACGTCCGGGACTTGACATGTGCCGGATTACGAAATATGCCGGATTACAGGATGAATATCAGAAAAAATGTAAATTAAACAAAAATGACTATAAAACACGTATTTTAATATTAAAATAGCTTTTAAAGAATAAAACCGACTCTACTGTAATGAAAAATACATCTATGAAAAATACGAGGTACCACAAGTGGGAACAAGGCCCTCTCGGATACGGGAAAAACTCGGATAAAGTAATAGGAGGTTATATGTACTATAGCGAAACTAATCGAATCATTAAGTTTAGTGGATAAGTCTTATTTTGTTGACTTTTGTTGTTACCGTATTTAATAAAGTTTTTGTAATTTACAATCAGCGTCATATTAAAGAGACGTACGCTGGCAGACTGATCACAAAGACGAATAATGTAAACAAAGCTACAGTGACGCCATGCCTATCCCATAATTACACCATGTCACCCGATATTGGCTGAAGACGACTCGTCTTCCCTCCACGCATTCCAATACGGAATACACCACAGTCAATGTTATTGGGAGATAGTCACGACATTTGTATTGAAGCTCCATGTTAAGTGTTGTCCGCAATTCAGTTAGCGCTTTAAGCGGATGGAACCGACATGACTGAAGTCCCCGCCCGGCCGTTCTCAACATGGGTGGGAACTTTTAATGTACCTCCAGTGAGCGGCAGTCAATTCTAAAATACATTTTGGCAGTTATCATTTGATAGGGATTTAATTTTACTATTTTTATTGTTATCAGCATTGTATAGTCAATGACATTGTCAGCTGTGTTAGTGTTGAGCTGATGGCTGCAATTACCTGTGATTGTGTTAACTCTGATGCCAACCAACGCGAGCGCTAGTAGTGTAAATCCACAGTAGCGCTCCGAGCCACTGTTCCTTGCGTAACTGGTGTCCCCGGGCGGTTTAGGCGGACAACCTAAGTGACGGAGTGTCATAACTGTCTCCCAGTAACTCATATTAGACTGTGGAATAGGCTTTGTACGATAGTGTTGCTTCGCGGCAAATTTCGATCCCAAACAAACTCGAACGTGCAATTGTTATTTTTGTTTCTGTCAATATAATTGTTCTTAAGGTCGTGCCGGATTATCGAGCGTGCCGGATCATAGGATGCCGGATTAGAGGAAGTTTACTGTAGATTTTTTTTGACTGCTCCCAAATAAAAAAAGAAAATAATAAGAAAATAATTATTGCTGCCAAATATAACAAATTTTTAACAATGGTGATATCTAATTAATACAAATTAATTTTGACTAGGGACCGCCCACTGGTCGAAATTCGACCAACACTTACTTGAGCAAATTTGATTAAAAACTCTCATCATCTGTTCCTGATTTGCTAGCATTTGTTATCAGCTGTGTAATGATTTAATTAATCAATTCTTCTCCCATAAGATTAACATTGAAACTTTGAAAGCCTGTAGGGCGGAGCTCTGAGGGCCGATCTAAATTAAAATAGGATTCTGCTCATCTACATGACACTACCTTTCTAACGATATGCGCGGATTTTTCCTACGTTGCCCACAAGCTGAGAAAAAAAGGAGGAAATGAAAAATGCTTGCCTATTAATATATAGATTGCTTATTGTTGATATCAGAAGCGTAAGTTGTATATCCTAGTATTTTTTAAACTTTAAATCTATATATATAATTCCGTAAGCGAATCGGTCCCCACGAAATATCTCGAGTTATAAGAAAGATAGGGTAACGTATGATGGCTCATTTTAAAGCTTGAGGGCCAAGGACGCAAGGAAAAATACCAGAATTATCAAAAGTTACCTGGGCTTTGCCCCATTGGACCTTGAAGTTCCAATGTTAATCTAATGGGAAGACGATTTTCAGATCTATACGTGTGATTAAGCAGATGTTCCAGTGTTATATTATAAACTCAGCTGGTTATGAAGCAGATATTTTGAGTTAAGAAAACTGTATTGTATTAACTTTTTAAAATTGGCAATGCACTATAAAAAATAACTCTAATAGTCATGAACGGATTACGGATACACAGGAGATTTCATTTTCGTTACCTTATCTAGGCGCAGATTGATTTTTTATGCTGAATATACCAAAGTTAAGCCTTGGACGTGGCATGATTGATAGAATGGTTGTCTTTAATCAGTGAATGTCGTTTAGTTATTACGTTACTTCTTTATATATTGGCTATTTAGTAGTTAGAGTTGAATCGTTTGTTTGAGTGTTTCTTTATTTTTGACTGAATCATTTTATGAAACTACTAACATTGGATAACCTCCGTATAAGGAATATTTTGTTTTGGTTTTATCCATTCTCTGCTCCTTTCTTTACATAGGTCTTAGGAAAACAATAAACGCCTATTAATCGATAAAGATGGGGAGCTTTTCATGTAAATGATAGTGTTTGAAAACTAACAATATCAATCAGAGTTCTACTTCATTGAAGAAAAGACTAAATAGACTAAAATCGAAGTACGACGGACGGCGGTGGCATGGAGGCAATAGGGCATTGGGGCACGGGGGAGACATGGGGGAAATAGCGACCACAAGGGGGCATGGAGGTTCGGGAAGGGGCGGCAGGGATGGCAGCACGGGACCGTGTGGAGCACAGGGGGTTCGGGTATATGAGGGCCCGAAGGGTGTTGGTGGCACTGGAGACAGGGGGCATGAGGGGCACTTTGGAGATATGGGTAACATAGGAGCACAGAGAGGAACGCCGACCATGATGGCACGGGGGCATGGAGGTTGCGGGGGCATACGGGGCACTCTATGGGGAGACATGGGGATGCACTGGGGCACATGGTGGCGGGGAGTGCGGGGGCACAAGGAGCACTAAGGGTGTCGATGGCAAAAGGAATGGATGGCATGGGGGGCACTGGGTGCCATGGGAAGCAACGTCGGGCATGGGGGCACGGAAACATAGGGGGCACGTGGCAGCGCGGGGGTGGGAAGGCACAATGGGAACTTAGGGCGTCGGTGGCACGAGAAACGGAGGGCAGATGGGTATTGGAGCACAGGGAGGCTTGGGGAACATAGACGACATGGGGACTATGGGGAAGAATTGTAGGCATGTGGGCACGGGAGTACCATGGCTGCGGGAGCATGGGGAGGATGTTGGGCATGAGGGCACATGGGTATGGGGGCATGGGAATGGGGGCACAAGGTGTACTAGAGACGTGGGTGGCATGGAAGGTGGTTGTGCATGGGGGGCATTGGGGAGGAATGATGAACATAGAGGGCACACGGGGGCCACGGGGAAGAACTGCGGGCATGTGAGCGGGAGAATGGGGGCACAGGGGCATGAGGGGCCAAGTGGTTACGGGGGTATGGGGGGTACTCGGGCCCTGGGGGCATAGGGGGTACAGGAAACACGGGTCAGAAGAGGTGAACTGGGGCACGGGGAGGCATGGGGTCTCTGCGAATGTGTGGGAATGGGGGGCGCAGGGGTCCAGGGTGAAGGAGTGTACAGTACTTATAGACTTAAGTTATGTTGTATTTAACTATTTTATTATTTGAGTTACAAACTCATCATGAACATTTTAAAGGTTAAAACTACTTTTACCACGTCTGGTAGTATAATAGACTTTTTTCCACAAAATAGACTGCTGTATTTTAATACAGGGGAAATTTATTGGTAAATTACTGATTTGATACTGACAAAAAGTTTTTGTCAAGATTAGGAAATATTTTATTAGAAAATCCAAATGTGTAAATTCACACTACAGCTTGAGAAAAATACAGTAATACTGCAAGGAGGTGATAAATTGAAACTTAATTTAAAAGACAATATCACCATTTTGATTTTTAGGGGCCTTTGCCCCTACAAGCCACTAGTCTAATTTAAAAATGCTAAAAAAAAAAAAAAAAAAAAAAAAACTGATCAGATTCTTAAAGAAATTACATAATTTACATTTAAATTTAGACCACTGTTACTAAGGCCTCTAATTAAATATAGCAAATTATACAAACCTGTATTTTACTATTATCCATACTGAATAGTCAATCCTCAAATTCTGGGTCCATGGTCATCATCATGGTTGGGATTAAAGTACTTGTAACTAAACAATAGTTGAATGTTGACAGTTGGTGAGATGGGGACACCACGGAGAGCTAAGCCGATTGATCTACCCGTAATGTTTCCTCAACCCAAACAGCAAGATGCTCAAGAAATTGATATCAAAATGAAGGAAATAATGCAGCTTAGTGGAGTTCTTTGTATTGATGGCAAGGTAATATATGATAATTTTACTGAAGAGAAGTGTTAAACTAGTTACCTTTGATCTAATAATTGGTCTGTTCTGACTAATTCGGGAAGATGATTTACGTTCAGCTGCAGCTTTATTACAAAAGCATTGCTGGTATGCTCTTCGACTGCTACTACCCTTTTCCAACATGGCAAGATGGATTCAACATGGCAAGATGCGGATGCGGGAGTTTTCCCAGCCTAATCTTGCAAAAATGCATGAGATGCGGAAAACTACGTTGTCTTCAGTCAAAAACGTTTTTATGTAATGATTAATAGGAGTACTATGAACAATGTGAAAAAAAAACATATCATCCATCATGTAATTGTAAATAAACTAACATATTTTTCATTAGTTTTGAGAGTGATTAGACAAGACACGTTAAATCTTACAAGTAATACCGGCTAAAAAACACGCTGTTGCATACTATCTGTGTTACTATCTGTAACTGTGTTAAGTGCTAATCTTTACAAAGCAACCAATGGCAGAAGCCCTTTAATCATCATATGTGGCATTCCAAGATAACCAATTGAAAAGGCTGTTTATATAAACTTAAGTTTCGTGTAGTTTCACCAGGAGCTCCTCCGTCAGGCTTAGTTTATGTGATTACAGACTCTTAGCGTAAGTTGAATTGAGCACCCTCACAATGCGTGAGTTTGCGGGCGCTTGGTGTGAGAGCGTGAGTCGACGATCAAATGCGTGAAAGTTGATAGGTCTGCCTTTCAAAATTAATATGCAGTCTAAAGACAGAATTTAACTTCCCAACACGGGACAAATTCCCTCCCGTGCCTTCCTGAATTTCCCTATTTTTCTTAGTAATCGGCTGTGAATTTCAGAGTAGATTAATAGTGCTGATCATTACTGGTCATCAATGACCGAGCTAATTCTCCTAATTGCTGTTGCAAGCTCTTTTTTTTATATCTCAAACACAAAATGAGCAAAGGAATATTTATTTACAAGAAAGCAAAACAATTGTGGAAGATGACTTGAAAAAATTAATCAGAAAATCAAACCGGAATGGTCCCATAAGTCCGGCGCGCCGCAGTTACCGTGTCTTGTACGTACGTGTATGTTCTGTGTTATTTGTAAAAACTGACAACCATAGCAAAATGGATTATTAGTTTTTAAAAACTGACTGTTGAAGATGAATGGTAATTCTTCCAAAATGTGTCCAGTATAATTGAACAGAACAATAGAATATTTGACACCTCATTCTATTTAATCATAGGTGAGAATTAATAATCTGAAAAAGATAAAGTATTTTAATGACCTCATTAATGGATTCCTATAAAAATAAACTCGTAGAAAATCATTAAACTTACACAAATTATGTTGTGTAGAAAATTAAAGTTTTGTCTTTTTCAGAAATATCACTCTGACATCAGAGACCTTGAACACCTTGGTGAATTGGGGAATGGTACTTGTGGTCACGTTGTCAAAATGCTGCACAAACCTAGTCAAAAAGTCATTGCTGTCAAGGTAAGTTTTTTTTTTTTTTTCAATTAATGAGTTATATTTAGGAACTTAAGTGTAGAGTTACATTTAATTTTTTTCTATTGAAGAAAATGAGGTTGCTATTGTAAGGTGAGTTGAATGTGTATAGTACAGCACTATATTTAATAGTGTTTAATATAATTATTGTTTATTAGACTGCATGTTGTGCCACTTAAATGATACAGGGTGCGGCAAAAAAACGATCTATTTTCTTTCTCGCACCATTCAGCAACTGGAAGTCTGAGAGTGGTGTGGGTGGGCTTATTGAAAAGCAAATTTTATGCCATTTCAGTTGTCAGGAGTAATGGTCACCTAATATACATGTTTACATTAGGCATGTTTGGTAACAAGCATTCGTAATCGAGGCGTATTTTGTGGGTCTTGTCAGTAAACATTAAAATTTCCTTATTGGCATTTAAATCATTCATTTGTTTTCCAAATATTTTCCTCTTTGCATGGTCAGGGGGCTTTAATTACTGAACAATAGCCAATTAATTGGTATGGATTGAAATTAAGATTGAACCACAGAATTTGTCGAATTGAGGGGTCAGTCGTGTACAGAATTTGTCGAATTGAGGGGTCAGTCGTGTTCAAGGCATCTCGCTAGCCTACCGTTTAGCGTCTTGGACTTTGGTTCAAGAGATCAGGGGTACGATTCCAGGGTGTACACAACAATGTGATGGGTTTGGAATACTCTCTCTTAAAAGCATATAGGGTACATTATACAATTTTCATAACAAAATACCTCTGGGGTAGACACAAGCAAAGCACTAGCTTGTTTTCTGGCGGGCTGACGAGGCCTGTTTTCCACACAGCAGCATGTACTCTATCCATGTTCTCTGGCCTCCGCACTGACCTTGGACGGCCTGTTGGCTTCGTTTTCAACTCAAAACAAGTTTATCTAAAGTTAGTAATCCACTGCATAATTCTGCTAGGATACGGAACTTCTAAATGTTGACCTGATTGAAAGAATGCACGAAACTGCCGCTGAGTAGCAGTGATTGAATCACTGCTGTAATAAGTGCAGCGTTTTACACAAACTAACTCCATGACTACTAAAATGGCATAAAATTTGCGTTCCAACAAGCCTACACCCAGACGTCCTGTAAGCCCTTTCTCAGACGTCCTGTCGCTGAGCGGTGTGCTAAAGAAAACAGATCGGTTTTTTTGCCACACCCTGTAGACAGACAAAGGATTTGCCTCATATTGGACTCATGAAAACCAAGGAAGCTAGCAAGACCAGGTAGTGGTCACGTAAACAAAAACATAGATGTAGCCGGTGCAAGGCTTGACCGCTGATTTAGTTTCTGTTTAAGAATTGCAGAAAACTGTCAAAACACTCGTAATGATTTGATTCTGACAACGCTGTTAAGTAATAAAACTTTTTAAGTTGTCAGAGAAACTTTTTGTATTTAAAATGGGTTTATAATTTTTTTAATTCATTTACATCTAATTCACATTCTGCCAAAAAAGCCTTACATTGAGTTAACAGCCGCGATGCATAAATTGTTATAAGGGAACCATTCCTAACTGGATCCTGTAAAACCTCGATTTCGTAACTCTCCTGACAACTTGATACCGTCTCTGATTTCCCCTATATTCAACATTGTAAGACATGTCTAGCTAATCCAGCATATTCATCATTCATGGCCTTGTAAGCGATATTAAACAAAATTAAAATTAATTAAACAAAATTAAAATATTCAACAGTCATTAGATATAGTTCTGTTGCTGTATTACCGTTGCATTTCTGTTGGTAGATTGTCATTGTCTGCCCATATTACATTGCAATGTGTGGCCATTTAACTAGGGATGAATCGATTTTTGATTCAACTGATTCTTAGGTGTCAGTATCGAGAATATATCGTCTAAGGTCTACCGACACCGATACCAGTCCGTAGAAAAACACAATTTTTTGTTTTGAGGTAATTATTTCATTACTATAGCAAAATATCGTGTTTTATTTGCTTAAGTTGAATCCCTATGTAAACATGTTAAATTCTCATCGGATGGTCAAAAAAAGGAGTCCTAGTAGGTAATGTCTATGTTAAACAGTCAACTGTACAACACTGATTTTGATGAAATCCTTACGCCGCCGGAAAAAATAGACCCATATTCTCTTTTTTATCAGAAGTGTTGAAATATATTGTAAGCTTTAATAGTTTTCTGTAATGATTTTTCTATAGGAAGCGCACTTGCCAAATCTTGGACACTAATTTGTTTAAGTGTAAATAAAAACGACAAAATAATAATGTCGCTTTTTGTTAGCAACAACAGCAACTGACTATTCCTTAAGGCTCCTACGACATACGACGCTGCGTCGCTATATCAGCCAATCGGCATTCATGTTTTACGGACGAGTTTTGTAGGGAATTTCGTTGTCAAGCGATAAAATTAATATATCTTTTGATATTGAAACTACGGTTATCATCTGCTGTGTCGTGTTCAGGCTATATCGTCTGCTGGCGCAAAATTTAAAAGAACGGTTTTATTAACCAGAGGTGTGCAGATATCCGAAAAGTCGGTGCGGATAGCCAATTTTTTTTTATAGACTGTATTTTTGGTGTTAAAAACCAGATCAATACAAAAATATTACAGTGCATGTGCTACTTATTTTGCATTAAGGTAAACTGCCTGAATGCCGTGACCTTAAGCATCCTTCAGCCTGGTTAAGTTTCTTTTCAACCATTAAACACCTTTTTCCAAAAGTATGGTTGTATGTTGTATTATTTTTTTTACTCCTCCTTCAATATACTGTTTCCAGGTGGTAAATAGCTTCAAAATGTGATTAACTATGAAATATTTATGAGAGCAAGTCATTTTTGCACCATTTACATAATTCTGTGAGAACAAAACATAACTCTGTGATATGCCAGCTAAATTCCGTGACCTTCCTGCTGTACCCATATTATGTTCAGAAACTTTTTTTAAGATGTTACTTTAGCAATATAACAACTTATTATTGCTAAAACAATACTTACACCCATATAAGAAATGTCTTTTACAGGTTGACGACAGTTTAGAGCATAAGATGTCAAGACTGCATAGAGTAAAAAATTTCTTTTCATAGAGGAATAAAATAAAGGAAACCCAAATAAAAAAGTTATATTAAGTTATCTTAAATTTGTTTAATTTTACCAGAATAATATCCTCTTTAATTAAATCCAAGTTTACACAATACATTAGAACGGCAGTTAAAGTAAGTTACATCAACATTTATTGCAAAAGGAGAGAAATTTTTTTGCTAAGTACTTATATCATTGACTATTGATTCTATAGTATCCATAGTCAATGCTTATATCTTTGGTCAAGAAATAACTAAGTTTTTTCAAAAGAGCATTGACATCAAAATATTTAAGGTCATTAAAAAGTTAAGACAATATTTCTACTCCTACATTGCTTTAATGTGTTAAACATCGTGTTAAAAACCTTGTACAACAAACGTGTTTGCAGTAATGTTAATACCAAAATGTCGACCACGGAGTTTGGGATTTGTGTATTTTAGCGTCATAATTAACACTTTTTCAACTAAACTTGGATCAAAATGTGGAAAAATTAAGATATATCGTTACTAAAAACCACCTTATCAAAAGCTTTAATCTGTGACTCCAAGCACGGAATTTGAAAAATGCATTACTTGTCATTCAAATCCCGTGACCATTGATAATTGGAAATAAAAAAGTTAGATCACATTTTAAACAATGTATTTATTGAAATCCTTATCTGCAAAATGCTCTGAGTAAAAATATATTTTTACAATTAAAAATAATTGATAAGACAAATAAATAACACCCTCAATAATCAAAGCTTAATAAACGTCTTAGTAGATTCTTTGAAAAGAAAGTTATTTACTTAAGTAAAAGTTAAAATATCAACCACGTAGTTTAGTATTTATATAAATTAGCTCTTTATCTAACATTTCATAAATTATAACTCGTTTGAAACATAAAAAAAAAACTATTTTAATGCATTACTGAACAGGCACATATAAAAATCAATTTCCGTGGTCGTTATCACGGGTTTTGAAAACTGAATGAATTACAGTTTAAATCCTGTGTCAGTTATTTTAAAGACATTCAGAAATGAAATCGTCTTAATGAAGCAGTTTTAAGATAGAAAAGATTATAAACAATGTTTAAATCAATGAAAACGCCCATTTATATGAAATATACAGCGTCAATAATTTATTTGGCTCTCCTGTATCCTTGGTAAAGAAGCTAAGAAAGTAAGCACTTCTGCACCGGGCAACGTTTGACCGCCAAATGACGAAAACTTAGCCGCCGCGTCCCGCCAAGAAACACACAGAGTAGTAAACAAAGAGTTTTTGAGTGAAAATGACGTCGTTACTTTGCCATTGGTTTGCCGATTTCGTCAGTAATCGCACGTAAAGTGAGGAATCACGGCGTTTGGTATGTTCACGGCATTTAGGCAGTTTACCTTGAATCGTGATAATGCAACAAAACGTCTAACGACGACTAAAAATGAGGCAGGTCAAGTCAAATATGTGTCAATCCTGAAATCTCTCGCTTGGAGCGTTAGCAAAAGATACCAGTGTTTCAAGGCTCGGCCAATCACGGCAACACTAGACGCACTAGTTTTTATTTAATAAAAAGGTTAAAATACCTGTTCCGTCAAATGGTCCTTTGTTGTAATAAAAGATTGTCTAGTTTTTATTCCACTTGCGTGAATCGCTTGTGTAGTAATGTTGGTTTCCTTAATAACTGACTTGGAGCGCTAGTTTCTAGGGAACAATTTATCATTCATAGTTTCGTCACTCAATATACGATTTAATCTAATAAAGGAAGATTACAATTGCGGTTGACAACGAAATTGTGAAGGCATCGGATGCATCAAGCATCGTGGTTGGAATATACCGTTCGGTTATTGTCTGTATTTAGGCCTTTTAGTTTGACATTTATAATAGGTTGATATGTATTAAAATACTGGTACGGTACCTCTGATCGTGTTTTAAACTAATTTGAATATTTTTACTGTCTATTAATTATTTATGTCTAAATGCACGGGAAAAGAAAGTGTTATTTGGAAGACTTTCATAAAAACATGCCAGCTAAAGCTAGTTTATGTTTTAACTATGTTTCCGGTTGCAAATAAAATTTTGTTTAAAAGTCCTATTTTTTCATGTAGTTCACATTTTTTTATGTTTGCCTGGTGAGTTGTTTATTGCAACCCTCTTTGGTCGTAGCCTAAGTTAGTTCAAAATAATTTTGTCATATTTTATTTTATGTATCAACGGTGTAAGCCAATTTACAATGAGAATAATTAATAATACAATAATAATAATTACATGCAAGAATTCAGCTGTAAGTTAGCAGACTACACATACATAAAATGATAGATGATGTTCATTTAGGCTTATACCCAATTAGGCCTAATTTTATATGTTGATCATTGACAAATTATAAATTGACTTTGGTTTAAAGTTTAAGAATAGCCTTGTTGAATTGTTTTAAATTAATTGATTTAATATCTATAAACCTTTTTTTAATCAAGGCCTAGGCCTAACTTAAAATATGACCTTGTCTTTTAGTTGACTGCTCAAAAATATGAATCCGAAAGGTATTTCATCCGATCCTGTTACTATCCAATGAAATAAAATATTACCTCATTTACAAAGTGTGTGAGCATTCATAATTTCTATATTATTGGTACACCCTAAGTATAAATGATTCTATTTAGTAAAAAAGTTTTGAATTTATGATATATTATCAACGATTTTTTTACTTATATAGGTAAGTTACAGGTATTATACGTCGATGGTATCAGTATTGAGAATTGATTTTTCAGACTTCGGTATCGAGAATCGATAAATTTTGGTATCAATACATCTCTACTACATTTAATAGCTCTTATCCCTAGATATTCTAATCTTCATTGAGAGTAATTATTACATGTCATTATTAAAATAGTACTTGCTATAAAAAAAGTAAAAAAAATATATATATGTTATCTTGATAAGACAAAATATTAGTAAAAAGACTTGGATAGCACGGCACTCAATTAGACGAGTAGATTAATGAGATGGTTGTTTTTAAGACCACTTGAAAATTGTTTTATTGAGGTTACACTGTTATAGAGGCATTTAACCTTGTATTCAATACACAAACCTCTAATAATTTTTTTTGTGTTTCATAGTAACTGATATGAGTTGTGTGATTTGTGTTGCAGCAAATGCGGCGGTCAGGCAACAGTGAGGAGAACAAACGGATCATCATGGATCTGGATGTGGTGCTCAAGTCGGACTGTCCGTACATCGTCCAGTGTCTCGGCTGCTTCATCACCGAGGCTGACGTCTGGATATGCATGGAGCTCATGGCCACGTGCTTCGACAAACTGCTCAAACGCCTCCGCTCGCCCATACCTGAACACGTGCTCGGCAGGATCACACTAGCGGTGAGTTGGCATTTGTAATTTGCTGGGTTGGCAGAAAGAGTTAACTTGTTGAAACAGTTATCAAGCTGTGAAGCAGATATGTTACTGAATATTGGAAATACTTGATAGCTCATTATTAGAAATAAGCCTATTTTAAATCTTTCTTAAGGTATTTTTTGGTTAAATCATGTCTGAAAATTTTTGATGGACTACATTCACCATCATTTATGCCTTAGCGCTTCAATTATGACTGCTTACCTAATTTTAATTGCTAATCAAGGGTTAGTTTAGGAGTACTTTACTTAGCACACATTTTACTACTTAAAGGTAATTTTTCTTATTTTTATAGGCTATAGTTTTTTTTTATATATAGATGTTGCTTTAAGAGTTGAGTTGAGTAGTTTCTCATTAAATTTTAAAAAAGAACCTCATATTCTTGGGAAATTATTCTTCTTTAAGGGTCTTAATTCCTCTTAGAGCTACACTTCTATTACTTCCCAAGGAGTCCCACTAGTAAAGAACAATCCAATTGGTTGATAAATTCTGTTCTTTTCTGACACTATATTAAATTTTAGGGTTAGCAGGTATGTTACATTAAATCACATGGGCTATGTGGAGAGAAATTTGGCAAGGAAGAAGTACAGTTGACCCGCGATTGTCATGACACTCGATCACTTCAGGTGTCCAGTTCACCAAAACCACTAGACATACCAGTAAAGGACATACTAGTGACAAACTAATACTAGCACTTCAAGCTATCGGTATAATCGTTGCTGGTATGTCTGGCGGTTTCTTGTGGCGGACATCCTAATACATGTAGTTTCAATAGAAGTTTTGTGACTGTATAAATTAGACTGTTGCATCATTTTGACACACTTTGTTTTTCACTCTTAGATGTAGGTAATAAATCAAACCAAATCAATCATTCTTTATTCTATAGACACATTTGTACAAACATTTATACAAACAGCCAAGCTACAGCTTAAAGATGTAACACATATTGGTTTATATTTACAGTTATCAGCTGATTTTTGTTCAATTAATAAAATCTCCATAAGGATAACATGTAAACTTGCTAGCGCGAAAACCGGATTTTTCCCAGCTATGGGACCAGCTCCAATCGATTTCTGGTGGCCGAAACCAACATATTCAATTAAAAAAACTCAAAAATCCTTGGAGCGAAAAAAAAACTTTGCCCGTACAAACGGAGCTTGTTTTAGAGTATAAGATTTCTTGCACCATAGTTGTGTACATCTTTATTGAATGAGAAAAGATTCAATTTAATTTAACATAAATAAGACATTGAAAAATATAAATACAAATCAAAGGCATGACAGATAATCTCTTGAAAATAGACCTTCAGTGAGTACATGTTGGAACACTGCTTATTAGTCTAATTGCTCTCTTTTGTAAAACAAACTAAGAGTTTGCATAACTACAATTAGCCCAAAGAATGGCACTATCCATTAAATGATAATGGACACAGCTAAAATACACAGATAACAAAACATCTAGTGAAACAATTCTTTTTAATTTCCTTAATATAAAAAATGTCTAAAAGAAATCTTAGGAACAATAAAATCAATATGTGAATTTCATTGCAAGTTACTCTGAATCATTACACCCAAGATTTTAACAGGAGTTTAACTGTTGTAAATCTGTCTTGTAAGAAATAATGTCTAAATTGATCTTACACCCTTAATATCAGAGAGTATAGCATAATAGTACAGCAACAATTATTTTTCATAACTTTTTCAAGTTCAAATTTAGTATAATAAAACTAACCTTTGGTAATATCACATTTTCCATAATCTGACACCCTCCTAGTTCTGAAACTGTTGGATTGTCACGACTCAACTGTAATTCTTGTCTTAAAAGTATTTTTGAAAATGTTTGACAATGTTTATTATTGTTTGTTAAAGCTGGCTTTGATCGATCCTTAAAGAATAGGCTTCAATGTTTACCGTCAAGATTATTTTTTTGCACTGAACCAGACATGTAATTTAATCTTTTCCCTTGTAACGGCAGACGGTGAAGGCACTCCACTACCTGAAAGAGAACCACGACGTGATCCACAGAGACGTCAAGCCATCAAACATCCTGGTGGACGAGAAGGGCAACGTCAAACTGTGTGACTTCGGAATCTCTGGTCGGCTGGTCGACTCCAAGGCCAAGACCAAGAATGCCGGTTGTGCCGCGTATATGGCGGTAAGTATTAACTTGGAAATTGTGTTTTAGATTTAAAGAATTTTTACTACATTAGAACCTCGATAGTTTGACAACCTTATAGTTCAACACGGTTTCTAATGACTTATCATTTCAGTTACGACCAATATTTGTCCATATTGGAGACTGACAAAGGTAAAGACATAAAGTGGCAAAATATTTGAGTGTTACTTATGTTAGAGTTCATTTAAGTTAAGGTCACATTAAAATTTTGTGTTTCCTAAATTAAACTCGTGGGTTTGATGCTTCATATGTTAAAATGCCCCATATATTCCCTATTGTTCGACATTTCGATTTTTTGTCCACAAAGTGTCGAACTATCATGGTTCTACTACTGTATTCCAAACTAAACTAAGGTTGAACTCTATTCTGTATAGAAAATTTTCGGAATGATTTGACTTAAGATTTTTTGCATATGAAAATTTTTGTTGTTTTTGTTGCATATTAATGCTTCTTGTTATTTTGTTAGTGATGCAGTCATTGGGAGGCAGGATAAACTACCTAAAGAACCATTTTTTAATAGAGTTGAATTAAGTTTGACATCCAGAGCTTAGGCATCACACTAGTGGAGCTGGCTACAAGGGTGTTCCCCCACAAGGACTGCAAGTGAAGTGTAGATCATGACATGCCCATGTTGACGTTGCAGCCAGAGCGGATAGACCCGCCGGACCCAAGGAAGCCCGCATATGATATCCGCGCGGACGTGTGGAGCTTGGGCATCACACTGGTGGAGCTGGCGACAGGAGTGTTCCCCTACAAGGACTGTAAGTGAAGTGTAGATCATGACATGCCCATGTTGACGTTGCAGCCGGAGCGGATAGACCCGCCGGACCCAAGGAAGCCTGCATATGACATCCGCGCGGACGTGTGGAGCTTGGGCATCACACTGGTGGAGCTGGCGACAGGAGTGTTCCCCTACAAGGACTGCAAGTGAAGTGTAGATCATGACATGCCCATGTTGACGTTGCAGCCGGAGCGGATAGACCCGCCGGACCCAAGGAAGCCCGCATATGACATCCGCGCGGACGTGTGGAGCTTGGGCATCACACTGGTGGAGCTGGCGACAGGAGTGTTCCCCTACAAGGACTGCAAGTGAAGTGTAGATCATGACATGCCCATGTTGACGTTGCAGCCGGAGCGGATAGACCCGCCGGACCCAAGGAAGCCCGCATATGACATCCGCGCGGACGTGTGGAGCTTGGGCATCACACTGGTGGAGCTGGCGACAGGAGTGTTCCCCTACAAGGACTGTAAGTGTGACTTTGAGGTGCTCAGCAAGGTGATGCAGGAGGACCCCCCAGCACTGCCCACCGATGAGGGCTTCACTCAGGACTTCCAGAACTTTGTCAAGTGGTGGTGAGTGTTGCTCGTTGACCTAATCTGGTTTTTTTAACAAACTTGAAAATTATGGGAATCTATAGGACACCCCTTTCTTTGTTTCTCTATTAAAACTTGTCTTTTGTTTGTATTCAAACTGCAGTATTAGTTTTGCTTATAAATTGGCAAGTTTAAATTCAATTTATTTTTAGTCAAAAATTTTTTTAGGGCATTTGTTGTTGATCTACTCTATTGATTGTTATTTTAAAACATCAGTAAAAAAACTTTACAAAGAAATTACAATTAGTAAACTTTGTCGAATACCCAAAAATCAAATTTACACAATCGCAGTTAATACTGTCAAATAGACATGAACATAATTAATTAAACTTTTTCATAAACTTGTCATTGAATTGTTGTTTTTATTGACATTTTGAAGTTATAATATGGTTAAATTTCATGTTTGAAAGCTGTAGTGGCACACACAAATAAAAGTAAAAAGTAGCAAAATCAGCGTTGACCAAGTCGCAACTCGCACGTATCAACCAATACAATCAACTTCTGAGCAAGCGTGCCACCATTTGTTTTGTATTACTTAGCCTACCAACTTATTATATCACCAACATTGCCACAGATTGGCTAACCCTTTTAAGAGTTGCACCACTAGGCTAGGTTTGGTCTTGAGAGAGAAACGTACTTGTGCTTGCACCGACAACGGGTCTTTATCTGCGCTTTAATCACTTTGGCTATCATGACCTCCAGCGCATATTCGTAAATCAGAACTGCATGCTCATAGTAGAAAACTGTAAATACGGTGAACTTCATTAGTTTCAGAGTTAACCCAGCGCGAAACGGGTTTTAGTTTTAAAATTCCTTTAGTGAAATAAGACCCCCAATTCAAAGGAAAAATTATGATATGTCACAGCTTAACGAAGAACTACAAACACCGGCCGAAGTACAAGGACCTGCTGGAGCATCCATTCCTCAAGCTGTACGAGAGAGAGAGTGTCAACGTGGCGTCGTGGTTCGGGCTCACGCTCAGTCAGATCGAGCCCCCGCCTGCCATAGCCCCGTCACCCACCCCTGCCCCCTCGCCCGTACCTGTGTCCCTAGTTCAGAGGTAGGTCATGGTGCTTTTCAAGTGGATTACTTTAGCAAAACCACCAGGATTTGCGACTGTTAGGATTTGTTCGCGTCCGCAGCTTTCCATTTAAGCTGCACGTACTCCCTGGGTGGTGCTAAACGAACAACAATTTTTGGCTGCTGAACCTTCATGCAGGTGATCTCTCAGCCATGCCAGGTGCCAGACAAAATTTCCTAGGTAGAAAAATAGCTATACATTATTTTAATACAACTTTATTGTACCTTTAACACATTAATTAAAACATCTAAATATAATAACTAAAATAATTTCAACATTTTTACATAATTGTCTCCAAAAATAACGAATAATTTCACGTTTCAACAGGCTCAGCAATGACTGGAACCTGGAAATCACAGATAGACGGTCAGGACCCTAGGTCGGATATAGAGGTTCCACTGTATTTCCGTTAAAAACTAAAGGCTTTCGATTACCCGCCAAAATCTATTATCCGGAATGGCGCTAGTCCCAGGAATGCTGGATAAAAGAGAGTCCACTGTGCATAAGGGAGTTTCTTTTTCTTCAAGTTAAATTAGTACTATATTTCACAGCTCCAAGCTAAGGGCTTGAAAACAAAAATCTCGGCAATATAGAGGACTAGGAACAAAGCCCGTTGTGGTTAAATACAACGGTCTCTAGAAAAATGGTACCTATAGGCTTTTTCCGGTGAAATAAAAAAAATTGTAGTATTTGTTTTCAATATTGAAATTTTATTTGAGAAAAATAATTGGTTCGTATTTCAGCGTACTTAGATTGTGTTGAATGGCATAGAAAAGATAAACTTCTAAACAAACAGTTTCAGTCGCGATCTATATTATAAATGGTAAAATTATTCATTTTCAGAACAATTAAAAATTTATACTTGTAATTATTTAATTTAGTTCAGTTTTATAGTAATTTAGATTGATTTAATTTAGTTTAGTTTTTCAAATAACAATTAATTTATGATTGTAAAAATCACATACTGCTTAAAACCACACACTGCTTTATCACATAACTTTATTTAAAAGCCATCAAAACGTAAGGAACTCGCAACCACAAATCCCAAATGTAAACATCAAAATGTAAACAAAGAAAAGTCAAGGACACAACAATGCATCAATCAGCTGTTAAATTAATAACATGTGTTTCATGGACACAGTTTAAAGGAAGAAAATGTTTATCTTTTTAACTTTTTCACCATAACTGCTGAGATAAACATGAAACTTTCACATTTTTGAGTAAATAAACATAGACGAAGCTTTCGGACAACACATAAAAGATTATTAAAATCGGTCCAGTACTCTAGATTTAGCTGTACAAAGTTTAATAAAAATATCTCTACCATAGTATTTTTTCAACGTAAACTAAATAAACGTAAATTTTTTAAACGTAAATTGGTAGTAGCTTTGGTTTTTTGTAAATAACCTTTTAACGATGAGGAAATGGACCAAAGTGAATGATAGTTTTCTGAAAGAGATTAAATTTCCTACAAATTACTAATAAGCATTTCTTAAATAACCGCAGTAAAAGTAGCCAAAAATTTCCTTCAAATGAAAAAAAAAAACTTAAAAACCCGTTTTTAATGTATATCTTATGGAAAACATGTTTCCTTATTTTTTCACCATAAATACTAAAAAACATCAAACTTTCATATTTTATTGGCAAATCTACAGGATGAAAGCTTTCCAACGACATCTTAAAAATTAAAATCGGTCCAGTGAAACTCCAGATCGATTGCCCCAAGATTTTCAAAACTGAATTTCAAAAATAAATTGGTAGTAGCTTTGGTTTTTTGTAAATAACTTACAAACGGTGTGGAAATCGACCAAAGTGGATGATAATTTTCTGAAAGAGAATTAAATTTCCTACAAATTTCTAAAAACATTTCTTGAATAACCACAATCAAAGCAGCCAAAAATTGCCTTCAAATAAAAAAAATTAAAATCGGTAAAGTGGAACTCCAGATTTGATTGCCCCAAGATTTTCAACGCAAATAAATTGGTAGTAGCATTGTTTTTTATAAATAACATATAACCGGTGAGGAAATCGACGAAAGTGGATGGTAATTTTGTGAAAGAGAATTAAATTTCCTACAAATTACTAATAAGCATTTCTTAAATAACCGTAATCAAAGCAGCCAAAAATTGCCTTCAAATAAAAAAATTAAAAACCCGTTTTCACTGTATTTCTTTATTTTTTTCACCATAAATACTAAAAAACATCAAACTTTCATATTTTTTGGAAAATATACAAAATAAAAGCTTTCCAACGATATCTTAAAAATTAAAATCGGTCCTGTGAAACTCAAGATTCGATTTCCCAAAGATTTTCAAAACTGAATTTTCAACGCAAATAAATTGGTAGAAGCTTTGGTTTTTTGTAAATAACTTATCAACGGTGAGGAAATCGACCAAAGTGGATGGTGATTTTCTGAAAGAGAATTAAATTTCCTACAAATTACTATTGAGCATTTCTTGGACAACCACAATAAATGCAGCCAAAAATTGCTTTCAAATAAGAAATTCGTAAAACCCCGTTCTCAATGTATTTTTTATGAAAAACATGTTTCTTTATTTTTTCTCCATAAATACTAAAAAACATCAAACTTTCATATTTTTTGGCAAATATACAGGATAAAAGCTTTCCAACGACATCTTAAAAATTAAAATCGGTCCAGTGAAACTCCAGGTTCGATTTCCCAAAGATTTTCAAAACTGAATTTTTAACACAAATAAATTGGTAACAGCTTTGGTTTTTTGTAAATAACTTATCAACGGTGAGGAAATGGACCAAAGTGGATGGTAATTTTCTGAATGAGAATTAAATTTCCTACAAATTACTATCAAACATTTCTTGAATAACCACAATGAATGCAGCCAAAATTTGCTTTCAAATAAGAAATTCGTAAAACCCCGTTCTCAATGTATTTTTTATGAAAAACATGTTTCTTTATTTTTTCACCATAAATACTAAAAAACACCAAACTTTCACATTTTTTGGCAAATATACAGGATAAAAGCTTTCCAACGACATCTTAAAAATTAAAATCGGTCCAGTGAAACTTCAGATTTGATTTCCCAAAGATTTTCAAAACTGAATTTTCAACGCAAATAAATTGGTAGTAGCTTTGTTTTTTTGTAAATAACTTATCAACGGTGAGGAAATCGACCAAAGTGGATGATAATTTTCTGAAAGGGAATTAAATTTCCTACAAATTACTATCAAACATTTCTTGAACAACCACAATAAATGCAGCCGAAAATTGCTTTCAAATAAGAAATTCGTAAAACCCCGTTCTCAATGTATTTTTTATGAAAAACATGTTTCTTTATTTTTTCACCATAAATACTAAAAAACACCAAACTTTCACATTTTTTGGCAAATATACAGGATAAAAGCTTTCCAACAACATCTTAAAAATTAAAATCGGTCCAGTGAAACTTCAGATTTGATTTCCCAAAGATTTTCAAAACTGAATTTTCAACGCAAATAAATTGGTAGTAGCTTTGTTTTTTTGTAAATAACTTATCAACGGTGAGGAAATCGACCAAAGTGGATGATAATTTTCTGAAAGGGAATTAAATTTCCTACAAATTACTATCAAACATTTCTTGAACAACCACAATAAATGCAGCCAAAAATTGCTTTCAAATAAGAAATTCGTAAAACCCCGTTCTCAATGTATTTTTTATGAAAAACATGTTTCTTTATTTTTTCACCATAAATACTAAAAAACACCAAACTTTCATATTTTTTGGCAAATATACAGGATAAAAGCTTTCCAACGACATCTTAAAAATTAAAATCGGTCCAGTGAAACTCCAGATTCGATTTCCCAAAGATTTTCAAAACTGAATTTTCAACGCAAATAAATTGGTAGTAGCTTTGGTTTTTTGTAAATAACTTATCAACGGTGAGGAAATCGACCAAAGTGGATGGTGATTTTCTGAAAGAGAATTAAATTTCCTACAAATTACTATTAGGCATTTCTTGAGCAACCACAAAAAATGCAGCCTAAAATTGCTTTAAAATAAGAAATTCGTAAAACCCCGTTCTCAATGTATTTTTTATGAAAAACATGTTTTTTATTTTTTCACCATAAAAACTAAAAAACACCAAACTTTCATATTTTTTGGCAAATATACAGGATAAAAGCTTTCCAACGATATCTTAAAAATTAAAATCGGTCCTGTGAAACTCAAGATTCGATTTCCCAAAGATTTTCAAAACTGAATTTTCAACGCAAATAAATTGGTAGAAGCTTTGGTTTTTTGTAAATAACTTATCAACGGTGAGGAAATCGACCAAAGTGGATGGTGATTTTCTGAAAGAGAATTAAATTTCCTACAAATCACTATTGAGCATTTCTTGGACAACCACAATAAATGCAGCCAAAAATTGCTTTCAAATAAGAAATTCGTAAAACCCCGTTCTCAATGTATTTTTTATGAAAAACATGTTTCTTTATTTTTTCTCCATAAATACTAAAAAACATCAAACTTTCATATTTTTTGGCAAATATACAGGATAAAAGCTTTCCAACGACATCTTAAAAATTAAAATCGGTCCAGTGAAACTCCAGGTTCGATTTCCCAAAGATTTTCAAAACTGAATTTTTAACACAAATAAATTGGTAACAGCTTTGGTTTTTTGTAAATAACTTATCAACGGTGAGGAAATGGACCAAAGTGGATGGTAATTTTCTGAATGAGAATTAAATTTCCTACAAATTACTATCAAACATTTCTTGAATAACCACAATGAATGCAGCCAAAATTTGCTTTCAAATAAGAAATTCGTAAAACCCCGTTCTCAATGTATTTTTTATGAAAAACATGTTTCTTTATTTTTTCACCATAAATACTAAAAAACACCAAACTTTCACATTTTTTGGCAAATATACAGGATAAAAGCTTTCCAACGACATCTTAAAAATTAAAATCGGTCCAGTGAAACTTCAGATTTGATTTCCCAAAGATTTTCAAAACTGAATTTTCAACGCAAATAAATTGGTAGTAGCTTTGTTTTTTTGTAAATAACTTATCAACGGTGAGGAAATCGACCAAAGTGGATGATAATTTTCTGAAAGGGAATTAAATTTCCTACAAATTACTATCAAACATTTCTTGAACAACCACAATAAATGCAGCCGAAAATTGCTTTCAAATAAGAAATTCGTAAAACCCCGTTCTCAATGTATTTTTTATGAAAAACATGTTTCTTTATTTTTTCACCATAAATACTAAAAAACACCAAACTTTCACATTTTTTGGCAAATATACAGGATAAAAGCTTTCCAACAACATCTTAAAAATTAAAATCGGTCCAGTGAAACTTCAGATTTGATTTCCCAAAGATTTTCAAAACTGAATTTTCAACGCAAATAAATTGGTAGTAGCTTTGTTTTTTTGTAAATAACTTATCAACGGTGAGGAAATCGACCAAAGTGGATGATAATTTTCTGAAAGGGAATTAAATTTCCTACAAATTACTATCAAACATTTCTTGAACAACCACAATAAATGCAGCCAAAAATTGCTTTCAAATAAGAAATTCGTAAAACCCCGTTCTCAATGTATTTTTTATGAAAAACATGTTTCTTTATTTTTTCACCATAAATACTAAAAAACACCAAACTTTCATATTTTTTGGCAAATATACAGGATAAAAGCTTTCCAACGACATCTTAAAAATTAAAATCGGTCCAGTGAAACTTCAGATTTGATTTCCCAAAGATTTTCAAAACTGAATTTTCAACGCAAATAAATTGGTAGTAGCTTTGTTTTTTTGTAAATAACTTATCAACGGTGAGGAAATCGACCAAAGTGGATGATAATTTTCTGAAAGAGAATTAAATTTCCTACAAATTACTATTAGGCATTTCTTGAGCAACCACAAAAAATGCAGCCTAAAATTGCTTTAAAATAAGAAATTCGTAAAACCCCGTTCTCAATGTATTTTTTATGAAAAACATGTTTTTTATTTTTTCACCATAAAAACTAAAAAACACCAAACTTTCATATTTTTTGGCAAATATACAGGATAAAAGCTTTCCAACGACATCTTAAAAATTAAAATCGGTCCAGTGAAACTCCAGGTTCGATTTCCCAAAGATTTTCAAAACTGAATTTTCAACGCAAATAAATTGGTAGTAGCTTTGGTTTTTTGTAAATAACTTATCAACGGTGAGGAAATCGACCAAAGTGGATGGTGATTTTCTGAAAGAGAATTAAATTTCCTACAAATTACTATTAGGCATTTCTTGAGCAACCACAAAAAATGCAGCCTAAAATTGCTTTAAAATAAGAAATTCGTAAAACCCCGTTCTCAATGTATTTTTTATGAAAAACATGTTTTTTATTTTTTCACCATAAAAACTAAAAAATATCAATCTTTCATATTTTTTGGCAAATATACAGGATAAAAGCTTTCCAACGACATCTTAAAAATTAAAATCGGTCCAGTGAAACTCCAGATTGGATTTCCCAAAGATTTCACTTAATTCAGTATTTTGGAAACGCAAACAAAACTGGTAGTAGATTTGGTTTTTTTGTAAATAACTTTTGAACGGTGAGGAAATCGACCAAAGTGGATGGTGATTTTCTGAAAGAGAATTAAATTTCCCTTAAATTACTCTTCGGCATTTCTTTAATAACCACAATAAAGGCAGCCAAAAATTGCCTTCAAATAAAAAAATCGTAAAAACCTGTTTCCAATGTATTTCTTATGGAAAACATATTTTATTTATTTTTTACCATAAATACTAAAAAACATCAAACTTTCATATTTTTTGGCAAATCTACAGGATAAGAGCTTTCCAACGACATCTTAAAAATTAAAATCGGTCCAGTGAAACTCCAGATTCGATTCTGCCAAGATTTTCAAAACTGCATTATTATAAGAATAGATAATGTCCTTTGCTTCTCAAGTTCTTGTCAGTCATTGTTTGTGTTGTGTTGGCAGGTTCACTCCCCCACCCCCCTCCCCCTCGACGCGCAGGCACGCCCCCCTCCCCCTCCAGCACCACCGGTCGCTATCGGAGACCAACTCGTACCAAAGCAATGGGGACCTGCCCAGCGGACGCTTCTCCCCGTTCAGAGTGGGCGACCCCCCTCCCCTCTCCCCACGCTACCACGCCACCCCTCCCGAGTGGGATAGGAGCAGAATGTACAGGTAAACTACACTGTTATGATGGAGTTACATTGTACACTAAATAAAATCTTGATAGTTTGTAACAACGGCACGTTCGTTTGTCTAACAAAGAAAAGCAGTTGCTGTCAGCTCTGTACATTACCATACAAAAATTTGTCTACGTTATCACAGTAATCTCTTCCATGAGTTTGGATTCAATAGGAAATTGAATATTAAAACCCGACAGCAAAGTTGTCAGCAGGTGCTTTATTTATCACTTCTCTACAAAGTCTAAACATTTTGAAACCTTCTGTCATAGACATGCATATTAAAATCAGTGCACATAGGACTTAGCACAGTTGTCAATTATTGTTACTTTAAAACTTTGCCATTGCTGTGCAACTGTGTTCAGCTTTGTATCACTTTTAAATTCTGAATCTGAATTTAACATGAATGAAAATGTAGAACCTGAACAAAATTATCAACCGATAACAAACTAATTACTAGAATTTCTATTCTTAGATTTTTCTCTGTCTTATTTGGAGTAATATTTACCTGTTGTGTTTCTGACATTCAACTGGGTATTTATTTATATGATCTCCACCCCGCATTAATTTCATTTACACTTTAGGGTATATATATATATTACTGTCCCTTAAATATCAATTTAATATTTTAGTCTTGACATAGGGTAGTAGTGCTCGGGTTAAAATGCCGGCCCGTAGCATAAAGATGACCTGTAGGCATGACCCACCTAAGTGCGGTATGGAAATCAGTAACACACTAGTAAAGAAAATCAAAAGTACGGTAGAGTTCTGCTAATCTGAACTAATTTTGAACAGACACGGTTAGGTGTAGCGAATTTTCGGATTTAGCGGATACTATGTATATTATAATTAACAGATCATATAATGCGTAAATTACGTATATTAAACATAACTAATTGAATAATTTAGTTTAGATGATATTATGTTGACTGTTGTTATTTAATAAACTTTTTGAAATATACAAACAACATATATTTTGGGAACAAAACATTCACATTATCTTAAATTAATCGTGGAGACATCCGCTAATGCTAACTCTCAAATCTTCAGTATTGTAACAGAGTTATTACCAATAACTCCAATAGTTCCTAACAGGTGCACGGACGGCTGGGAAGGAAGTTCATTAAATCTGTGGTCCGTGGTCAGTGGTCCGTGGACCACTGACTCGAAGACAGTGTTATAAACCCCCGCACCCCACACCTGTCATCTCCCTCTTTCCCTTATTCCAAATATGAGTCATTGGGTTATTGGACATTGCGCTGTGTTGACAATCAGTGTTTTGGAGTAGATCTTGACCGCAGAATTTATTTTTTGTTATCTTTATGAACTTTTGTTGCTGATTTATTATTACTTATTGAATGTTGACTGTATGAGTTAACTACCCCTTGTTTAATTTGTGTTTATGTACTGTGTTGTATAGGCTACACCACTTGACAACAGATCAACATGAACGATGTTCAAAGAAATGACATTTTGTTAGTTTATGCTTGTATTATTATACTATGTGTACCAACCAACTTTTGGTGTAACAAAATATGCCTGTTTTTTATTTGTAAAAGAGACCACGCTCTTGATTTTTCCCCTTTAAAAGTACCTAAAGGAAAACATCGGAACTGACTTGACGTGTTTCGATGAAGCGGATTTTCAGATTAGCGGGACTCTACTGTACAGGCTTCTCTGGTGAGGTTTCCAGGTTAATTGCCGCTCTTTCTCCATAAAAAATCATAAGGTATTTTATTCATAAATGGCACGTGAACTTAAATAAGAGATAGCAACTACTATTAATTGCTGCAAAACTAACTATATTTGTCATTGCATAGTGGAATCATGCCTTCGCCGATCCCGACGAGGAAGAGGTATCCAGACCCTCCGCCCGGCAACACCAGTCCACTCATGCTGCAGAGGTACTACCACCAGCAGAGCCAGCACAACAGGTGGGCCAACATGACAAAATATGACAGTTTATGTGGAGTCTGAGAATGTGGTTTGTAACCTGTACGAACGACACATAGCCTGGCAACACCAGTCCACTCTTGCTGCAGAGGTACTACCATCAGCAGAGCCAGCACAACAGGTGGGCCAACATGACAAAATATGACAGTTTATGTGGAGTCTGAGAATGTGGTTTGTAACCTGTACGAACGACACATAGCCTGGCAACACCAGTCCACTCTTGCTGCAGAGGTACTACCACCAGCAGAGCCAGCACAACAGGTGGGCCAACATGACAAAACATGACAGTTTATGTGGAGTCTGAGAATGTGTTTTGTAGCCTGTACGAACGACACATAGCCTGGCTCTATTCGCAGTGCTGAACTTGTAAAAATGTGCTTTTCTCTTAATTTATTTTCTTAAATTTATTGTTTAAAATGGTATCATTGAGTCTCCAGTGTAAGGATAAATATAAAACGGATACAATTTTAATTTGTACACCTCGCCAATAAGTTATCATGTAGCATTCAGTACACTGTTATGACTTAATTCCAATGAATAGCAGGGATTACTATCTCTTTCAACATTTTATATATAAAAAATTATTGCCAACACTTTATAATTGGTTAAAATTATATTTAGTTTCTAAGTTAACACTCCAATATTCTAATAATCTTGAGTTTTCTACAACTTGCTTCGTTTTAGTCTTAAGGAAGTGATTTTATCATCCCATTCACTTTGACAGTCTACTAAAACTTTTAAAACATTTAGCCATTAAAACTTATGAGAAGGTTTGATCCTTTATTATAGAAAAAGTTAATTTATGAGGAATTTTATATTGTTAGGTTTCCTAATTCAATTTATTTGCTCTCTGAAAACCAGATCAATTACTACATCAACTGCCACACGGATGAAGTTGTTGTGGATTTAATATTTCAGCCTATTCAGAATTTTAAAAATAGTGACAAATTACAGCAAAGCAATCACTATTATGATTTTGGATAACTTAACTACCTCAAGTAATATTTTCTAGTCTCTGTGATTTGTCCATAACACTCAATGTTAATAATCTATATCCATAAATACTCTATAAAGTGAATACCTTTCATTTAAATACCTCTATAGCATGTTTTTCACCATATCTGAGTCTCTATGGCACGTACTCGCCTTCAGTAATATGATTATTTCTAGAGGTGTGCGGATAGTGAAATTTGACTTCGGATCGGATTCGGATCGGATAGTCTAGTTTCGGATCGGATTCGGATCGGATAGTAGGGGGTTCGGATCGGATTTTATTCGGATTCGGATACTCGCGCGGACAGAGTGAGGAACTGTTATATTACCCAGAATTAAAATACAAATTAATTAACAGTAAAACTTTAGCACTTTATTCCTAGGAATGCATGAAAAATGTTAATTTTATTTTTGTTTAATATAGAAATGTAGGCATATATTGATTTTTTATTAAGTATTTGTTCAAAACTAGAATTATAATTTACATTTTGGACAAATACTTTACAATGATGAATAAAGAATTTTATTGTGTTTTTAATGTGCATGTTTGATGTTGTCCTTGAGTTATTATGTTAAGTATAATACCATTTCATATTTGTATGATTTTGTGTATTATAGGCCTATCACAATATATAGCCTATATAATATAGTTTAATATATTCTACCAACTACAGTAGGTCTCATCCAAAATAAATTCACTACAAGGCTATCGGTATCAAACCAAGTTTCAACTTAAGGTAGGCCTATTGTTTAGCTCTAAAGTCGGTCAATCAATAGGCTACATTTGTAACTATTTGTTTATGGTGAGAAAATCTTTTTTGATATTTATTTACAAATTTGCTTATAACGTAGATTAAATTTTCTCTCTCAGAATTAGGTCATTTTCAGGCTCATTTTTTGTTTGAATACATTGATAGTAATATTTTGAGTAATAACTTAGAGTTATGGCCAAATAAGGCCTATTTCATTCATTAGGCCTAGGCTATATGCAAGTTTTGATATCTTTAAGTCACTGTGATGACATTACTGTTTAACAGTAAGTTTAGCCTAGGCCTACACCTTCATGTAGGCTACAGTCTTGTTTGATGTTTAAAAGTAGATTGCTAAGCTTACTTAGGTTCAATAATGCAGTAACATGTAATACTTCTAACAATTTATGTTTTAAACTTACATCCCAATTTGTTTTAGGCGTATTACAATGAGCTTAGTTAAAATAAAAACTTTCCTATCTCAGAGAATTTATGAAGTGGAAGCAAGTCACAAGTCTCATTTTCAGTAATAATAAAACTACATTATTTTATTTTTCTACAAAGAACATTTTATTATGTCTTAGTTACCCTACCCTTAGGCCTACCTTTAGAACCAGCTTGCACAATAGGCATTCCGCCTGTTCTTGGTTTTTCTCAAAAGATTTCCAAATCAAACTCTTTTTCCTTCTTGGCTCCATAACTGAGTAGTTAACAACTAGCCTATCCGATTCTAGAAAATTAAGTTGATCACATTAAAAGTTCGTAACTTCAATTCAAATTTTATCTCGTACGCTGTCGGCTGTAGCAGTATTCCCAGACTTCAAAACATCGTACCACACGATAATAAATTATTGCACGCCACAAAAATGTCGTGTCTATCAATGTATAGTGATTGATGTCGGGAATTATTTGATTTTGTAATATTTTAGGCACGCAAAATCAATCATTTTCCAAAACTATCATTAATTATCTTGAAAAATTACGACAAATCTTTGGGAGGAAAATCAGTGTGACGTCGGAGAATGAGTACAATAACAAATTATTATCGTGTACTTGGAAACACTGTCGTCTGCTGCGCAGGACAACAGACTCAAATAACCACAAACTAAATTTGTGACACTCGCTCAATTCTGGTGTTCCCCAATTCCAAATCGGTGGCTGTGGAGTGCTAGCGAGGGTTCACTAGCGCGCGTTGTGGTTGGAATCGGAACCTAACTCTACAGCCAATCACGACCACTGTTAGAATGGGTTGTTTACTCCATCCGCTTGGGTCGCTAATTATCAGATTTGTTTTGACAACCATTGCCTTGAGTGCGCTATATCTTGGGGACACCCTAATGCCTGGAGTGTCAATACTAGTGTGACTGACTGTCTTCAATTTTCAAGTTTTCGTGAGAGATGATAAAAATTTATTCACTGAGTCCAGTGAGTCGTGTTTTAATCCAACATTGTATTCATACCTAGAACGAACGCGATCGTCAGTATGATTCCAAATGTAGTTTTTGGGGGGTTTAAAGGTTTTTATGCTCATATACACTATCTATCCGAAAAAATCGGATATTTTTCGGATCCTATCCGACGCCTGTTGTACATTCGGATCGGATCGGATATCCGAATCCGATCCGAATCCGATCCGGTTTTCCGGATATCCGCACACCTCTAATTATTTCGATAAAAGAACTCTGTAACACGAATCTAACCTCAGTAGGGTGAAGTTTTGTATTATATAGAACCTTTATAATATGGGGATCAACGTTCTCATTCATGGTTCCAACATTTTTAGACGTATATCTTGAAGAAAACAATGTCTTTATGCTCAGGCCTACACTGTCCCCTACATGTCCTTACAGAAACTTTTTTTAGTCTTTAGCTTAGACATGGAGGAAATTTTGGGTTATTTTAGGAGGTATTTAGGTTTTTTTGCGGTTAGCAAAATATGTGCGTGAACGTCAACTTTCAAAATCCTGCAGTCAACAGAAGCAGGTAGGCAATATAAGGCCATATTATTAATCCTTGATTAAGTTAATAATATAAAAATCAATTCATTTACCAACAATTCAACTAAGCAATTTTTTAACTTTAAAAAAATTAAAATTTACAATGATCAACATACATTTTAGACTAGCCTAATTGGGCCTAGGCCTATATGAAAATGTCAACATTATTTTGAAGTAACTTATTTTTTAGGCTATGACAGCATTAGTGGCCGAATATTTGGCAAATGGATTCAGCAATAGTGTGCTGGTAGCATATCAGCATTGACTATGTACACTAACATGAATAGACTTCTCGTCCAATGCATTTAGTTTGATACAGTACCAAAATTTGGAATGTTCTTCTACACCGCACCAGAGTTGCTGCAATCGATGTTGTTATTATTCAGGTGAATTTACAGTGCTGCAAAAACATTTCATCACAACATAAACATAAACCCCCATTATAAAATGTTTAATTCTTGATTGAGAATAGTGGTAGTACTAATTTGCCTATCATATGACTCTTGTACTTCCATGTACACCTCTGGAAGTCACGCCATCATATATTGGTTTCAAACACGCCTATGCTATGAGAAGTCTATTCACGTTAGTGTATATAGTCAATGATATCAGTAAATAATCAAGGCAAGTGCAAATAAAGTATTAGAAAAAGGTTAAGTGCCAATAGAGCACTGGAAAAAGGAGGCAAGTGCACAAACATTAAGTGGACAACAAACAAATTATTAACCCTTGTTTGTATGGTTTTGTTGAAATTGCACTTTCTGTAGAGGGAGTTTAAAAACATCTTTTACCTCGATATCACGAATGATCAGTAAAGGATTTCAAGGAAAAAGCATTCGGCCTCAACATTTTTGCTAACATTTAGGCTAACTAACCTTGAAAAGTATTAATGAGCTTGACAGAAACACACACAGAACACTAAAAAATCTGTTAAATTTCGACTATCTGTGTAGTCGTTTTCGGGCACAGAGAGAAAGTCACTTTCCCTCTACACAGATAGTTGAAATATAATAGACTTTTTTTGTTGTTTTTTGTGTGTTTTTCTATCAAGCTCATCAATACTTTTTCAGTATTGTGACTTTGATAGCATGACACCTAAAATGCGGTCATACTGTTTTGTAAATCTTCATGACAATTGTCATATTGTATTTCTACTCTAGTATAAAATTTCACTCCTTGATGTATCCTTCCATTCACCGATTGTTCCTGTTGCCTACAGGTCGACGTCGGTGTCGCCGTGCCGGCAGTACACATCGGAAGGCGTGAAGCTGGAGGATAGCGGGAGCAAGAAGCGGTTTTCGTCGTACGTCAAGCTACAGGTGGGGGGGAGCTTGCCCCCGCCGCACAGCCCCGAGCCCCCGCCACGCCACAACCGCATGACCTCCCCACTGTTGCGGCGGAATTTCATCGACTCCTCATCACCGTCACCCGCCCGCCGCACCTTCCAGGAAGGCAGCCAGTCACCACTACTGTCGCGGAGGTGGGTGGAGCCTCAGTCAGAAAAAAATATAAAATGAAAAAAAATGATCAGTCAAATTTTGTGGCTCACACAAATTTGATTACTGTCCCTTCGCTTGTTAAGAGGACAGCGGAATAGTTTTTTTATAAACAGATTTTAGTAAAAAAATTTCTGCTTGGAAGAGCTTTTAAAACAAACATACTAGTTGAGGAAAACCTCAAACCAAGTATTGTAAGCTAACACACTTCTAGTTTGCACACAACTATTTTTTAATAAAAACAAATTGTAGATTAATTTACATAAATTATGTTTTGTCTCTCTGCTGCTGAAACGTCTTTTTCAATATGTTCGTTGTAGAGCTGTGCGTATCCAAAAGTAGTTCCTTTTGTCCTAGTGAGAAAAAGTGTCAGTGGGTGAGTGGGGGATTTGCAATCAAGTGGAAATATAGACGAAACTGAAACTTTGACAGTCAAGGCTTAACATAGTTCTCCAAATCATGCTTAATTAAACAAATTTTTCCAGATGTCCATCTCGCGACATTAATTGTTTGCAGTTGGCAGGAGCACTTTTAAAACAATATTGTTTATTGCTACAGATTGTTAAAATTTGAATTAGACAATGGTAAAAAACTCCAAAAGTGAATGAATGAATGAATGAATGAATGAATGAAAATTCTTTATTCCATAAGAAATAAGGTCATGACAATCCAGATGATAAAACATTAAGAAAATTAATACAATCATAAAAGTAACTATACACAACAGAGAAATAATAAGCAATGATTGTGACCAAAAAAATATACAATAAATCCATAGGAATAAGCCGACATGGGCACTGGAGCCTGTGCGTCGGCTTTGGTTGCGTCACGGTGAAATTAATATTTATATGGAATATGGTAGGATAAAACAATTGAAGAGAGAGAGAAAAAAAATTTAAGTATGACTGGAAATAAATGAAAAGAGACAACCTAATTTAAAAGAAAAAAATAAACTAAGGATAAATGATAAGCAACAGAGAATTAATTACAGTGACGTGGTGTCCTTAGAGGAGGGAGGCGGTGACGGGCCGGAGGGCAGTCCAAAGTGCAGTGCCGTGACAGTCGATTGTGGGTAGTCAGGAACGTCTATAATCTGATGCGATAATGCGCTCGGCCTCGTCTGTATTCAAACTGAGTAGCCAATCTTTAACACGTCGTTTAAAAATGTTTATTGATGTAGAGTTGAAAAAATCATGATCTTGAAAATAATTGCAAATGTTACGGTATAAAACATGGGCTATGTAAAAGGAATTTGAGGTAGAAAATGTTTTACTTATTTGTAGTGATGATATTCCGACTCTAACTGAAAATCTTGTATTATGAGTGTGGGAAATTCCATGAAAAATACTATTGAAATTTTTAAAGATATGGGTTAAAACGCTTTTAATAAAAAGTTGTCTAATGGTTAAAATAGACAGGTCTAGAAATAATGCATCAGACGGGTATCGCTTTGGTTTCCCAAATCCAAATTTTAGAATAGATTTTTGAGTGATATTTAAAGGCTCCAAAATACTTTTTAAACATCCGCCCCAGACTATAACCCCAAAAGTTAAGAGATTGAACAAATGCAAAATAAGCCATTTTCATTTCCCTTTCACTGAGAATTTGATTCAATTGTCTAAAAGCAAAAATGTATTTCCTTAGTTTTTTATTGAGAAATTGTATGTGACAAGACCATTTAAGACGGTAATCAAAGAATATTCCTAGATATTTGTAGGACTCAACCTTCTGTATTGCTTCACAAGTGCAGTTGGTGCTGAGGTAGTCCCCGCAGGTGTGGATGATAAGATCTTGCAAGTTGTAATCTGAAATACTACTGAGGGAAATTGGCATGAACTTAGTTTTGGAAGTGTTCAAAGACAAAATATTTTGATTAAGCCACAATCTAGTAACCATGAGGTCATGCAAGGCTTTGTCACGAACCTCGGGCCATGTCTTACCCTTAACAAAAATTAAACTATCAGCAAATAGAAAAAGTTTACCAAAAATGTCTAGTTTTGTTATGTTATTTATGTAAATTAAAAATAAGACAGGCCCAAGTGTGCTGCCCTGGACCACACCGTAATCAACAGGCTGAACGTCACTGTGTGAATTAAAAATTGAAACAAACTGTAATCTATTGGACAAATAACTTTTAAACCACCCTAGGGCACCACCTCTAACCCCAATGGCCTCTAATTTAGAAAATAATTTGGATCGATCTACTGAATCAAAGGCTTTCTTAAGATCTAAGAAAATTAAAATTGAGCGCTCATTACTTGAAATGGCAGAATTTAAGTCTTTATTGATGTCGAAAAGTGCGTCTGAAATTGTTTTGTCCAAGCAAAACCCGTACTGACGCTCGCTTAAAATACTATTCGTTTGTAAATAGGTAACTAATTGGTCCTTGACTATCTTCTCAATAATCTTAGGGAAACACTCAAAATAGAAATCGGTCTGTAGTTGTTCATATCGGAGATATCATTGGACTTAAAGAGAGGAAATACTTTCGCTAGTTTGAAACAGTCAGGAAAAGTGCCAGAGGAAATACTCAGATTGATAATATGTAACAATGGTTTGCTAATCAAGTAGAAGTTGGCTTTAAGGACTTCGGCCGAGACGCCATCACAACCAGGCGCCGACCCGCCGCGCAGTCTGTAAACTTAGCGTTTTAGTTCAGATTCCGTGACAGTTTTAAGAGTGAATGTGCTGTCGTGTGTAAAGTCATTGTCGTCCACAATTGGGTCACCGCTGGAATCTATTACTCTAGCCAAGTTAACCCCCCCCCCACACTGAATAGATCATTCCCTTAGGCCCCTTTTATACATCATGTCGAGAAACTCACGTTGGGCGATCGTCAGGCCCATGCCCGACGCAGGTCACTCGAAACGCTGTATGAAAGATACCTTAGATGACGTGCGTCAAAGGACCATCAGGCGCAGAGTATAAAAGGTCCTTTACTGCAATGTATTGAGGTTACACGCTTTAAAAAAGGGGTTTTATATGAGCCCAAACTAGTTGCCACAGCAACAATTGGATCTTTTATTTTATTCTCTAACACAAGCAATTATTAAGTAATATTATTTGCTTGTTTCCGGCCGTGGATTTTTCACTTTTTGGTTGAAAATGGAGGTTTGACCAAGAGGAATTGATTGAAGTTGGTCCCATGGTTGAAAATATCTGGTTTTCATCCTAGAGCCCTTGGAAGTTTCCTTGTTATTTTTATGGAGATTCAATGTGACTAATAAATTGAACAAAAATCAGCTGATGATTGTAGATATAAACCAATGTGTTACATCTTTAACCTGTGGTTCAACGATTTCATACCAAAGTGCAGCACACCTCAGCCTGGCGAGCTCGAATTTTAATAGAAGAGGGCGAGTGAGCGGAGTGAACGAACGTCTGAGAAAGGAAAGTGATGTTTAAAAATTTTACCAAGCATAAGCTCGGTGCCCCTGGTACTTTGAAGAAAACACTCAGGCTTATTCATATACTTTTGAATTTCTTTAATTTGTAATTAATAGCCTATTATTATTGAACATTAAGCTGTTCATCTTGGTAATTGCTTGAGCTAATGAGTGTGTTTGCAGGTACGTGTCGCCGACGCCCCCACAGCCTCCGCCCCGCCGGCTGTCGGATTGTAACTCAGTCCCCGGCTCGCCCCGCCGCCCCGCGAGGTTCCACCATACACCCGAGCCACAACGCAGGTACTTGCACGACCTTTAACACCACGGTGCTGTAACCGGTCACTGTAGCTTTAACCAACTGTTTTGTTACAACTCGTGTTCAGAAAGTTCCTGCGGTAATGATACAAAACTATTTTATACTAATTTTTTTTGTTTAATTTTATCCTATGGTTAATATTATTTAAAGTAATATTTTGATCGTCCTACCTATCTCCCTCTTCTTCAATATTTCTAAAATGAAAGGTGTCACCTTTTACTGTGTTTTAGATATATAATGTGAAGAGTATAAGGACTTTAAGAAAATATAAACGTTACCACTTATTCCACCTAACTTAAATTGAGTAATTTTTCTTGTTCTAATATAATATCTTGTGGTTTATACAACAAGAATTATTGAAGTTATTCATGTTTATAGCCTCGGAACTGCAGTTAGACATTTTAGGTTGAATACCTTTCCGTCGTTGTATCCAAATTAATCCATGTAGTTACACATGTTTAGGCTTAACACCATCTTCAGACTATATCAATACAAAAGATTCATTCATAATCACGCTTCATCAGTTTTTAAAAAGTCATATACATACAGTTGACAAAGACGATACCGATACGGACACATTTTACAAATATGCATAATTTACTTACACATAGATAGGCCTATTATCACTTTGTGCGCGACATTCTGCGGTCACGGGCTTGGATCAGATGTTAATGCGCTGATAAAGCCAGGACAAGATAACATCGACTTGAGCTGTCCAACAGAGAGTCCAGTCCGTTCCTGCCTGTGACCGCAGAATGTTTCGGTGAAAAGTGAAAGGCCTATCTATGTGTAAATTATTTGTATTTGTAAACTGTGTCTGTGTCGTTATCATCTTTGTCAACTGTATGTATACTGTTTTTTTATTTATTTATTTTTAACTGACAAAGCGTGATTGTGAATGCATCCCCTTTATTAACATAGTCTGAAGATGGCATTAAGCCGAAACATACTACATGGATTAATTTGGAACTGCCGACGGAGTGGTATTTATATTTTAACGTAATATAACAAGAACTACTGAAAAATTGTGAAAAATAATTTTGCTTGAAAATGAAAACTCTGTCTTGTAACATTACTGTAGTCAAGTGAGCAATAAAAGCTAATTATAATAACTTCAAACAATAGAATAACTGCAGAAAAATCTTGTGACGATTTTGGCAATTTAAGCCTAATAACATGTAATCTATTTTTGACAAACTCTCATTAAGCAGATAATAATATTATTGCTGGATTGTTAAGTGTCATTGTGTTCCACTTTTTCTTAATTTGATAAAATTGCACAATTTGATAAAACCTGGTTTTATTTTACATTCATAAATGAAGTGCAGAATTAAAAACTTTACCAGTGAAACAAAGATTGATCTTCCTACTCTCCTTACTTTCTCTGTTTATAAGAAACCTAATAAGTTTTAATATGCTGCATTCTTAAATATTGTGAGTTATTTTTTTGCCCTGTTGAAAAAATTTAAAGGATGAAAATGTGGTTACATTAAATTTTGGATGTATCAGTCTATGTTTTAAACTGATTCTATAATTTTATATTTTTTATCTTACAACTTTTTGGGAGTAAACAGGAAATTTCTGAACACTCTACATGAGTAGATTTAATAATTATTGTCATGATAGTCATAATTTAGTTCATCATCATAAGTAGGCTCAACAGAACGTAGTTTGAAATCTGTTGTAAGAAATTCTAAATTTCCAACTAAGAACCATTTGTGCTTAATTAATTTAAATGAAATAATATATTTTATGTGGAAAGGGTAACTTTAATTTAATTTGGAAAAACCTAATGTTTAATATGAGCAATGGTTTACATGTTATATGAAATAAAATATGATCATGGTTTTTTATGGCAAAAATATATTTCATAGTGCTGGTAAATATAAATACATTTATTATTTTAGAATTTTGGAAGTAAACAAGTCATTTTTTGTTTCAAATAAAAGAAAATTTTGTTTAATATTTTTACTGTAAATAAATACTATAAAACATTAACACTCTGGAGGTCGCGTCAATAGTAAAGACATGATTAGTCCTGTGGGGCATTTTTATATCGTGTGGGGCATTGAAATATATCAATGACTTTCTTTACCAATCCAAATGTCTTTGCATGTAAAAATTCAAACCGACAAATGTATATCTAAATAATTTTATTGGTAGCAACGAACAAACACATATCCCTCAGATGGTCTGCACATGCCCATTGATTGCTGGCGAAATATCTCTTGGTCTTAATTCTTGCTTGACCACAAGTAGCATGTTGACATATGGTTTGGTTTCCTCTTGGCTTTACCGTGGGTTCCTCTCCCAACTTCAACGACATCTCGGTTTTCTGCGGAGATATTTTGGAATAGTAGTGATACTAATTCGACAGTGAATCTCAGGGTTAATATGTTCTAGAACCAGGGTCTTCAAATAATCACAGCGGTTGTTCATGTTGTGGTTTTTTTGCTCTGAACGTGTTCATTGAGTTTTAGCTCATTGGATTGACACCAACAAAGAGTAAAGTAATAAGTGTATACAATATTTAGATCACAGCATTGATCACAACACTGACTGAGTGGTATAAATGTAGACTAGGGCACGACTGGTCAGGAAGGGGGGTTTACACTTGTACCCCAAAATGTAACTGTCACTGGGAAAACAAGAATAACATGCACTGTAAGCTCACGAACGCGATGAAGCCAGTACTGCCCATGTCGCTCAAGGTCATATGGGTTGCCAAATTAATTAGCACGTAAAAAGAAAAACTGGGATACAAATTTACCCCGCGCGACCTCTGGAGTGTTAAACTGTCACAAGTACAAATAGGCTACCTGTTGTGAAATACAAAAATCGAATGATTATTTTATTTGTAACTGTTAATAATTATGTGATTGACCTTTTTAGTTTTGACTGCTTGACGGTTCTTAGTTGCTTACATTTTAAATAACATGTTTGAGTATATGTAGAAATGATTTTCACAATTTGTTTCATTTTGTCTTACAGCCATCAATCATTTAAATGTTGTGGGTCACTTAGAGTTGGTTAATGTTTTCACGTTAGTTCATCTTGCTTCCATCATCATCATGCACACAACAGGCTGAAGGGAATCTGAAACATGTTTAACACCTGTGTTTCCCAAACCTATCCTGCTTGCGTACGAATAATTTTAAATATTATTTTTATTTCTGTATGCTTGCAAATAACCAGGAAATAGATTTATTTACAATAACCACTTTCTTCTATTAAAAAGTAAATAGAAATTAATTATTATTATAAACTTTCTTGATTGGTTTTTCTATTAACAAATTAGCCGGATATAAAGGAAGTTGCTCCTCTGATAAAAGATGAAATGGGGTGATATTTAAATTAATTGTGGCCTTGTAAGTTTTCTTCACTCTACAAAGAAGATACTCAATTGAAAAATCATAGTTGAATTCCTACTTTTTCTTACTGATGGTGATTACTTCTATCTATTTTACTTGGTAAAGATACTTGCTTCCCTTATTTTATCGCTGAATCGTAAATATGAAAAAAAAACAAATAAATTGTGAGATTGTTGATAGAACAGTAGTACCATTATAACATAAAAATTATAAAAGTAATTACATATAGCCAGCCTTGCTAAATTTCCAAGTTATTTCCATAGCTGAAATGTAAAACGCTAATTTAATCCAACTAAATTTACAGATTCAGGAGGTTTGTGCAACTTAGGTGGGTGGAAACCAAAATTTGGTGAATAATCCACAAGTAGTATTAGACTTGTAAAATAACGTGCACTTTAAATAATTTTGAATTTATTTTCTTAAAACAAGCTCCCTAACCTCTCTTACCCACGGTTAATGTATTGATCTAAACACTGCATAGAACGGTGGAGGGATAAAGTTACTTTGTTCAAGTGCCTGCATCTACCTAATCTTGCACCATTTGCTCTTCTAGAGTGGTGCACAATCGTGAAGTTGTAAGTACGTTCCTCGGTAGTGCCAAACAACTAGTAAACAAAGCGGTTTGGTACTCGCATCGCCTGGTGTCTGGCTCCTCGAGCCGAACAGAAAAACACCAAACGCACCACGTAGCTCTCGGAAACTGAGCGCCCGCCCCCTTCCTCCCCCTCCAGCACTGCGGTGGAGTCCCACTATCAAGGCTACCAACCTACTAAACTCAGTATAATACCTGAAATCAAAACTCTTGATCTTAGGTTTGTGTTCCTTCAATAGCTTTGTAATGAACAAATTCATAATTTACTAAAATTCAGTTATAGTTCAAAAAGTAAAAATTTACCAAATTTTAACTTTGGTCACCTTAGTTTTTTGTTTTGGCATTCCCGAAAAAAAAGAAAATAAACACCACCAAAGTTATACTATTTGGTACAAACATTGGACTAATTCTTTAATGTTTGGTGGTCATTGATAGTCAAGACTTTACTAGCAACGATAACATTTTTTCAAACTGTATAATTTTATGATTAAAATTTGAAATTTAATGGTAGTAATAGTTGTGTAGGACCGATACATGCACTGTGCCATTTACGCAGGAAAAATTCACAATTTGGTTCTCTACTGACAAACCGTTGACCTACATAAATTTAATATTCTTTAAATTCTTCAAAATTAAATTGGAATAGGGATTATTAGTTAATTATGAAAAACATTTATTTTCGCTTGGGAGAGCTTTGTAAGAAATTATTCCTCTGAATGTTACATTGACTGGTGCTAAACGTTACAATTTTAATCGTTCTGGTCTCCTTTTTATTGGCATAGACATTCTCCTAACCGCGTGCATGTCCACCAACCAAAGATCGACAGCCACCGTTGATTCATTTCCCTTGTTTGTTGTGTGTGGCAGTCCCCATAAAACCTTTTTAAGTTTCCAAAGACTTGAAAGCAGCCCATTGATACATTACATTTACCACCTTGCATACAACACTGTGTGAAACGTCATCTGTAAATAACACCCATCATGGTTTTGTGTGTTTTAAGATGGCATTGAAATTGATATATTATTTACATTTAAATCAAAATGGCTTTTCATCATTATTAAAAAAAGGTACGTAATGCAGTTGTTTTAAAACCATTCAGTGATATAAAAATTTGGTTTTGCATTAATTTAGTATTTGTTACTAATGCATATGGTATACCAACATTTACCATACCGTATGTAAATGGTTTAAAAAGAATTTTTTTATTTGTAGTGCAATTTCAAAAACATTTTCAAATATAAAATGTTTTATATAGTTTTATTTTGTTCTAATAGGCTATTTGATTTATACACTTACAAAAAAGTAATTTTATCTCATTGTATATAAAGGGCTTCTAAAGCCAGCTTTAATTATTAGTATTTGATAAATTTGTCTTGTACTTAATGAAATCATATAACCTTTATATATGTAGGATCCATTATTTATTACACTGCAGTGTGAATGAATATGTTGAACGTGCATGTTTTTTTTTGTTTTTGTTTTTTTTACAAATAAAAGTTCTGCTTAATCGTTTTTCTAAATTTTGAAAATGTTTATAAAGTGATGGTTTTTCTCGCTTGAAGTAAAATTGCCGCCACTGATATTAGTGTCTTATATGTGTCATATAACTCTGATGTACGCTTGTATTTTATGTAATCATATGTTTATGTACAGTGCCTGATAGAAATAATTGTAAAGATTTAGGTTTACATTAATTTAAATTCTTTAAAATGCACTGAATTTTGTACATTGTTGTTTAGCCCCTACAGAAAAATGTCTGCAAAAAAGTCAATAGTATTTTAGACAATGTCAGGATAAGATATTGAAAATGAATCCTTTGAAGTGCAATGTTTTTAGGGTAAGTTATACTGTATAATTTTTTGTTAAAATGATAACAATATATTTTTGAGATTTTTTCCCAAGATATTATAATTTAAATTTATTTTGTATTTCTTACAAGTGTTAATTATTTCAATTGCAAACTAATTGATTCTATTAATCATAGCAATAATGTTATTTTGATTTTTAACATTTCTTTATGTATTGGTAACCAAAAGAATTTTGATGAATAATTTTGTTGTAATTCTACTTGATTTTGCATGGGTAAAAATTTTTCTAACGGTTTAATTTCTTGTTAAGTACAATATTTTCAAGTTTGTTATTAGTTTCATACGTTTTGTTTAAAAGATTTTATGTTGTAAGCTGATTCTATTTTTGGTGATTTACTTAATTGAAAAGCTGAAAAATACTCTAGCTTGAATGGTATATATTATTTGGTAAATAATTTATTATGACAGAGAACCAATGTTAGTTTCCAGTCTGTGCCATTAGCACCTTTTTAGTTAGGTAAATGTAGAACGTACGTCAGTTGGTGGAATGTTGACATATTTTTGATTGCTTAATGAAACATTACCGGTACTGTTTTATTTAGTCTTCAAAAATATGCCAAAAGTTGTTTTCCGTTCCATGTTCAGATCACCTTTCTAGTCATGTCAAGTTATTACGATTAATAATAACTAAGCCTAATGAGACCTGTTTTGTAGAGTCAATTTTTGTGATATGGAATCTTATGTTTTTGTTAATTCTTGCAGTACATAGTGTACAGTGCTTTACAGAAAATGTTTTAGTTGGAGATTAATGAATCTCTCCTCAACACTCCAAAAAATGTGTAATTTAACTTCTTGGGCATGGTAAGGCAATTTCTTAGTGTTCCACCTTGCACCATTTATGTAGGCTATATAAAATACAATTACTAATAATTAATTAATAGAAAATTTATTTTAAGAATTGGTTTTGAAAATGAAAATAATACTACAAAAGCTAATCAATTATGCTTTTTTCCTGTTAAAAATATTTAAATTCAAATGAATTTTCTATTTTTACATCACGGCCTTCTTTTATATCTTGCAATAGGCCTATATCTGTTATAGTTGGCAACATTTTCTTACAGCTAAAATCATAATTATCTTTCTGAGTGACTAGAATATTATTTAGTAACATTTAAAATATCACAATAACATTTTCTGCAACATTCTGAAATCAAAGTAATAAATTATGTATAGTTTATGCTCCATCCATAGTTTAAGCTGAGAGAGCATGTAACGGAAATAATACTAGATTTGCTCATACATGTATAAAAACAAACAATAAGGTTTTTTATATGCAAGACTAGATTACTGTTATTTACTAAGTGATGACAATGTTTTTTGTCAGTGTAGAGCTAATAAAAATTCTTCACCATACATTTTTTTCTTATCAATCTCACAAGATTTATAATAGAAACATTGAAAAGCACAAATGTTGATTTGCTACAATGTAGAAGATAAATGTTTTTAAATAGTTGGATACTATTAAAATTAGTGCAACTCATGGTTTCAGCTTCAGTTTTATATTAGGATAAAATGTCAAAAGATTTTTATGTCAAAAGTATTTTGCATAACAAAAATATCAGTTTTTATGTTATAAAAACAATAGCGAATAGTTTTAAAGTTAAAAAGTAAGAACGAAACACTCAGTAATGACTAGATAATTGATAGTGATAAAGTCATAGGTTCTTGTTAAATTATTTAAGTTAATGCTTAAAATCTAATATTGTCTTGTATATATTTTTCAATTTTTTTTATTAATGTAAATATTGTACTGGGATGTACAGAATTTTTCTGCTTGAAATTTGTAAATAGCAAATAAACATTGTGATTTTGAATAATTTTGTTTTTATTCCCTTTTTAATTCAAATTTTAATGTCAATTGTGATATGAAAAAGAATAAAGATCTCTTGACAGAAAGAAGTAATTTCAAAATGGACAATACAGTACACTCTCTTTCATCGGAACTAATGTGGCGGACGGCCGGTTCGGATGTCAAAAAATTCCGATGAAGCGGAGTCCGTCGTGAGTCATCATTTCCACCCGTACGGTGAACTATCTATCGTGATTTTATTCACTCTTGTTTTTAAGATAACAAGAGGTTTTATGAAAATAAGGCACTCAAACTTTGAACACGGCAACATTGAACAGATATGAATAAAAACAACTCAGGAAATAAAGATCTAAAATCTTTATTCTCATATTCCACTCATATTCCAGCAGTCAACTGACTTCCACGTAACACAGGTGCAGTCGCGACGCGAGACAGACTGAATGACAGTTTGGGAAGCGGTCGAACCGGATGTTCACTTTCCTGCCCCTTCCTCTTTCTATTTTTGTGTGAATACTCCACGGCCTCGTAAATCACATTGATGGTACAGATTATGGAAAACGACTGATGACGTTTGATGCAAAATGTGATACTTCACTGTTGTGCCGATAGAACGAATGAAAATTGAAGGCGCTAAAACGGAAAAATTATTTATTTCGTAAGAAAAAAAATTAATAATATCCAGATTTTCAGTTCCGATGAAGCGGAGTTCCGATGTCGCCGAGTCCGATGAACGATAGTGTACTGTATTAATAATTCAGATTAAAAAATATATATTTTGATTGATTTTTTTATTTGAATAAGTTGGTAGCTTCATTTTGCATATCTTTGCCCTTTTCTCTTAAAGTGGGTTCGTCCATCCATCCAGTGGACAGATTGGATGGATGTTAAGAGAGATCGCGCCCCTGTTTGCGCATTGGGGTGACACACACAATGACATCATCTGCTGGATGCAAATCCATCCACAGGATGGATCTTTCGGAATTGCTCGCTAAGCGATTTTCGCCTTGCATCTGCGTGGACATTTTTATCTACTCATGAACGTCACTCCACTCGAGAACAGACAACGGCGTTGGAAGGCATGCCAACTGTTTTGGTGTGTTTTGTATCCGTTCTCACAAGTTTGTGCTGACCGCACTGCGCCAGCATCGTTTCAGATCTTTTTGTAGCCAGGGCAAATTTTTGGGGTGAGACTCCTCTTCGACGTCAATGGGCGAGGTGCTTGTGTTCACTTACACCCCCTCACCCTAATAATTTGTAAGAATTTTTAGGAATTGGGAAACTTTTCTAAAATTAGGATTATAATTTCACTTACCTGTATTTGCTAGATCACATTAGGATGGTGGGATAACCACTGTACCACTGTTGTATAGTCATAATTCAGTCATGGAAAATCTCAATTCTCTAAATGAAACCGCAGAAATTATTATGATTTTAACTAAGAAACATTTTTCATCTTGCATATTTAAAATGAATTTAAAGAACACTCAACATGAGATTTAAAACAGTTGATTAAACAATTTATCACTTCCTAACACTAGCTTCCAGATTGCTTCAATATTACTGTATCTTTAGTTTTTTAGCGAATTTCCCATAGGGAATAAGCTATTACCGTAGGTCTCATGGTAAGACCTAAGCCCGGGACCATGTTACTTTTTCGTTTTTAGGTGCCCAGAGACCAAAAATAATAGTCATTAAAAATTTTATATATATATATATATATATATATATGTATATATGTATGTGTCCCTAGACACGATAACTCTCGTAAAAATGGTCCAATCGACACCAAATTGGTAGAGATGTGTAATCCTACGTTTATTCGGATGAGTTCGAAAACCAGACATATCGACCTACCGGAAGGGGTAGTTTTGGGGGGTTTTGTACCCCAAAAATGGGTTTTTTGGATTTTTCATATGTAAAATTTAAATATTTTAAATTTTTATTTTGACCATTGGATTTAGCTCAAAAAAACACACAATTTAGTATTTTGAAGCTTTGCTCTATCTCCATTGGTTACCGAGATATTACAAAGTCTAAAGACAGTACATTGTCTTTTAGGACTCCAATGTTAATCTTATGGAGAATAAGGATGTGTTAATATTTCACTTATTAACCAATATTTTTGGATGAAACTTGGTATTTAGCTTCATTTGGTTGAGATTCATCCATTTAAGGTAAAAAATCTTGGTTTTTGTACTTATCATGGCAGCAAACCTGCATACTCTTTTCCCTATATTTATCTTAAGGAGAATAGACATTTATTTCCCTATTTATGAGCACGTGATGAAATTTTGTTTACAAGTTTAGCTGGTCAAAATTAATATTACTAATTTGGAAATTCGCTGAGTACGCAGGTCTGCTGCGACGGGGGTATTTTTTTTTTTTTTTTCAAAAGGAACAAAATATTGTTAGAGGAAACAGCAGTGAAAATTTCATGAATAAGAAAGAGTCTTTTTTTTGTCCCTCCAAGCACTGAAACCATTGACTATGTACACTAACGTGAGTAGACTTGAGTAGAAACCTATTGACGGTGGTGCGATCTCGTGCGGCATACATAGAAGTACACGTAACATTTGATAGATAAATCAGTATTACCACTCTTCTCAACCAAGGATGAAACATTTTATTACTGAAAGTTATGTTTATGTTTTGGTAAAGCATTTTTGCAGCACTGTAAATGTAAATTCAGCTGAATAATAGCAACATCGATGGCAGCGACTCTGGCGCCGCATACACCGAACTTCCAAAATTTTGCCTCAAATTGAATGCGTTGGATGAGAGGTCTATTCACATTAGTGTACATAGTCAATGCTGAAACTATCAAGGTACATCTTGGTGCTTTGTTTATACCTCAAGGTTGAATCTGATTATTATTTATCAAATATTCATTTTACGTAAAGTTTTTATAAGAAATGTTCTGTTACGTATCTAGAAACTAATTTTGTATTTATGTTTTAAAGTAAAATATATAATAAAAATCAATTGCATGCCTCGTAATTTTTATTTTTTAACATTTAAATCCAAGTTCTATAACAAAAGGCTTTTTTAGTTTGCGACCTTCAAACTACAAATGCTTCAAAGTCTGAAAAGGCGTGTAAGTCGGAAATAAAAAGATATTTACTTCATATCTCGATTGCTTAGCACATAAAATAGAATTGTAAACAATTCTAGATTGCTGGAAACGGTGAGAAACCATGTATATAATAAAAAAGGAAATGAGAAGGAAAATATAGGGAAAACAAATGCACTATTGTTATCTTAATCTAGAAAATTTATTACGATAAATAAGCCTAAAACTAAGTGAAACCTGACATTTATACAAGCTCAGTCATTTGTCGTTTATGTACAAGTTGTAACCCAGGGCTGCTACGCCGGGGGGAGGTACTGTGACTGTGGTGGAGGTTTGGCTCTCACAGGCCAAGCTTCTTGAGCGTTTTCAGATCCAGGTCTCCGTAGTAGTCCTCACTGAAAATTTAACTGATTGATACAATCTTTTCTGCGTCTTTAATCAAATCAATTTGTGAAAAATAGACAACAAATTAAAACTATATTTCATGAATAATAGTTTGTTTTGATTTTCTTTTACTAGAAAGCGTTACCTCTTGAATCAGTTACTATGGCACGCCCCAGAAGCTTAACATTAGGTCACAAACGAGTTTTTATACTGTAGTTGTGTTTTCCTTTATTCTATCAGGCTATCTAAAACTACAATCTCATTGTTATATTCCAAGATCCTTGAACCTTCTTAGCAGTTTAGGTTATTGGCTAAGCTTCTTCATAGCTAATTTCATTAATTGAGTACCAGGAGGACCGAGCGTTGCTCGGTGAAATATTAGTAAATTTAAATATCAGAACATAAACAGCTGTTACATTTCTTTTTGAAGTTCTGAATGTACTTCTTGTTTATATGTTGTTAATTCGTTGCCAACATGGCAACCCATAAGCCCAATGTTAAAATTTTGTAATTTTAAACTTTAATTTTTAGCAAAATTAGATTTTTCCTGGGGGCGAGACCCATCTCAATCGTATTTTTAAGGTAAAACTAAGTTTATTCCAAAATTTGAAGGAAATCGTCAGAGCCGTTTTTGAGATAATTGTGCAAGCAAGCAAACAAGCAAACAAGCAAACATTGCTCGTATAAGAGTATAGGATAGGATTTCGATATACAATTCTTCCTAATAATCTGTATAGGTGTTGATAAAAAATGAGATTTAGACCAAAAATACTGTACATTTCTTTTTATTTTTGGGTTTTTTTTTGTTGTTAATTCAGTACACCGAATCACGGTCATCGTTAGGGTATTAATTTTCTGTTTGGATATGTGACTTTCAGATAATAAACTCTCTACTATATTTTATTGCTTGATATTGTTTTGCAATGCATATGAATTTTATAAAAATAATTATATTACCTGAGACTTTTTCACAGTTACATTTGTCTTTCATATTTTTTATTTTTATTTTTAACAGTCACCATCTTACATTCCAAGGGTTTTCTCAGTCTGGTTAAAAAAAATGTAAAATTTTAAAGTGGTCCTTCTTGCAATGTTCGGACATGATGTTTCAATTTTATGAGCAGTTTAACTCAAAATATCAGAATATCTGAAGGGGGAACTCAGATAAGGAAATTGTATATTTGCTGATGAAGTATACAAGTAAAAAAAAATTGCATTGTCGTCAAGTTTTGATATTTAACTTACACACATGCTATTATTTTAACATGCATACATAAAATAGTATGTATAATACCATACCCCACAATGAGTGTGTGCACAGGAAGCATATAACTAACTTCTACATTTGTAAAGCAATACAGAAAAAAAGATATACAACACTGTTGCTGCTTATTTCTTGCCCTGTGTAGTTTTTGACACTTGAATGTTTTGTCCTCCAAAATACTCAGTTCCCTCAAATTTGCATTTAATTTGATCACCCATCTCCCTTCACCTATCATCACTCATCTCTACTTTTATGAGACTAACACCAGTATAAATAAATTAAATTAATAACTTTCTTAGATTCAACGTATTTTTAAATGAGTCTTTGGTCTTAACTAGTGTAAAGTTGTTTGTAAAATTTAAAGTTCTCGAGGGCAACGCCGTAGCAAAACATTTTCTTCAGGTGTGGGTGAGCAGAGGGGGGGCTTTGTTCGGGATCGGGTAGTGGTCGACTTTAATTTAAGATTAAAGACCAATTTTGTACTAAAAAAATTATAATATTGGTTAATTTCCACTTTATAAACTCAACAGTGCCTAAATCCCAACTGAGATGAGTTTTTGGGGTTTTATTGGTATTATAAATTTAGGGAGGCTTTTGACCCCCTAACCCTCCCTTGCCTGTGGCATTGCTAGGGGGAACGATTACTTTCTCAGTAAACTTGTTTCTCATGATTAGCTAATTTGCTCCACTCAGTTGACCTCATGAGCTCATTTGCTTTTGCTCTTTTGCTTTTCAGGATTTATTAGTATAAGCCAACCCACTTTCTATTATACATTTTTTAACCAAACATTGAAACTGTAACTTATGTGTTTACTTGTACAATTAATAGCTGATTTTATCATTGTTAATCTATATATTAATAAGCAAGCATGTTTCTTTTCCTCCTTTTTTCTCAGCTTGTTCGCATCGTAAGAGAAATCCGTGCATACCGTTAAAAAGGCAGTGTGTTGTAAATGAGCAGATTCCTATTGTAATTCACATCAAGCCCCAGGGCTATGCCCTGCTGGCTTTCAAAGTCTCAAGTTAAGCTTGTGGAATGCAATTGATTGATTCATTTAGACAGCTATCGTAATAACAAATGCTAGCAAATCTGGAAGAACAGGTGTTTCAGTTATATTTTTTTACTAAATGAGTCCAGAGCAACTGACATTTTGGTTGAATTTCTACCAAGAGGCAATCTCTAGCACTAATTATTTTCTTAATACCATAGTAAAATTTTAGTGCATAATTATTTTGTTCTTTTACTGTATTTTTTTATATGATAATTATAATTACCAGTACGGTATAAAGTACATTGTAAATACTGATCCAGCATTTTTATCATAGAATCATTTAGTAAATAACAACTACAGTGTAAACTATACTTCTACATGTCAGTGATAGTACTTTGACTGTTTTCATCTGGTATCATATCTTTTGTTTTGATTCTTTTTTAAGACCGATCTTAAAAGTTTTTTGTTTTTGAATTTACGGTTTTAATTAAACAATATTTTCCTATCGTAGGGTTTGCAAAATTTTTTTGTGCAAAAAAGTATAAAAATTATTTGGTTGTTGTTATTTTTTATATTAATTTATTTTACATTAGATAGTAACCTTACCTAGATAGGACTATAGGGGTAACCTTTGAAAAAGAAGTGGCGAAATGGCCTGTTGATCATAATTCTTTAAATGAAATAAACCAATCATATAAGATTTTTACCTTAAGCTTACAGTCCGGACTAATTTCCCGTAGCTTATTCCTCATATTGCTGAAAACACTCTCTGACTCAACTTACTTATAAAAAAATACTTTACCAAAACTGGGGGTGCGACACACCCCCTTGCACTCCCATAAATGCGCCCATGTTCAGAGATTGAGAAGATTTACTCAAAAGACCCTACTTTTACTCAAAATACGTCTAAAGATAGAAAGGCAGTGTCTTGTAAATGAGCAGATTCACATGAGTTGGTAATGCTGGACCAACTCACCCCTTCACCACGCTGATTTTGTTGAATCAGTTTTTATGATTTCATATGATGTGAAATCATAAAACTTTTTTAACAGTTTTTAATGACAGGACCAAAGATTATATGGAAGCGAAAATTAATTTCTTTATACAATAGAGTCCCGCAAATCCAGACTGCGATAACCCAGAATTCTAGATAGCTAGGAAAGCCAACCAGAACAATAAAATGCACTGGGTTCCAAGGCAACAAGTGCTATGGCATCGGCCGAAGCCTTCAAAACAGTTATGGGTTTTCTTAATGTTTGTGTTATCAGATGAGGAATAAGTTTTTATTTTTTGTATTATGAATATTATGCTTGAAAAATGTTTTTTATACATGAATAAAATCAACTATTCGTACTTTTACTTATGTTTAATCTTATCCCAATAACCCGGGCATTTCACAAACCTTTACACCGTTCGGTCCGGGTTTTGTGTTGCTCTATTGTATTTAACCCGGGATCACTCGCGCTATTAGATTGATTCTAACATTTTTAGTTCCTCTGAAGAAAATTTTTTTAATAATGATTTCTTGCGACTGAGCTTTTAAGAATGCTTTCCTCAGTATTCTATGCACCCGCTACAGCAGTTTGGGGTGGGTAGTGTGGTGGGGAGGGTAGTTTTAGGGGGGAAAAGGCTCGCACCTCCACCCTTGTTAGCGCCCGCCTAACTGCGCGAGCGTTCGCGTGACTCTCCATGTTAGTATAGTTCTAACGGCGCGAGTGATCGCGGAACTGCCGGAGTCCTACTTTTTGAGTAAAAAAAAGTTGTAAATTACAATAAATATGTTATTATTTTATTTTAAATGTGTAGCGATTTATTTATTTCATCTACCAAACAAATATTATGATAATTACTTTGAAGTGTAAGATGCTGTTAAATGTTAGGAGCGCTCTAACGGCGCGAGTGACCGCGGGACTTTCGATAGCGCGAGTTGTCCCGGGTTAATATTTTACTGTCACTTTTTATTACATGAACTCACTAACTGTAATGCCTTATATGTTTAATATATAGCCATTTTCTGCCTATATATGTAGCTAATTGAATTTTTTACTATATGGAACATAGAGTATAAAATTCTTTTAGAGCGACTTTAAATTTCACTTAGGCGAATTTTAGGCCCCCAAAAGGCTTTTTTATTACTAATTTGATTTCAATGAAATTCTCAGGTTAGATTTTAAGTATTTTAAACTAGGTAATAAACTATAATCGAGCAATTATTTTCAAGTATTAAAAAAGCTTATTTTCCGGAATTTTTGACAGAACTTTAGTTGTTTAGGCTACATGGTTTGACTAATGTAGTTGCTATGATCAGTTTATTTTCCCCCATCGCAGCTGAGTTGTCGTTGTATGCTGAAAACAACATAACATAACCTTTTCTTGTTTATATTTGCTCGCCGTTATGTTACGTTTTTAAATAAAATTTAATTGATATTTTGACAGACCTGTTTGTTAAATTAAATAGATCAACACTGATGTTTACTTGTTGAAGTTATAAATTATAGTCTACCAAAAGATAGGCATGTTGATGTGGAATGAATTGGTGTCGTACGGAATTATGCGATTAAAAATTTATGGGATACAACTAATATCTATTTGGGAGAAAGATTTAAATTGAACAACTAATTAGAATGTGTTGTGCCATTGTAGCCTATGTCTCAGGTAACAAAATATGCATTAAGTGTTAAGTAAGCGTAATTCTACAATACTTACATTACTTGATTTTTATTAATTTAGATTAATTAATCATGGATTTTAAATTGTATTGTTTTATTTCGCTCTACAATCTATTTACCTTTAATATTGTAAGCATAGTTATTATTAAGTTACTTGCTTGTTTTGAGGTCTTAGCTAAAATCATTCTTTGTATGTATTTATTTGTAGGCTAGGCCTAGGATGTACGCCGGTTGACTTTGGACGGTTAGATGACGTTCCACTATTCACATTCGAGGAGATGGAAACCTCCGTTCTCTCCCTAAAGAGCATCAAGGCTCCTGACCCGGACGGGATTCCCAGCGAGGCTTTAAAGAAAGTATTTTCAATTAATGCTGACTTGTTGTTGAGAATGTACAACGCCTGTTTGGTAGAAGGGGTGTTTCCGGCTCCCTATGGAAAACCGCAAGACTTGTACTGATCAGCAAGGGCAAAGGTGATCCCGAGCTGTCGTCGTCCCACAGGCCTTTCTACACGTTGGACACGGCTGGGAAGCTGTTCGAGAAGCTGATCCGTTCCCGCCTGACCTCTGCCGTGGAAGCTGCCGGGGACTCATGCCCCCGTCAGTATGGCTTCAGAAAGGGACGGTCAACGATTGACGCTATCACCGAAGTCCATGGAGAGCTGTGAAGTCGAGAGCCACAACCATTTCTCTCGCTGAGTAGTGCTTCTTGTTACGATTATGTCAAGAATGCCTTTAACTCGGCGAGGTGGGTCGATATGTTGGATGCGCTTCGCAACACCTTTCGCGTTCCTGCATATCTGTTGCGACTCATTGAGGATTATCTCCGCTCTCAAAGCCTTATTTACGACAGAAGGGACGAAACGTGGACGATGGAAGTCACTTTTGGTGCCGCGCAAGATTCAATACTCGGAAAGGATCTCTGGAATGTTGCCTATGACAGCCTCCTGAGGTCGGAGATGCCTGAGGAAACCACTTTGGTTGGGTACGCCAATGATGTCGCAGCTCTCATTGTCGCACGCAACGTTGAGCTGGCCCAACTAAAGTTGAACCGAGTCATGCGTGTGGTCAACACTTGGATGTCCGATCACGGTCTCTCGCTTGCTCTCCGTAAGACGGAGATTGTGATCCTTACGAAGAAGAGGATAGACACCGTCATTCTGTTCCGAGTGTGAAGGGAGGTGGTCCAATCAACTCGTGTGCTGCTAAGTACTTCGGTATTATGGTGGACACCAAGTTAAGCTGGAGGGATCAGATATTCCGTACGGCGGACAAGGCCGCTAAGGTAGTCACTTACCTTAGTAGGCTGATGGCCAATGTCGGGGTTCCACGATCCAGCAGAAGACGTCTGTTGATGTCCGCGGTTCAGTTCGTGCTTCTTTATGGAGCAGAGGTGTGGACAGACGCTCTCGATAAAGAGTAGTACAGGTTGCGACTCGCCCGGGTTCAACGTTGAGCGGCGCTCGGGGTGTGTTCCGCCTACCAGACAGTGTCCGAGCCTGCCGTCCTGGTGGTCGCCGGAGTTATCCCTGTCAAGCTCTTGGCAGGAGAGAGGAAGGCAATTTATCAGAGACAAGTCGAGATTGGCAAGGACACGGCAAGAACAGCAGAGCGCTCCCGAACCTTCCAGCAGTGACAACACAGCTGGGAGCACGACACCCGAGGACGATGGACTGCGCGACTTATCAAGCACGTCCAACCATGGGTGGAACGGCGGCCAATTCTTTATTTATTGCTCGGGCGTTCCCGACGATGCGGAACACACATTCTTCCGCTGCCCCCGTTGGGAAGGGTCCCGCCTGAAGGCCACACAAATTTTTGGTGCATTTTCGGTGGACTCGGTCTGCCAAAAGATCTTGGAGGATGAGGGCAACTGGGATTGTTTATCACAGTTCGTGCGGGGCATCCTCCTGGAAAAGAAACATGATCTGGACCGCGAAGTGGCCCAGATCCTTTGATCGAGTGGCTGGATAAGGAGTGAGCCCCACGGGCATAAGCCAAATTTAGGCCTAGCCCTACGTAATGTGATAAACAACTCCAGGTTAGAATCCTAAAGAGTAGAGGCAAGTTTTTTTTAGTGGGTAAACCCGTTTTTAGGGGAGTCCCACACTACAGGCTTGCCACGTGTGCGTAATGCATTTTTCTTACCTCTCCCTCAAAAAAAAAACAAAAAAAAAACAAAAAAAAAACATAAAAAGCGTCACCTAATAACTCAAAAAGTGAGTAAAAAATTCTTGTACGGGACGGACATCGGAGCGTATTCCTAGTTTTGTTTTAAATCTATATATAAAAGAAAGGTGTGTTAGTTACACCACTTATATCTTGAAAACAGCTGAACTGATTTGGCTGAAAATTGCTGGGAAGGTAGCTTAGAACCAGGAATAACATAGGATACTTTTTTACCCTTATTCCTCCTTAGGGCTTCCCCCACACTTCAAAGATACCATGTTATTCTTATGGAAGCAATATTTTTGTATTGTATCATATGATTACATTAAGGAATATCAATTTTGTAAACAGCTGTTCTCATTTAAAAGTATTGAGGGAAGATCGGTAATAAAAACCTGGAGGATATTATAGAATTGTGGTGAGTGAGCTTAGCGAATAAGCTAAACCTGACGGGGAGTGATCGCTGACTGACTCATCAGGAGATCTCAGAAACTACCAAAGGGATTTACTTGAAACTTAGAAACGATTTTACAAAATCCCTTCAGGGCTCCGCCCCACAGGACTTTGAAATTTCAATATAATGTGATCCGTATAAACCTGCAAGGTTAAAATTTGGAGTGATCTCTTTGCTCATAGGTACTCAATAAGAAACTGTTTTGCACAAATAGTTTTTGAAGCACTTAAGGGCTCCGCACCTCAGGTTTTCAAAATTACTTTCGGGCCTCCGGGTTTAAATTTGACATGGAAATATCTTCTTTTATCATAGGTACTCACTAAGAAATAGTTTTGCAAATATAGTTTTTTTTTTTTTTTTTTTTTTTTTTAATTCTTTAGGGCTTCGCTTTACAGAAAAAAAAATTACTCTAGAGGCCATGGGGTTGAAATTTGACATAGACCTCTTTGCTCATGGGTGCTCACTAAGAAATAATTTAACAATTTTTCTTTAGGGCTCCGCCCCTCAGAACCACAAAATATCCGTAGATCCTAAGGGGTTTAAATTTAATGTGGATGTTCCGTTTTGGTACCGGTAATAGATGTTCACTAAGAAATGGTTTTGTAAATATAGTTTTTTAAGTATTTTAGAGCTTCACCCCACATGACTTAAATTAATCCAGGGCATACGGGGTTGAAATTTGACATGGACATTCCTCTCTGCTCATAGTTGTTCAACTTTGCAATTTTCCTTTAGGGCTCCTCTCCACAAATCCTCAAAATTACCATAGATCCTATGGGTTTGAAATTTAACGTTTAAGTTTTGTTTTGCTAATAGGTGTTCACTAAGAAACAGTTTCCCAAAAATAGTTTGGCCCACAGGGTTGAAATTTGACATGTTGGTTCCTAATTGTTCATAGGTCATAGGTTCATTAAGGAAAGGTTCCACAAAATTCCTTAGTAGCTCCACTTCTTTGTTTCAATGTCATTATTAAGGAAGAAGATTTCGTTGCTCTATGAAAGATTTCATTACCTATAAAATAAGTTCAATCACGGGCGAAGCCGTGACAGGCAACAGCTAGTTACTGTTAATAAGATGACTATATAAACACACATTTTCAGTTCATTAAAAAAAATGTAAGATAGTTTTCCTTTCACTTCACAACTGTTCATGACCGTATGGAATCTTCCAAGTGTAACATTGCTCTGAATATTTCAATGAAAAACATTTTACCGATATTCAATCTAAAATTATAAACCAATTTTGCTACAAAGTGCATAAAGTGGTAAATTTATTTGTGGATCATGATAGTACATAGCAGTCAAGTTAATTGTGTTCATATCTATACGTTATACATGGTGAAATATTGATTGTTAAAAGAAATCCCACAATTCATGAGAGCCATGCAAGAAGAACCACAAAGTTAGAGAGAATAAATAGTCACACACATGCAAAAAAAGAGGGCAAAGGAACGACACAGTTTGGGTGGCGAAGTGGCAGCGTTTATTGTCTTAGAGAGCCTCGACCATACAACGGTCGATTCCAACTGCGCAGTATCATCATGACTTTACATAATTAGTTATAAATATACTCTTAACATAAATAAAATACGGTTTTGACACAGCGACTGGTTTACATACAGAGAGGGTGCGGGGTCCGGGTGCTTACGACTACCTTCAACTAGACTGTATTTTAATTTTGGTTTGTAAAACGCGAGATGGCCCCAAAGTCAGTCTCAAAACAAAATTGTAGGATAACAACAAGGAGTGAGTTTGGGGCCATTTCAGCTTCGGCACACTCGTGGAGTGTCACGAAAGTCCTTCGGTCCTTGGGACCGGTCACTAAAGTCCACTCGACACTTCACTTCCGCTTAAGCGGAGTCGTCGAAGTCCTTGGGAGAGGATGGTCGCGGGCTCTGGGCCGTGGAGGGCCTGGGGCTCTGTGCCTGGGGCCGGGTCACGCCGGGGCCCTTGGGGGCGGGGCTGCCGGAGACGGCGGACTTGCCCCCGGAACTCCTTCCGTTGCCATTTCCGCCTCCAAGACCCGCCAGCAGTTCGCTCTTCCTGATGGCCTTCAGGTCCAGGTCTCCGTAGTAGTCCTCACTAGGAACGGGTTAGAGTTACAGTTAGCGGAAGAGAGAGCAGAGACAAGAGGTAGATTAGACATGCGGTAGGACATGCTCACCCCTGCGGCATAGCAGTGCTCTGAGGGTTCTGGGATCATGACTAATAATGTCTATTTGAGGAGATTTTTAAATTTATTTGTAAAATTTCGAGTTTTAAAAATTAATTGTTTGTTATAATTTTAAATAGTAATTTTTGATGGGAAGTTTTTAATCGTCTTGAATTATTTAACATTAAAATTCAACTCTGAAAGAGAGTTACTTTAACATTAATGAATTTCTTCAGTATATTAAGTTGTTCAGTACTGTATTCAAAACAATTAATTAAACATAAATTACATTCACATAATAATTGTTGCAATAAAAAAAAGAGAAATTGAAAATGAAATTTGAGCCACTGAGTTTTGGAGACATTTCAAGATAATTTGGTCAAGAGTCATTTATATATATAAAAAAAGAAAAAAACAGTGTGGTAACAAATAAATAACTAATGTAGATAAGGTTTTGATTTTGTTGAATTGAATTCCTAAATAAGGTCAGATGTGAAGGTTACTAATTGTGTTTCATAGCTGGGAACATCTAAAGAAAACTATATAGATTATCTATTAAAATAAGTACTAAAACACTATTTGATATTAATAAAAAAATCAAATCAAACACCACATGCGGCAGCCACAATTAAATCAAGGTTCATGCAGCAACTAAATGTCAATCTTAGTTGCCAACGCTCACTAAAGCAAAGAGTGTATTTACATATTTTCATGACAATGTATACTTTTTTACTTTTGTATTCATTAATTTTTTATTCCTTCTGTTTGATTGATGGTTTATTGTTGTATGTAAGAACAAGTACAACAAAACCCAAAATTGTAGACTAATATTCCCGGGGGTTTTTACAATGTAATCTTAGGGCTTTTATTTAGTGCCTTTTTACTGATCATGACTTGCGATTCGCCGTCGATAAAATATGAAAAAATATTTTGTTCAGGGAAAATGCAAATTAGCCTCATGTTGGTTTCCTCAAAAGGGTTGAGTTTGATAGTCTGCTTTCTTTAAAGACATTCCTATACACAATATATTATAGATGTATCAATGTAAAGGAAAAACAATTGTTATATTCTGGGAGCATGACCGGCGAGTATCTCTAGATGTACTACTTCTTTATTAACACTATTGTCGGTTATTATAGATACTAACCTCTAGTCTGAATAGCAATCAGAAAATTAGTTCAAAAATAAAAGTGAGAGACCGATATCATTACTAAAAAATACTTTTTCTATAATACGACCAAGTTACTAGTAGCACTCATCGGTCGTGGTCCCAGAATAAACCGAAAAACGGAAGTAACTCAGATATCAACTCACCAGCCGGGAACGTCCTCTGGGTCTTCACAGTTTCCGGTACCGTCAGAGTCACCGATCTTGAACACTGTTCCGATGGGGCAGCCGTACTCCCGGGCCGTGCCGTCCATGCAGATGTAGTACTTGCGGCAGTCGTCAGGGTGGGCGTGGCGGGTGAAAGATCCGGCGGAGATACCGAAGGACGCGCAGCTGAATCCGTCAGCGACCTCTGGAGCGAGGGAAGAACAAAGTGTTACAAGTTACACCGAACCATCAAACCTTGTAGTTTCAACACTGAATCCTTGTAGTTTCAGAGGGTGGAAAAGCTGGTGTTGGTTGGGAGAGTGATTAACCTAGATAAAAATTCTATTCAAAACTACACCATCCAAATACAAATATTTGTATAAACAAACCGTTGGTTTTGTCTTGATAGCCTGACGGTTAGTGCCTCTATGACTCAAGAGGTCAAGTTTAGGTTTCATCCCTACAGCAGCTGAATTGTTCCGACTGCAAAGACCATGAAACAAAGCTTACGAAGAAAATTAGTTAATGCACAAATATTTTTTAAAACAACTGGTTTATTTTATTATGTTTTTAATGGTCTATTCAAAGGGATTTAAATTCTAAAGTGTACAGAATGAGCCACACTTTGGCGTATTGCGTGTAGAGGTAAATACCAGAACGAAAAACTACCCTTGGTACCTAAACCAAAACTATGTATCATGACTCTTGTTATTTATTCATAAACTCCTTTTCTAGCATAATTCTGCTATGATGTTGCAGTGTAGCGTTTCTTTAAGCTAAGAACTATAACTTATTTTTTTCAACATACTATAATGTTGATGAGTAAGCTACGACATCCTCGTGAGGCCTTACCTTCGAGCTTGCACTCGGGGACCTGGTCGGCCCACATGCAGACGCGGGCTTCCCTGTCGTAGGCGAGACCGGGCGAGCACTGGTAGCGGCTGGCTTCTCCGTTCCAGCAGTTCCAGAACGTGTCGCACTTGGTCTCGTCGGGGAAGATGCCGTACAGCCTGGGGCAGTTGGGCGTGCTGATGGGCGGCTCTGGAACACACACAGGGTGGAGGTTAGGGGGGCAATTATTGAAGACTGTTGGAGGAATGTCTTCTTATATAGAGATATTGATATTGATAGTAATATTGAGGGAGGTTTCCCCAACCATAGTCCTCTCTTGTTTTCTCCTTTACCAAACTCGTTTCTTTAATCTAAATCCAATGCTATAGACAACTTCTCCTTCGCCAGCCATCAATCAATTTTCCTACAATCATTCTTTGTCGAAGAGCGGACAAATTCAGCCAGCAGAATTAGTTGAAGAGTTGAAGAGATTAGCTGTGAACAAGTTAAGTCTTGAATCAGTAGCATTATCAGTAAACAGTTCCACTACAACAGCGCATCCCTTACTTCCCTAGATCTTAATGCACAGATTTTCAGTTTTTGTGCTTAGGCAAAGGCATAAACACAAAGGTCTCTTAAAGAAAACCAAGAATATAAAGAATTTTTGAACCGTTAAGTAATAACAATGTAAGCCATAAAACCTTTCAACTTTGCTATATTAAATTCAGAAATTGTACACTTGCATCAAAATTAACATTTGATAGCCTCTGGATAGCTATACAAAATTGTGAAAATTTTTCAACAATATAAAAAATGATAGTTTTAATAGCTAAAAATATATATTTTAAAGAAAAAAATCTGAATCTCGCAACCAGCAAGGTTGTTAAGACTCACCAAGTTGCGACCTGTCGCCACAGTCGACGTTGTGGAGGTAGTCGCAGTTCTCCTTGAGGTACTTGGGGTCTGTGTCGTCGAACGCCAACCCGTTGCCACACGTCTTCAGCTCGGCCACGCCGTTGTCACACTTCCAGTACTTGTCACAAGACACCGGGTGCGGGTAGAAGCCGTAGTCGTCTGGACATTTGAAGTCTTCTTTTTGTGCGCTTGCTGTAACGCAATAGGGCAAGGTTAGATTTGGCGATGGTTAACAAAAATGATCTTAAACTGTTTAGCAGACAAAATTACAGTTTACACCTGACGTGCACATAGTAATTACAACAATAACGTTGAGAATAAGGGCTGGGTTCAATGGAAACGCTCTCAAATCACGTAAAGGATTTAAATTGGTTGAAAAATGTGCCAGTAACCTACGTCAAGGTTGTTATTTAACTACGACAAGGTCGATTCAGGACAGAGGCGCTTTTTATAATTGGCCTAATACTTCATTGATATGGAATTTCACAACGGTCGTGAGGTCGGCAAGACAAGATTGCGACCGTTCTTGATCAACAAGGAAAAACGGACTAGCATATATCACAGACCAAACCAGCAATCAAAACTAGATTAGGATTTTTAAAGGTTAAATATTGTTTCCATAAAATCTGACCAATCAGCGGGAAAATCATGCGGACACCTTCTTGGAATTATAGACGTCTACCAAGAAATTTCTTGAACGTCCCGACAATTATCCTTTCCTCAAAATCCAACGCAATCAAAACTATTCTAGAAAAATTAGGTGTGTTTTTGTTGATTAAATCTTTGAAATATCACGTTTGATAAGGAAAGTCGGCGCGGCGGTGGCGGTCGCGAATGGAAGCAGTCGGAGCAGTTGCTGTTGCGTGGAAGGACACACCCACATTCCGAGTTACACAATCCGTCTGTCTGTCTGTCCTTTCCCGGACCCATTGTCGAGCCAAGTACTTTCCTGGGCATTACCATGTAACCGTTGGTAAATGATCAAGCTAATATATGTGAAATGTTCAATTTATAGACGGGCTCAGTGGAGCGTTTCGGTCCTGGTATTTCATTATCGGAACTCTGTATTGGGTATACGTGACAGCAGCTTCAACCATGAGAATGGAAATTAATTACATAAACAAATAAGCATTTGGCAAGCTCTATGGGTTCTTAGATAGATAACACTGAAATTAGAATAAAAAAGAATGAGCTTAACGATGTCAGTTGGAGACTCTTCTCAAAGTTACCTTCATTATAGGCCTAAATTAATTTGATTTAGTGCACCTGCTGTTTAAAAACAAACTAAATTTCCAAATATCCTTTTTCTGAAACGACGACGATTTGAATATCGAATCTTATCCTGGATCTGCCGCTTCTCAATGAGTCAGGGGACGATATAAATTGTCGTCCTACTAGTCCTTATCTGCAAGTGAGGGTAGGCCAACTTTCATCAATGCATACAGAGAAAGAGTCATGTCTCTCCGGTTTTCTTCTTTTCTCGAGATAGCTCTCTAAATATAATTTTCCATAGAGTGAATTGCACTTATCAAAGATCGTACTTGGTGTAATATAAAAATATTTCTAAATTTTCCGAAAAAGTCTTACTTTTAGAATACGTTTATCGTCGACTGTTACCTAATCAGTTGAGAAGATATGTCAGAGAGACAAGGAACAGATATGATCTTTGAGTATAACAGTAAACGTCTCCAATTCCAGATTGACTATCCAATCAACCCTGAGGCTTCCAGCATTATGCTGCTCGTGAAATACCCTATCCTTGGCATTTTTGTCCATAACGTTTATCCTGTTCCCGGACCACCCCGCCTGGCATGGTTATCGGCCGTTCACCGCCAACTAATTGCGGACGCCCGTTGCGGAACGGTTAACACTTCCTAACCTAGGCTATTGTCTGAGTTGCGTCAATGTGTCACACCCTCGAGCGTCTATCATAACCGTCGACGTGTGGCAAGCTGCCCGCCGGCCAAGTTTCAAATGAGCCACACTGATCAAAAGCTGAACCTAACTTGGTGTTTAATGAGGCTTTACAAATCAGGTGTTTAATCAGGTGTTGATGAGGTGTTTTGTAAAAATTGGACCTCTCTGGTTGCTCATTTGGTGACATCCGATCAGAGACGATCATGAGCCCTGGCCCTGTTGGTAATGCAGCATTGAAAAACTTTTATGGAATATCAAATTTGTCTGTAATGTTAACAATGAGTATTCCCGGAGCGTAAGCCACCCAGAGTCTGCAGCACAATACTCGAATAACGAAACAAACAACAAAAGAATCAAAACAAGGTTTCAAGGAAAACAGTATTTGGCGTCAGAGATAGACGCAATAGTAAACACAGAGCAAACAACAAAGAGTTCCCAAATATCAAAATTCCGCCGGCACAATAACATCGTGCACACTCCATCCACAGATAGGCCTCTATCACAAAACCAATTTCACATAGAGCACATTCTGGCCGCTAAATGGCGTTGGACAACCGAAAAGCTAACCTTTCAGAGGGCGGGTTGGGCCACCCGATCCGTCGCGGTCCGGTCCCGGCTCCACGATGTTGCGTCATGTCGCCACAATAACCCAATTTCTCCCTCCTCCCGCGGTGTAATCGACCGCTGAATTAATTCCTAGTAAATATTTACCAATTAATAGCGCGTAATCGAGCGTGTCGGTCGGGTGGAGCAAGTGTTTATGTAAGGGTCCGGTCGGATTCCTGGATGAAATCGAAAGTGGTGCAAGGAAAGTGTGGGCCGACAATGAGGATCATTATGTGGACGTGCGTGGAGTTTCCTGATCCTGGCCTCTAGTTCCGGCGACCCTCCCACCGACTGTCACCCGCCGCAGCCGCAGCCGCAGCGGCGCGCTCTGTCATTAGGCAAAGTGTCCGTTCACGCGCCTCCTCCGGACACTCCAAGAAAGCACAACCCTTGCATAATGACATTATCTTTCCGGAAAGCAATTTAAGATGAGAATAGTAAGTGCAAGAAAATTAAGAGGAAGAACAAATTGTGGCAAAAAAATGTTATGAAGGACAATTATATCTTAAGATGTCAAATTTCAAGTGTCATCTTTCTTGTATGATGTTTTGCTTTGATATTGCAGCAAGTGGCGTAGTGGGCCAGTCCAGTGGGGGAGAGGCGGCCTAGTCCCAGTAGCCCGAAGACCTGGATGGACACATTCGGCGGCGGGTCTGTCAGCCAGTATGCTAATAGTGTGGGCTTTCTCTGGTATGTGCCGCATTACGTAAGCGTGACGTAAGGCTGGAAAGGTTACGAACCGAACAGAGAGAGTGGACGGTGTCACGCCCTACACTTCATTCATCAACAGCTTTCACCCTCTCCGATATAAATAAATCGACTTGTTTGTACGACATATTTATGTGGACTAAAGTTTCTGCAGGGGCAATCTCGTAAATATGTTATCGATAGGTTGTAGAATAAGACAAACAACTTTGAACCCGGCTAATGATGGGGGTTAACGAAATCAGACATGGTTTGATTTTATGCCAAGTGTGCGGAAAAAATATGGACTGGTATTGTTGGCAAAATGGGATGTAATATTTTTACTGAACTGTAACAAGGTTTAAAAAAAAAAGCTGTAAAGAGTGATCTAAGATCAATAATAACATAAAATATCAACTTTTAAGGAATAAATAGGATGCTTTAGAAGATGAATTACTTGGACAGTTCTTGAACATTTGTTGAACCCTCCAACATTTCTTCTAATTTTCGTTTGCTATTCTATTTCGCTTTTTAACTTTTTTTTAATAAATGGTATGCAATGTTTTGTTCAAAATTATAAGGAAACAAACTCTAGGAAACACTCAAATTCTTCAACTACTTTAAATGGAGACCCAGTCAGATCCAGTATGGCCAGATCGGAAGCCATCAATTAAGATATCCTTTTCGGAACAGTGGTATGGTTTTTCTGTTCAGGAAGTGCTTCCGTCATTGCACAAGAAGTTGTCGAACCGATGCCGTAGGCGGAGTCGGACAACTTATACAAGCCTATATTCGGCACAAGGTGGCTTTTTAGGCCAGCAAAAACCCAAATGAATGTCAACCAAGGACTTCCTGTCTGTTACGCCAGACACACGGTCAACGCTCAGCTGACAACTTTCCTCAAACCTAAAATATTATTTAAGGCGAATTTTCGTAACGATTAACCAACCCTAAGATTTGGTTTGGAGAAATGGACTTATTTCATTTGAAAGTATTTGTAACCTCGAATAATTAGGAATCCAAATACATATTTTGCAAATATGTTTGTATGTATGTTTTTAATACATACTAAGATTTTAATACATAATAGATAGAGCATAATGTAAGTGGTGTTGTTAATGGATATCAGTAATCCTCAGTAATTCAATGGCTTGCAGAACGATAAAGAAATTTATTAAAGAGAATTATGATCTATAATAATTTGTTAACTCTCACAAATAAGGTGGTAATTTTATGGAGGTAATTTATAAAATACTCATAGGCCTACTATTCCTTCGTCCCATAATTTTTGCAAACAAGCGCGAATATTACTGTTCTTGGTGTTTGCGAAAGTGTTTGTTCACCAGGTCAAACTGTTGGGGTCGAATTCAAATACCGCCAGTAAATATCCAACTGAGGCCATGAGCAATCGCTTTGGCAACAGAGACACCCGAGCCCAGGAGTTGCTCAACGCGACGTGAGAATGTTTCCAATCACCGAGGTGACATTCCGTCAAGCGAGCATCTCGGTCAGTGTTGCTCAAGAGGAGCGACCGACAGCGGTGACGGCTTCCAAACCGGGCGCGATGATGGGAAGCTGGTGGCCAGCAAAGGAATCCGAGACTTCGACGAGCCCAAGACAAGAATGAGCTCATTGAACAGAAATGGTCTTTCAAACAAGGCTGCGTTTGGTTTGTTGTCATCGTGCTTCCAAAATATATATAAGTAGGCCTAAATCTGAATCTGTTGGAAAAGAATTTAGCAATCTCATCAATGGCGACTTACGTCAATGGTTCATTTTAAGGAAGAAACTAAAAAAGTAAAAAGAACCCGATAAATCATTCTTGTTTCTTCTTAATTACCTACGTTCTTCTTGATTATAATAAGGTAACAGAATTTATAAGTTTTAAACGTTAAGTGAAATTTTGAATTCAGAAAAATATTTGATAAATTCCAATATTACATCTGGAACTTTACATAGGTGAAAGCAAATAAAAAACCACCCCGAGAAACCGACAAGATATCAGAGGCAGAAAGCGCGTAGCTGTCAGTCATGCGCGACGCAGCTTGCGGTTGACGGACGAACTCTCATTAGAAATAGTATAAAACTATGATTGGGCGATAAGAGATGAAAGTAGAGCGGGAGAAAGTGGCGAGCCGATCGCCGAGTCGAAGATAAGACGGATGTGGTGCGCAGAAAGAACAAGAACAAGCAATGACTTTCCCGCCGGCAAGGATCAGGCTTGATGGCGGTTATCACCTTGAGACGAGTTCCGAATAGCCTTGACTGGGCGAGGCTACGGGGACATGGAGCCCGTGGTGAGGCTACTCGGCTACTGGGATGTGGAGCTCGGGGCGAGGCTAGTGGCGGATAACGCTTGCAGAGATCTGCCAACTGCGCACCACGGGGGGTTGTTGTACTTGTGATGATGCACGTACTGTTCAAGGGGTTCAAGTTTTATCCGAAATACAAGTTGGAGTTATTTTGGCGAGAATCTTTTGATTGACAGCTTTTACTGCTGTTGAATGTTTCAAGGACTTTGAATGTTATTTGTCATCAGATTAGTCATGGATGAGGAACGAGGAAATTTGTACTAACCGCTAAACCGAGGATAAGCTCCTGGTAAACAAATTTCAGGTTCGTGACTCATCATTTGAAATAAAAAATATATCTGATCATTTTCAGATTAAACTGCCTTTTCGACTGTTAACTATTAACTATTACTCTTCCTTTATGTAATATTTTTTTAAGTTTCAAGAATTATTTTTGATTTGAGGACTGAAAATTGATCACGTTCTAAATTAAAATATGTAACACAACCATAAAATTTTACCCAAAGATATTTTATGTATGTTAGTGAAATTAATACTAACCAGTAAATGTAAGGAGTGTTTACGGATACACTTCTAAAAGAATATATGGGAATCACCTTTACGATTGGGTTGACTATACTCGGACTCTTGACTGGTTAATACAAAAATTCTAAAAGTATCTATTAATGTTAAGCCAATGGCTTTTTGTCAGTGTACCTACACTCATAGAGGAGTAATATAGCTATGTTTAGTGGACTTATGTCAATTGATTTGTTTTTCTTTTTTGAGCTATCAGTTAAGATTTACTTGAATGTTCAGGTTCACCGTCCCTAATTTTTATTGTACGCTGCATTTAACAGGGTTTGGCCCAGATTCTATAAACATATATATCTAAAGGTGGTGTGACGAGATCAAGAGCACCAATCTGTTTTGCCCGACAACTCGGCCAAGATATTCCCGGAATGCGATGCGTTGGAGCGGGTGGCGTGAGAACCAAGAGTTATTCCCACACGGAAGTGGCCCAGGTTTGTGATTTACGCCCAGTTCGCTTCAGGCTCGCTCAAAATTCGGCTGGCGCGGGTCCAGGGGCGCTCTCTCGTGGCGATTGGGCGGAACGAAAGTGAAAACCGCGGTCACTGACATCGGCATCGCCCGAGCCTGACGTCGATCAGCTGGGACACTCGATACCGACCGAGTAGCTCGAGCGAATAACGCGAAAAGGATTAAAAACTTGAAAAAGCCGATTTCTGTCAACGTAAGGTGAACGTGATTCAATTAGGTAGGCTACAATTTCTAAGATTATTTCTATCTGTCTTAAGATTATGTTAAAGCGAACCAACGAGTTGGTTGTCAAGTGAAGAATCCCTCCTAAATTGCAAAACGTTAACTGTAAAAAGGTTCCATCAAAAATATTTGCAAAGGTTTAACATCTTCTCAAAATTGTTAGTTTATAAAATAAAGAGCTTAATATTTCTAAAGAGGGAGAGGATTCTAAGACATTACTTTTCCTATAATATGAACTTTAATGCAACATACGAACTTTAATGCAATATAAACTTTAATTGCAACATACGAGTATATTAAGATAGTGAACGAAATAAATATCAAAAGTTCATTAATGTTTGTAGACTAAGTCAGCCTCTGACAAGCTGAAGCAATTGAAATTGAAGGCAAATTTCCTTTGATATAAAATAACAAGATCCAATTAATAAAATAAGAATGTTTATAAAAGTTTTGTACAATATTTTCGAAATATATACGTTAACAATTTAGAGGAAAGGATGCAGCACGCTCTTTAGATATCAAGTGAAAAATAAATGTTATAATACTCGTATCTAGAAAAAATGAAGCACACAAAAGTACACTCCAAGGCAAGAGCAAATTTGTGTTATTTTGAAAACTTGAATGTACATAATAAATAAATTGAGGACGCTTTGAGGTCTACTGCAAATAGCTGTATCGCGCGTTAAAGTCTCCAGAGAAGACGTTGACCCTGCCACTTTTACTATCATCAAGGCTGCAGCCTCAACAGGAAATTCCATTTTGCACGGTGATTCTTCGCGCAGTCGGATCCATTGTGCGAGGATGGGAACCCGAGGGCGAGTCACTGACCGGCCAGCCAGCGGACAAGGTGGAAACGCCAGGGCCAGGTCTGGAGGATGGCTCATGTGCTTTGCGAGATCAAGGTACAGAATTTGGGGAAGTTCAAACGAGGCAAGGAACTTGATTGTGATTCAGAAATATTCATTGATAATACTTATGGGTTCGGATTGAGAAGAAGAGATGATTTATTCTTTCCATGAAAGTAGTTGGCATTGAAGTAAAGAGAAGATAAGGATAAAAAGAACAATCAACGAAGTCAGAAAAATGTTCTGATGAACTAATGTAGAACTACCGATGTTTTAACTGCAAATGTGTATCATAAGGTCCTTTAAAACTCGAAGTTTCTAGAACAGTATGAACTCAAACTGCCATCCTTGGCAAGCTGATTAACAAAAATTGAGAAAATTTGGTTTATAACAAAAGATGAAGTAAAATTAAGAGCTTTAGCTTTGCACCAATGTCTTGGCGATGTACTACTTATATAATATGTAGGGCAAATAGACAGAAACCAGATTGCTTCAGCAGCAGACCACCGCTTACTTGTTTACCCACTTTGAGACAAAATTTCACCGAAATCGCGAGAAAATGGGATCCAATCGGCGGAAACGGTCGGCCTGTAGGATGCAGTAATGGCGGTAAAAGGTTTGTTAATTGCGTTGATGAAGACGTGATAGCTGAACTTTCCTGTTAACGAACCACATTCGGAGCGGCGGCGTCCGCTGCTTTCTAAACATAATGCCTTGTCAAGTAGGTCGGACAGGGTGTCTGGGGCCCGGCGGAGTGGCAGCAATCAATAAAACAGTGGAAAATCGCACATTGAAGAACCATTACATTCCATTAGAAGGAGGAATGTAAAGAGTGAAAAAGGACAGGAAAATATATTACGCCCCAAGAATGGTGGAAATGGATGGCTTGGTGGGGGATTGGTAGGAGAATTGTGTGAAAACCTCCATATTACAGATAAAATTGTATTTTAATAATTTATAATTGCAATGAACATAATTTTGATACCGATTACAAATTGATGTTTGTCTTTTTGGTGCAAAATCGGTTCCAAACGAAAATTAAACCCTGACTCGCTGAATTTGGTAGAAAACACTAAAATACATAAGCCAATTTTGTAACACCGCAGTTTGCCAAAAGCGCTATACCTACTTCAACGAAATGATTAACTGTTTGTGTGTTATAGATTTAGACTCCAAACATCCTGCGACAAACAAAAATATTTCTCTAGGTCATCTCCGTGAGAAAATACACCACAGGATCTATAAACAAACGGGATGTTTCACCTGCCACTAATTGGGTAGTTCGTTAGTATACTGTCAACAAAACGAATGATACTTGAAATTTTTAATATTAAACAATTCAATACTACCCTAACTGGTTTTATCTTACCAGAACACCCCCCATTTATAAATACTTGAAGATAGTTTGCACTTTTGCTGATTTTCACTTTATATACAAAGATCTAGACCATGTAATAATATTTTATTCAGTTAATAAGAGTGGATATTTTAAATTGGGGAAGATTAAATATCGAACATTGACTTAATTTCAGACTAAAGGATAGAAGTAATTCAATCTTTATTTTCATCTATCTCATAAACTAACTTGCTCTCTAATGAATCATGGCTATATGTATCTCTAATTCGATGTTGATCGACGTTGTGCAAGTTTTCTTCTCTATTACAACGTGTATTCCCAGTAGGTCTACCGCAATATCGAGTCATTAATTAGAGATTCTTCAGCAATTCGCACCGGTTCTTCCAAGATAACGGCTAACCTGCCGCGTCCGTTGCATAAGGCCGACCTTTCCAACAAGGACAAAAGTTCAAGACACGGACGAGCCTTGTTGCGCAACCGTAATGTCTGGTGGTTCAAGATTATTAACTATTGTAGCGTTTCCAAGTAATTTCTGCCTCGCTACTGCGTAGTTCTTCGTTTAAACGACTCTTAGTTGTACGATTTTATTAATTTTAATAACAGGTATTAGTTAAGATTACTTATCCCCTAAAGACTTTGTGTGGTTTCGTGATAGTGATGAAATTCAAACTGTTTGTTCTAGAAGAGAAACAATTTTGAATGTGTTGCGATAACTAGTTATTAAGGAGTAACGTTTACAAGAAATGTATTGAATCACGAGAATCCGTTTTTATATAAAAAATGTATAATTAATTGTCAAACAAGTTATAGTTTTACCGGTTTTTTTCATGTTATATTTTTCTCTTAAAGGAACATTTAATTGTGGCGGACGTCTAAAAAAGATTTGGAGTAAGCGAAGAACAACAATCAGTTGATGAATCCCAATCAAACTGAAAATAATATTGAAATTGTTAAAAAATTAACGGTTTTTTCTAATTTATTGTAGTTCAAAGACTTTTCAATAATGTTTCGCTTGGAAGTTAGTTATTGCTTTGGCTTCTCCAGTGCCAATAAAAGTATTTACACTCAAATTTCTTTTAAGTTGGCTTTAGTAGGTACCGTATGCAGCATTGAATCACTCATACATCTTAACTTTGTTACATTTGTAGAGTAGTTATAAAACCCACTATTTCAATTTATAAACCAAAATATTCCTTGTTAAGTAGACGGTTTGTTTACACTGGAGGTGTTTTGTTTACAAGCGGAAGTCTCGGTGTTGGCATCGGCGAAGGGCGGCGAAAGCAAAAGTGGGTCTCTGGGTGGGCAGTGGCGGTTCAGACGCAATTATGAGACGTGAAAGTGAGACAACAATCAGCTGGTACCGGTAGAAAACAGCTGACTACAGATCAGCAGGCTAGCCAACCTAAAGAAGTAAACTGGGGCAGCCAATGAGGAGTAATATGTTTATAGGAAAGTCTTTTTATTGTTGTAGTTAAGTATCAAAAGCTGAAATGACCTACATTTATCTTCATAAAACCGCAATTAAAGGGAGTTTAAAATATTTATCAGCTAAAGATAATTCATAAGTCAGGAAAAGTAAAAATAGTGATATTTAAGTTTGGTTTTTAATAAACCTATAGTGTGTAAATTCTCATTAATAACCCGTCAACCTTTAACTGACCTCATATTAAATCGATAAATCATTACAAATCTCACTATTGTTACTACCAAAAAGTGCTAGCATTGCAAGTGGCGTTTACCACATGTTACACAACAATGTGGAAACACCCTCGAAAACAAGACTTCCGTTTCCACAACAACAGGGCGCCGCGCCGCCCGGGGCTGGCTCCAGTTTAGCCCGGGTTGCGACAGTGGCGCTCGCGGCGCCGGGCCCCGACACTACTGCGGCTTGCGACACAACCACTGCGGCGCGGCGGCGGCCACTTTCCTTCCTTGCTGTGTTTATCGCAAGTAAACGGGCTACAGCCGCTGTTCGGCTGCGAAATTAGAGCACTAGGAAACAATCTGGCTAATAATGAAGGAGAGGAATATTACAATGTTACCTTACTGACCAAAAGTAACGAGATAGTTAACGACAGTAGGGAGGTGATTATCAGAACGTTACTGTAATTATCCAAATCTCTGATCGGTATTCTACTTTAGAATACAGTAATAAAAACACAAGTGTCGTGAAACATAGCGCAAGTGTCTACAAATAAAAAGATATGCGAACTTTTTTGTTCTCATCTATTTTTTATTGAAGCCTATAAATTATTAGGAAATAGTAAATTTTCGTTTAAAAGCAAACAATGAACTGTTAACTGGCGAATATAATTTTTGAGTTTTATTACCATAAAAATTTGTTTATTCGAACCACCCTTAGACCCTATTATTTTGGTTAATTTACTCTCTACTGTATTAACATGAACTACTGAATCACAGCGATACTTTAGAAATTTACTATTTTTTCCAAAAAAAAACTTATATTACTATGAAATGAAAAAATGTATAGAGATGAATCTTTGTTATCAAATTTGTATGCAATACATGGTAGTTATTACCATATATATATATATTACAAATCAGGGGCATTACTCTGTATAAATTACAGGAGAAAAATGTTATAGTTGGTTAATGTAAACAATAGCGTGTCTCCCCTTTATATGTAGTTAAATTTTTTCTATTTTTATAATTCTTATAATAGTTTTGTTTTGTTTTAGTAATTTTCATATGTATATCCTGTGTTAGTCCGTACAGTATAGTCCGTGATAAGAAGTCTTGTTTTCTTTAAAAAAAAAACTTATTTTCATTGAATTATGATTAATGAGTGTGCAGCGGTACTATCTCTCTAAGTGTGTTTTTATATTAAATTTTGAGAAGTTCATCCCACACGAGCATAAGCTTAAGGGATGAATAGCTTTATTTCACAGTGTTAGCAATGTTGTGTTTATTGCTAAGTGTTAGATATATAGTTCGTAATTGTAATCTAGTGTATTTTCATTCACTCATGTAAAATTGATTGTAAAAACTCTTTTGCGAAATAAATCGGTTTTGAATTGAATTGAGTTGTCGATAAAACTTTTTGAAACTGATCAGTTTTGATAAAATTTTATCAAAGTTTTGATCAGAATTAATCTGTTTTAATGGTGACCTAAATTAATTGTTTGAGCAATTATAAAAAACAGTAAAGTTATTATTTAATTATCATGATGAAACTAAGTAATTTAATAAAATCAATTAAAACGATGTCATTAAAAATAAAACACTTAATTTGTGTTTGGACTAAAACACATAAATAAGTCTCATGGAATTCTATACAATGTACCACTGTATTAGATTCAAGAATTTGAAACTGAGATTTTTCGAAAAGAATATGTAAAAGACAACAAATGATATTTATCATCTAATTTTTATTTAGAAAGTATTGCGCCACATTAAAAAAAAGTAAACAAACAAAATTAAATTCGTGAAAACTTTTATGTCATTCTGATATTATAAAATATCCTAAAATTTATTTTCTCTGATGTGTTGTCTAAAGCTATTTTCCAATCACCGTCATATTTTGTCTACCGCAAAATACGGTGTAAAAGTAGGGCCTACCAGTCTTTTATATTTCCTAAGCGTACTGAAGTTCTAACAGTGTGAGCCCTATTATTTTCAGAAATAATAACAACAACAATTCTTCATAAGAAATACAAGCAGAAAATGAGTTAAATCAAATATTTCGACTGCATTTGGCATGGATGTAAAGCGACACATGTGTCTACTACTTGATAAATGCACATTTAAAAGCTTCAACGACAGACCGAGCATAAATCCTGTTGAGAAACCTTTAACGTATCTAAAAATAACAAACCGGTATTTCCTGTAATAGCAATATACATGTAAATTAAAAATACAACATGGTTTATGAACAAAGAGGCTGTAAAATTGAATTTTTATAAGTTTTTTCTTTCGCAATAATGTTGCGCCCGTCCCAGGAAGTTTGCAGTAATAATAAAATATGTTTGGTTTTCTGGTGTCTTGTAATACTTTTACAGGCAGCAAAACTACGTAATTCACAATCTCAATGGAGATTAGAAACATGTACAAATTACGGACGATAAACTTTAACAATAATAATAATAATAATACATATCATGAAAAGATGGAAAAATACACATAAAATTAGGTATCAAAATCGACTATTGTGAAAAAATACATAGGGAAACCCATATTTTTTACAAATTAAGAAGCTAAAAAACTGACGTAGTAATTGATTTAGGAATACAAAGCAATAAATGAAACCATGAGTATGAAAATATCTTTAGGTTATCTTAAATATCCCATCTTTTGATAGTTCTCCAGTTTCTTTTACAAATATATTGAAACAGGCTCAGATGATAAAAAGATAATTAAAGAATACTCTATGTATTTTAGAAACCAGTTCTATGAAATATATCTTACCATAAACACTATGTTAAAATTTAATTTTAGTAAGACAACATTATAAAATTTTAAATGTTAAACTGATGCAATGCTAATTAAATATGCTGGCTGGAACTTGCAATGGAGTTATTAGATTGAGCTAGTTTTAGTAAGTGTAACTTTTTATCGTTTATTGTTATGAACAGGCTTGAATAAAATAAAATAAGAAGTGTTTTTTGTTTGTATCAAATAAAATCTTGGACTGTTTTCTTCCCAATATTTTATATAGATAAACACACAATGCAGCACAATGCTGTACCTAATGATACAACTTAATCGTTTAAATTATGTTTTGATTAATTGCTTGAAAAAAGTAATTATTTTCTATTTTAAATAGTAATAATAAAAAACATATACATTTCTATGTGAATTTTCATGTGTTCAACACATACAATTGCAATGCAGAATAATGATGTACTTAACATTTACTTTTAGTTTTAATTAATTGCTTGAAAAAAGTGATTATTTAATAGTTCTCAAAAATGAAATATTTTTGTATGCAAAGTTATGTCTTGCACGTTAGTAGTTTTTGTAAAAAGTCTTACATTCAAAACTAGATTCCATGGTAAAAAAATAAAAAAGGGACCTATGAAATTTATGATTAAAGTTAGCACACTTCAGAAAATAAAACTTTAAAATAATTTGATAACACAATGCAAATATTTAGTTCAGAAGTTGCATGATTTATTTTTTAAAAATGCACAATATCAAGCAGTTTTATTACAAACAAAAATGTTTGATTACTTAATTGTCATGAAAATTTAATAAAAAAAAATTATTTTCAGAACTATTTGTAAAATCATATAAATATTCTAATTAGGATGAATTGTTAATGATTTTGAGAAGCCTAATATAAAATAATTGAGTTATTGAGCACATGTTTATTTTTTATTCATTTTTTTTTACTAATTCACTTTTATTTTTTTTTTCTCCTAATGCACTGATTGTACCCATTTCCCAGCCCGGCCTAGGATAGGCCTACTCTGAGTCGATCAACACAATTGCACGTTATCGTTATCTTATCACTATCGGCTCGCGTTATCACTCAGTCCTGGTGATTGCACTGCATTATCCACAGATCACAAGGTTGGCGACACTGGTAACTGGTAACTGATGGTAGTTGGTAACACTGTTGGACGTACCGTAAGCCACGAGGGCCACTGCTACAGCCGCCACCAGCCTAGGACGGTAGATCATGGTGCACACACTTCCAGAGACAGAGAGAGACTGGAGGCTACCTCCAGTACCACGCTTATATACCGCCGCTGCCGCTACTGCCGCCGCCGCTGCCACCCCTTCCTGCCAGAGCCACCCTTGGCTCTTCTCGCTGTGGAGGAGCAAGCAGGCCTAGGGGTTGTTGAGATCATACAAGATTTGATTAAATTGAAAATTCCCAAGTGGCTTAAAAGAGGGGAAGAAAATTAATTGTCACTAACTAATTCCTCGATAGCAAATTTTCTTTTATAGAATATTTTGGGGATTTTACACGAATTCTTCAAATATTTCGCTCACTATTCTAAACGGAAGTTTACATAGATTCAAGAAAATCTATTAGATGGATGATATTTTTTATATGTATATACTAAACTACCTTGCACTAATAATGGAATATTATCTAGTTATGTATAAATTATTTCTTTAATTTTCTTGATGCACAAATAAGACACCCGAGTTTGCGAATACTGCTCATATATTTTAACACTTTCTCCTTTGAATTTGATAAATTTATAGCGATTTTGCATCCATAAAGTATTTTTAAATGTATTATATTTATAAGCTGTTAAGGATGTTTGAAGTGTTGATTATTTTGTTTTGAAGTAATATATGAAAGTAAAATAATTTGTGGGTGAATGTGTCTTTTTGTCCAAGCTCATCCTTACCGAACCCATACTCTGGAGCAGGCTTGCAAAATAAAATAGGTTTTTCGAACCAGATCTAAGGGCAAGGAATACCTTAACATTTCCATTCTTCCTGTATCATCCTTGGTTTTATTTGACATATTTCCCTTACAATTTCAAGATTAATCGAGTACGAGAACACTATATTAGTTTCTTATCTATAGTGCACTGGCAAATCAAATGAATCTTTTAGAACTAAAACAATGTCCTTATTTAAAACAGAAAACGGACTCAGCAAACAGTCCAAACGAATGTCTTAAATTACAACCAAGCAAAGATATCAAACTACCACAAGGTTACTTTACAACATTTTTATTAAAAGGACTGTATAAATAGGTTACCAAATCAGCTCGTGCCTTAGTACATTTGGACGTTTTGGAGATATATCATAAGGATTGATTTGTGTCTTAGTTGCAAAATAACTAAAACAATTTTGGTTTGTTTTGGTTTTAAACAATGTTCAAAGAGAAGTTATTATATTTTTGTATTTGTGATGTAAATGATAGGAGAAGATTTGAGATGTTAACAACAAAAATAATCTTCCCAATTCACGTCCTTCACCCTTGTTTCAAGTTTTGCCAGGTAATTTAAAATTCAAAATTTCTGTCAACAAACCGATTAGCCAAAATAATGCGTTCTGTCAACACGATATTGTCTTCGGATATGTAGAGACCGAACGCTACCCTTGGGACATATATTACAATAAAATTACAATGTAATTAAAGGCTGTAGACCTTCCCCGGCGGTGTGGTGAGGTCGGTGCGTCGGCGCGGCAGCGGACCCGTCAACCTTGCTCTGCTCCACCGGTCAATCATCGGCTTGGCTTGGCTTTGAGTCGCTGCGTAAATTGTTTTGGCAATGAAGATTACTATGAGTCACACTCCGCAAACTCAATATTTCGTATCTGCCAGGTTAAGCTTCAAAAGTAAGTCTTGGTTGAATTTGAGAACACTTTCTGGCTTTTTGACGATCAAATGAGTATGTGTAATTGTGTTATTGGGCCCGGGATGTTATTCCTGTGGTATATCTTGCAAAATTTCTGATCGTTCGGAGTAATATTATTATGTGTTCTTTTATGCATGGACATGGAGTGAACTTTTCATGTAAGTTTGGTTTTACATTAACGCCTGTATCTTAATCTACATTTGCACACATACTTCATCAATATTAAATTATACAGTTATTATGTTGTTGTTGTTATTATTATTATTATTATTAATTTTGTACATGAAGATTTTTGTAGAATGTAATATTGGGGCTTCCAAATTATACCAGAATATACCTTGCAATCAAAGGTGTTAAGCAGGAGGGGGACAAGAGAGGCAACCCCCTCCAAAACATCCCCTCCCCCAAAACTTTTAAAACGATAAAAATGTAACATTTTACTAAGTACAAAAATTTGATTTTAGGACTTTAAATGAATTTATTTTTTTTAGCTCGTATGTTTTAAAGCACACCACGAGGGGAAACATCTTACAGCTGGAGAAAACCTTTCTCTCGCCCATTGGAGACACCATGATTACACCCTTGTTTGCAAGTCTTCTATATCTTTGTATAAAGTTGTCTTGATACTATTGGCTTGCAGTAGAGTGTTATTGAATCCTTAAGTGTAAAATCCTATTTCATATTGAATATTATATCACGGCTTATTGCAAGATGATTAAATTTGTGAACCTCCCCCCCCCCCCCCCGCGGCCTGATGTAGGGGTGAACTTGTCAGCATTGGGTTTAATTTGAAACCACTGAATATGGGTGGCCGTGAGCTACGCGCGAACGATGGTGGCACAGACCGCACTTTTTAGAAGGGGTGAGTGCACTAGCAGAGATTTGACGTCCCGCAGTTCCGGACATTCGGCCCTTCCGTCAAAAGAGATCAGTATATGAGGAGAGCCAATTAAATCATATGCAAGTTGCTGAGGAATTAGTGGCAATAAGTACTATTTTTAATTTTTAAGAGAAAAACGCATACGGTAGTTTGATAAATGTAATCCGCTTTTAATTTTTATGACACCCCTCACCCTCAAAGATGTTTTGGGTAAGTTATTTGGTGGTTTTCGATAAATAACTTACCAAAAACATCTTTGGGGGCGAGGGATGTCAGGAAATATTAAAAGTGAATTGCATTTATCAAACTACCATACTAAAATATATATACCAAAAACCAAGTCGAATTAAGGAATATTTGGAATTTTTTGTGTACAAATAATAAATTCATTTACAATGTACTAGAAACGGAATTCTATATATGACATTCTCAGCGAAGGGAGTGACCAATCAACAAGAAAATAAAGATGTCCTTGTTCTAGATACCTCGTCGATACTAATTACAGTTTTACTTTCCGACTCCTCTCATTTTCTACAACAAAACCATATCAAACTTTTATCAAACTGTACCATTCAGTGTGAGTTTCCCAGCCGGTCCTAGGTCTAGGTCGGTAATTACCCTGTTTCCCAGACACGTGTGTGGTAGCGCCACCACCGGCGTGGTACAGTGTACAGTGTTACCAATACACTGTGGATCGTGGGACAAAACATGCGAAACACCCACAATGGCCGTATCGGACCGGTGAAAGTCAATTTGTACTAAACAACGCGTGGGAATTGATACCGGGTAAATTTTACTTTGTAAAGTGGTGTGGTTTTTGCAATTAAAATAATTAATGGCTGAGAAATTATTTTATGGAGTATTCTTCTATTTATACTCCTCCCATGAGATGTCTTAAGGGCTTTGTTATTTGAGTGCTGTATAAATAAGTAAAAACAATAGAACAAACAACAACAATATAACAATATTAGATTACTTAAGGAGTGGTGTCTCATTTTGCTCTCCTTTGAACACCTTTACTTAAATTAAATTTGGTGTTGATATTTGTTTGTAAATAGACATTATGTATATTTAATTTTTAAATTCAATGTTTTATTTTAATTGGTACAGTCGTGAAATTAAAATTTAAAAACTACCAAGTTCGTAAAGCTCGGACAACAAATAATAAGCTTTTCGTAATTGAAACACCACCCAAGTAAAAATGTATTTGTTTACAATAACGCAAGTAATCTTAAAATCTTTGTACGGTACTGTATTTTTTGTTTAGATTAATTCACAACTTAATTATGACATAGCAATTTTTACTTTTTAGATGTTTTAATTTTTAAATAGTTACAATCTTGAATGGTAAATGTTGAATGTCAAAATGTAATTGAGTCCGAATGCCCACTATTTTTTGTCATCCCATGTTATGTAAGGAGAATAGGACCATCCTCATTTTGCTCTAGAAGGGGCCATGGAGAGTATCATTTACCGGCAGTCTCTGGTATGCTTCTACTGAGGGTGAACCTCTGAAGTTCCTCCAACAGAGAACTTCGGTGTTGGGCTCCCAACGGCTGGTGTTGGGCTGTAATCCAAGGTGATCTTTGTATTTTTGTCTTACATTAACAAGTTCATGCAAGGATTCTGGTTGTGGCTCTCTTTTACTTTTTGTCTAAATCCCCTTTTTCGGTTACTGTACAGTTTTCGCCTAGGAGACGTGACGGCCAGATTTTGCAAGGACCTCCTTTCTAGAAGATCTCTAGACAAATCAAAGAACGCTAAAAATGTATTTATTTATATTGGCTTTTGAGTGTGCAATAAATCAATTTGGAAAGTAGGGAAATGTTTTATGACATTTTAAAGCAGTAAAATGCAGGGAAGGGTACTGCAATGGTTTTTTATCTGCAGTCCTGGGGAAGGGTTCTGTATATTATTTAAACCAAAGTGTCATATGTCTATACATCACAGGGATTTTTCAACTCTTAAACAGGAAGAAGTGTCGCTAGGAGAAGGATCATAAATCAAGTGAGGGAGAGGACGTTTCCACATCGTTTTGAAGTTTACGGGCGAGAAGGGGTGGGAGAGGAGAGAGAGAAGGTTCTGAATTGGGGTTGTCTTCAGTTAAAATCAGTTAAGTGGTTGTGCATTATAAGTTCAGAATAAAGATTTGTTGCATAAGTGTGGTTTAATGTGAGATAACTGAGGTTGGCAGTTAATATCAGAAATCTAGTATGGATGTTTCTTGTTAGGATCATGAGCCGGGTGAGGACGGATCAGGAACCAAGTTGAGGCGTTTTCGTGATCGTGGCCATGAAGAGAAATGCAGTCAGGGCCTGGCAACAATCACCAATTACTCAGTGATAATTGGCGCCTCTTCCCTTCCAATTACTACAGGCCTGTTTCCCTTTCAGCCGCCTCTTCTGTTCTGATCTCACTCTTGTAGAAGAATCTGGAAAACTGTAGAACCAGACACGACGCTTTGTGGAGATGAATCATATTCTTATTAAACTCAAACTATTGTTGTATCGTTATAGACGGGCATTTTAGTACTTGCAACAAGATTTGAGTAATATGCCTTAGTTCGATGTATAATTCTTGAGAATCAGATGTATTTGCGATACTTATTGAAGTTATAATGTGATCGTAAAAATGTATTTCGGTTTAAACTCTCAAGCGAATGATGTAGATATTAGTATTAAACAATAAATATGAATTTTAGAAACATTAAGAAGTCTAAAGGTAAGAATATTAAATAAACAGGGGCGAACCCAGGATTCAATTTCGGGGGGGGGGGATATTTTTTTCCGGAAGGGTCACACTGGGGGGTTTGGGGGTATGGAATACCCATCCCCCCCGCAAAAAAAAAAACACGGTGGGGCCGGGGGGCCTCCCCCGAATAATTTTGGAATTTTTGAAGCTAAATGGTTAGTTTTAGTGAATTTCAGAAGTTAAAATGGAACTTTTTGCAGACCTCTTCTCTGTCAGAATTTGGAGTGAAAATAATGGGGTCCAAATATTAAATAAAGGATCAAACTATTATTTAAACTTGGAAAATGTTATTAGCTTTATATAACGATGGGGAAAAATAACATTCAGTCGAAGTACAGTAAAAAGTTATAGTCTAAAGTTTATTAAAAACATCAAAATACATTACTCATCAAGAGGCAAATATCTATCATATTTGTCTACCAGATTTATCTATAAGACACAGAGCAAAGTATCAGAGTTATTTATATTGTAAAGATAATATATAATTATAATAGGTAACAACTAATAACAGTATAATACAATTGTAACATAAAAGTATTATACTCGTATTATTTTAACAGTGCATATATGAAGGCAAAAGATATTGTGTCTTCGTCTTCTCAAAAAAAGAATCAAGTTGTCAAATTTCAAAAGTAGTATGCTACAGTAAATGATATTCTACAGTCTATAATAGCAAAATAACAAAATAAGTACACTACTTAAAATTTGTCAAATAAATGAGTTTACTTATCTCTAAGATACACACACTTTTAGACTAACTAAACGGCAAAACCACAGAATAACTAATAAGTTTAGGGGTGGAAGTACTGCAAGTGAATTAAAGCGCGCTTAGTGCCAATCGCAAGAGCTCGACAGTGCCGACGCGACGCATTGTATGAACTCGTCAGTAATGCCAATGCACAATAAATAATGCATTTCATTTCCAAAACTAAAATTACCTGTTTTGGATGTAATATTACTGATTTATCTTTTTGCATTGTGGTATTAAAACCCTTATTATTATTTATATAAGTCTGGCATATAGAAAATAATATTTTAACCATTTGCCATAGATTATTTTTATTTTTTTTAACACATTTTTTTATTCTCCAACATTTCGGGGGGGGGGATATATCCCCTTTATCCCCCCCCTGGGTTCGCCCTTGAAGGAAATGGCTTTTAAAGACACTGTGAAGGGACAACAGATATTACTTTATATTTGATATTTAACTCACACCATAAAAGTGTAAAGACGTTTAGTGAGGTCATGCCCTTTTCTTTTTTTTTCTTTTGGCCTCTGTCTGATTTTGCAAATAAATTATTACTGTTGTTTACCCAGTAAAATTGGATTATATGATGACTACGTTTATAGTTTCCTTGGGCATGGATTGGTCCTGAGTAACGTGAATAACTTGCTAGTTCTATGACAGCTCACACTTAAACTTTTACTATGCGTCCATAGAAATCGTCTCCTAGGTTATGGCAAACAAACAATTGTTCAAGTTATGAATAAACAAGTACTGCAATATAGGCATATCGTTGTATTTTAAAAATCTAACTTTTACATATATAATCTTAATCTGCGACTGCAGATTAGGGTGTACACCTTCACTCACGACTCTGAATTTAGGATGAGAAGTCAACTAGATTTGAGTGAGTTCATAAAATCGCTTTATGTCGTATCTGTCACAGTTCAGCTCTGTGTGCATTTCTGTGACTGTAACTACTCAATTTCTTAGAACTTCCAGCAACCCGGTAACTTGACACCCCGTTATGCAACATCTGAGGAAGAAGCGTGGGAGAAGTCAGTCAGTCATGCCTCCAATTACGGGCTCCTAGTGCCTAGTGCCTGCTGATGCTGCCTGCATCCGGCTGTGCGGTTTCCGAATCCGCCGGCGACGAAAATTTCGCAGCACGACCGGGAGTGCAAATAGACGACAACGTTATCGATCGTAAAATAACCGAAGGGGAAAGAGATGGAAACATGGAGACAGCAGATTAATTAAAATAATAGCCTACATTTTATAGATCAGACACAACATTAAAGAGAAGACGGAATAGAGAAGACGTAAATTGAGAAAAGGGAACAGTTGATTTCAGAGTTCAACTAATGGCCTACCACAACATGAAGTGGTAGTTAGATATAATCTATCGGTAACACCTATGTAATCAGTTCCAAACCGCCTTATGCGAGTGTTGTATTAGCATTTGAAGTGTTTCTACCGGTGACGGTGGCGTTGGCCGCAGCCGCGAGTACCGCCTTCTCCTTGGACATGTCAAGTTCAAGGGAACGTGAAAGGGGAAAGGCACTTTCTAACGGCCAATTACAAGTCGTATAAGTAAAAACATAACAAGATCATACCCCAAACGCATGTGTTTATTATGGACTGTATTTTTATGAGGAATTAAAAAATCAATGCGCTAAACGTTGTACGAGCAACTCCTAACATCCCAGTTCAAAATAGGTTAAATCCTTGAGGAATTAACACTTCATTACTATAATTTATGAAAAATAATGTGCATACACATATCAAATTAAATTCTATAAAAAAAATAACTAGCAAACTACCCAGGCCATTCTTGTTAAAAATTCGTTAGTCATCGCAATCAAAACTACAATATTTAGGGTGTAACTGAAAACCGTGAGAAAACTGTGCTGGTTTCAAGTTCTGGTTGCCAAGTATGACACCTGTCATTTGTGGATAGGCCTGATTAAAATTGAACACTTCTTTATAACGGGAAAAAGGAACATTGAAAAACACGTTATCAATTTTATTTTCTCTTAAACTGATATATTTAATTTTAAATTCTGAAACTGATTAAGTTTATATTGGGCATCAGGAGATTAGAGATTATGTAAAACAAAGAACAATTCCACACATTTAACGTAAAAATAAGAATTGATTAAATTTGATACATACGTAGTTAATAATACAGTAAATAAATCTTATCGAACTGGGGGAACTGAGCATTTGCTTGATGAACTTGTAAAATATGAAGTGCTTTTTCGCCGTTAATGTTCCCGCGCATTTGACTCCAAAATGAGTTTGTTCGCTTCGCTTACTCTCCAGGTCAGAAGGTAGTTTACTCTTGTACAAATTTAATGACACATAGGCTAAAAATATAACACGTTGTTTATTTCTACAGTTATCAGTTGATAACGTATAATTTTGTAGCTATAGGTATTTTTTATTTATTTTTTTACTTGATCCTCTAATCTGAGGGGAAATTATAACATGGGGACATACCTTGAATGGTTGTAGGATGTAAACCGCATTTTACAGTCATGGGATCAGCTCCAATCGATTCATCGTAGCCGAAAACTCAATATTTAACAAAAAATCCTTAGTAGGAAAGATTTTCTAGTGCAAAAGTGCTTTTTTAAGGATAAGATAATTTTTGTTTATTGAATGCTTAACCTAAAAACATTAATTCCGTAAAACGTTTTACATCAAACTATAGAAGGACAATATTGAATCTTATAAATTACGATGTTGAAAATTATTGTTATAAGGTGCGTATGAAAAATATTCTTGAAATTCAAACTTGGATAGATAACAGAGTCGTCTGTAGATAAAACATTTAGGAGAAAGGTCACGGATAAGGAATGATTAGAAAGACAAAACCACAATGAACTTGACAAGCACTTGAATTAAAGAGTGGCTGGTTTATAATTTTTTGCTGTTACAGCTGCAAACTGTATAATATGTGGAAAAAATAGTAGGCATATTTAACAATTCTTTAGCCTGTATTAAATAAATAGTTATTCAGATTGCTTTAACGTTTAGGACTGAAATAAAAAATGTCGAATTGCATTAAGTTTCTTAGTTAAAAGTAATTAAAACTTACATCCTCGCATTCAAAAACCTTTTATTTTGCAGGTTTTCATATGAGGAATTTGATAATTTCTGAGTTTATATATTCTCAAGACATTCATTCAATTACTTTCTATCTCATAAAAACTCTCTGGACTTAAATCCATTTGGGGTTTAAAATCAAATAAATAAAAGGGAATTTAAATAAATAAAGTATGCAATGGTAAAAAATACATTTGTTTATCAATCACTTCGAATATACTTTTTTTTAACAAAATAGTAAATACGATACAATATTTAAAACTATACAGGCTGTTGAAATTTGTACAGTTTTGGCTCATCAATAATTTATATCATCTAGACTTATTCATTTCCATAGGAAGACATTTATGTAAATACGTATTGCTTATACATCACATTTTTTCAGACAACTAGAATTAAAGGCTAACGAGTTGGGTGATCATTATGATGATCATTATGATCATCATAATCATAATGATCATTATGATCTTATTTTCAAACTGAAATAAAAGTTATAATTGGGCAGTTAAGACGTATTTATGAATAAACAAATAACAAACATTTCTAAATTCATCATGATAATCTTTAATTTATTATGAAAGAGATAAATGATGTTTTAGAACATATGACTCGTACACAAATTAATTGTAAATCGTTGAAATTATTGTAAAAAAGACCTCTAAATCGCTAAATAACTTATTAGTAGATCTCCACAAATAACTAAATTTCAATAAATTCCTAACAGTGAAATAAAAATATATTTGTTATTTAGCATAAAATGGCTATGTTCTATAACTAAGTAGTAAGAGATTCATCAAAACTAAAAAATCTCCTCAGGAGTGAAATAATACTGAACCATTAAAAATATAAATTTTACATTAAAAAAATATTGTTCAGCTCATCGTAAATAATTTACACGATGATCATCTTGCTGGTATATTTCTAAGGCTAAATTTAGTTAGAAAATCTTAATAGTTGCTTGTTGATTATTAAAGTTGTATAATTGTTAATTTTAAATTCAATAATATTATTCGTACTAGGTCTAATTGATGATATCGTAAATATACGAGTACTTACATTAACTGTAACAAACCCGTTCAATCAATGAAGGTAAAAAAAAAAAAAAAAACTATGAACAATGTTTACTGCAGATTTATCACATGAATGTTTCAAACATCTTGAACCACACGAATCACAAATCCAGCAGCAGTGCAGAAGGGTTTTGCAGATAATACCTCAAGACAGCAGTGCACCTGGCGACGGTGGCTCCATCTATGACCCGGTGGTCCGCCGACCAGCTGACTGTCAGGATGTCCGCAGGGACGACGTTCCCGGCGGAGTCAAACCTCGGGAGCCGCTGGATCTGGCAGACACCGAGGATGGCCACCTGGGGCGGCAGGATGACGGGGGAGGACGAGGTGCCTCCGAGGTTGCCGATGTTGGACACCGTGAAGGTACCTCCTGCGAGATCCGAGGGAGCCAGCTTCATCTTGCTCGCTAAATCCCGCAATCGGTCTAGTTCTTTGGCAATTTCGACAATAGACAAATTCTGAACATTTTTCACGTTGGGGACGAGCAGCCCGTGAGGAGAGTCTACGGCTACTCCTATGTTATGGGAACTTTTATAAATTATTTCTTCCTTTTCTACATCAAGAGAGGAATTTAAGATAGGATATTCCGAAAGTCCTTTGGATACAGCTTTGATAAAAAACGGAACAAAAGTAAGTTTGACACATTTCTTGTCAGCAAACTCTTTTGCTTCTTTTCTAAATTTAACTAGTTTTGAAACATCGATTTGATCAGAAAACCCAAATTGAGGAATTTTTAAAGCCTCTGTCATGGTTTTGTGCATAGCTTTTTGCACACTATTTAAAGATGCTCTTCTATCTTTTTGAGGAACTGATTTAGAACCCTTTAAACTATCCAAGTATGCTAAAATGTCTTCTTTCATAACCCTACCGTTCTTACCCGTACCTTTCACATCACTGAGCTTTACACTGTTCTCCATAGCTATTCTCCTCACAGCTGGAGTTGCTAGCGACTTGTTCCAGTTCGCCTCAGAATAAGGCGACTTCTCTACAGCTTCCTCCTCAGCTATCGGATAAGGCACACTCTCAGTTTGCGTTGGAGCTTCTTCCTCTTTTGCAGCAGGTTCCACAGCACCACCTTCCACACTCTCACTGACCCCACCATTTTCCTCAGGAACGTCAATATCCACTAGTGGTTTCCCAACGAACGCCACTTCACCGACCTGATAGTAAAGTTTGGTGACTTTTCCGTCGAACCGACTCGTTATGCTCACCGTCGCCTTGTCACTCTCCACCTCGCAGATGTCGTCGAACTGTTTCACCTCGTCGTTCTCTTTGACGAACCAGTTCTTGACGGTGACTTCCTTGATGCCCTCGCCGATGTCCGTCAGGTTGTACTGCACCAGTTTGGCCAGCTGGGGCCCGGGGTGGAAGCCCCTAGCAGACGACACCCGCAGCCCCGCTGATCGCAGCAACGCTCGCACCGCCATCGCTACTGATACCACACTGGCTCACGTGGGCGACGTTTGTTTTCCGATTCCGCTTATCACTGTGACGTAGCACGGGTTGAGGAGTCACCGATGTGTCGCGTCTAACCGCCGCTCCGTTATCTATCGCATTGTTCGAAAACTATCAACTGACGCTCCGTTTTGTACTTATCTTCAATTGGTTGTAATTGATGAAAACAGCTTGAATAAGTTGTTTAAATACGTGGCAAGTAATCTTGAAAGTGAATTTATTTACCAAAACAATTAGCTAACTACGTTTTAATAGCCATAAAACAACTGTACAAAATATTATGGTTTAATAGGCCTAATGTATCTTTCTTCTTTTAAACACATTTTAAAATTACTACAGTAATAGGAATATACTATTTAAAAAGGGAGTAGTTGAAATGGTGAATGTTAGTATTTGTTAAACAATTCAAAGTACGCGGGTATTATGTGTTTGTAATAATTTTAGCAGTGTTATGAAAGTTTCTAATCGTTCGGATATTTTTTGTAGCCTATACCTTCTAAAGCTAAAGTATCTTCGTATGCCTATCTTCTTCTAAAGTATACGGTCTTTTGGTCAGTAATGTTAGTTGAAGAGGCTTAAACATGTTAAAAGTAATTATTTTTACGAGATTGAAATTGTCTACTAAAAAATGATAACTTGTTAAGTTTTTAGCCAGTGTGAAAATCACGTGTACGAGTTAAAGGATTTTAACTACTTTTCAAATACACAATGCTAATCTAGCCACTCTACGTTCTAAATAATGTGAGGGAATCGAAGTACCATGTAAGTTCAACGTGAACTGAAAATAACTCTAAGAACAAACTTAAACTGAAAATGGGGTTATGTGGTTGTGTAGTGGGTATAGGGAGCACGGATTTTGGGTTCCCACATTAGACATCTTCCAGTGCCTTACCATGTGGAGAGGGAACGGCGTTGGGTCACCCACCAGTGATCCATAGCAGGACAGAATCATGACCTCCCCGTCTGAAGCCATCCGCTAAATCTGCTGACCTCCAACCGGGAGGATTACGAGAGTAACCTGAAGACTTCATCTAAAGTGATTTGTTCCGAGTATTATGTCGACAATTGACCAAAGTAAGCACGTAATTTCAATCAAACCTTATAAAATAATCTTGTAACATTCGGTTTCATAAAAATGTACTGTAATCCAATATTTTTTTACGAAAGTAACTAAATAGTTTATTTTATGTCATTTATGGATATTTAATAGGCTATAGTGCATACAGTTTCTTAAATATGGGCGTTTAATATAAAGAAAATCAAACAGATGCATATTACGATGAGTTCATGACAACAACTAAGCCGTAAACAGACTAATACGTGATTACTTTCCAAGAACAAAGGCTAAATTTCTCAAAAGCGTAAGGCAAATTTAAACGAAATATGGTGGAGATTCCTTAAGATGGATCATTAAAATCGCAAGTTTTCTGCCTCATGATGAGTTTAGTTTATGACATATAAGATTAAATCAGGTCTTACACGGCTGGATCAGATTTCGCTCAGGCAAGATAGTGCTTTTAAAGCCTGATAAAAATATGCATTCACTTCAGGTTCCGATCAGGAATTATTGAAAATGTTCTTATGGGAAAACTATCAAACAAGTCCAGAGAAGTTGCAAGGGTTTGTGACGCACGGCAGTATCCAGAATCTTGTGACATTGTTCGTGGTTATGGAGTAAACTCGTGGAACTTCTCAAGAAACTGACTCAAGTTCATTTCACACTCTGTCTTGCTTTTGCTGAACAATGACAATTCTCATATGGCGTGAATAAAAGAGCGACTTGCACAATACACTGACCTCGGATATGTCACGAGACAGGGTTCTGGGTATCTCGTGCCTGCTCCACAAATGTTAAACTCCACTCGGTAATTAGTTAACCTACTATCAACAGAGTGCGTGCGTGTGTTGCGGTGTCTGAGGAGTTCGGTGTGAGTACAATAACCGTATCAGCATCGGATCCCACGGCCTACATTTATCCTGGGAACCAGTTTGCAAAGTAAATGTATTGCACTGGTTCCACATTTAAATAGGTGATAAAACTATAAGGAAAACTTTTTAGTTATTTTAATCAGTCTTTAAAAGTGCATTTTAAAGAAGGATTAGTTTTTTGTATCGTGTTAAAAAGTATTTTAAAAAAGTTAAGTTATTTTTACCCGAAAATATTTTATCATTGTGTTGTATTACACACAAATGAAAAACAAAAGTCTACAACACTCAAAAATTATTTACACTTATACTGAAAAGAATACAGACGGTAAATATATCAAAAGATGGATAATGGCAATCGATTTCGACCGGACACACCGATCATCATCCGGCCCAAAGAGAGAACCGATCATCTCTCTTTGGGCCTGATGATGATCGGTGTGCGGTGTGTCCGGTCGAAATCGATTGCCATTATCCATCTTTTGATATATTTACCGTCTGTATTCTTTGCAGTATAAGTGTAAATATATTTTTGAGTGTTGTAGACGTTTGTTTTTCATTTCTGAATACAAACAACACGTATCATGCTAATAAAAAAAGTGTTTCATAAAAAAGTGTTGTATTACACCACTAATTGAGAGTTTGGGCCTACCAAGGCAACGCAATTTCACTCTTACATATTTAACAGACATTTAAGACATAAAAGCTCCCATATTATCAAATAAATAATTTTGCTGTCCGCAATGTTCAATGCTGCATGTATTTATTTGTTCACTTTGCACTGTCGAGTGAAATAACAATATTGTGATTATGCGTATAGGCCTAAATGGTCTGCCAGATCTTCAAATACAGCCATAAATTTCAATAAATAGGTACTAGCAGTCGATGCCTTACGAGACATGACTAAAAATAGAGTCTATTCAATTAGTGTAAATCAACTGCACAACAAAAGCCTTTCCAGACAGTGTTCCACGTAGCCAGACGCCTCGTGTCGGCGCATGCGTTGTGAGCTACAGCTACACACCGGTGGCGGCCGTGCCCATGCGACTCTGACCATGACCCCTGACCCGGTCAACAATGGGCGCTACTTCCCCCGCGGATATCTAGATATAGCCGGAGCCGCCCCACAGACATAAGAACAGCTGACGTGTCCAGCCCGCCGGCCGCGACTGCGGAAAAGGTCAGCTTCAATATAGCCTAGGTACTTAAAATACGCACGAGAATCAAACGTCATCAAGGTATTATTTCTACAATTATTGTCATATTTAAATAAAATGAATTGTTTAATTGCTCAGTCGTAGCCTATCAAAGGGAGTGGGGAAAGAGACGATCATCAGATCAGGAGTCCATGAAATATGTGACTTCTTGATACAGTACATATCATTGTAAACCATATTATACTAGACCTATCAAAGGTACTAGACCTATAAGACAAATGTTTGTCGAGGTGTAATTAAACCCATAAATTGTGTTGTCTAATGCTAACAAATATTCAATTTCTTCGTAGAAGTTCTTTTACTAAACCAATTAGAAATTTCATATGTTTACTTCAGTTGGTAATTTCGTGTTTTGTGGGATGTCTTTATAGTTTACTAAGGCAGTCCCTCAGTGAGAGACACCTCTTTAAAATTGAAATGCCTTAAATTAGCTGTATCCTATTTTACCCTGTACCCTACATTTACATGTAAATACTGAAGAAATGTCTTTAAATTTAACAGTTAGCTATCCTTACTCGCCTTCGTGATTAACTTGCCCATTCAATTTAACATTTATTTCTTTATTTTAGTGTATATCCATGCCAGTGGCATTTTTTAACGTTTTGACGGGGAACTGTCCAAACCCCACTCTTGGTACTATCTAACATCGGTCAGCTGTTAGAAAGCATCATTACTTAATAGCCCAATGACAAACGGCAAGTGGGTCCGGAATCGAACCTTTGAAAAGCTACTAACTTTTCTCAGGATCGAACCTACAACCTTTGGATTTAAAGGCGAGCACTATAACCATTCAGCTATCCAGCCAGTTTTACATTCAAGGACATATTTCTCAACTGACAATTTGGCACGAAGATCAATGCAGCAATTTTACATTGCCGACTTATTGTTTGCCAACGCTTCATTTGATCCATTCGTACCTCTAGATGTTGTCAATCACGTGTTAGTGACTTAAGCAGCTTTTAAAATTTGAATAATACTTGTGGACAAGACGAGCATAAATTAAGTGTCTTTAGATTCTAATGCGATAAACAATCGCGTTTTGACAGTCGGGTTCTTTGAGCAGGTAGGCCTATGGACATCCAAGGTTATCTTCTTCGCTGGAGATTTTGCACTTGATGAAATTCGACTCAGAAAATCCTGTCCCAGACCGGCTTGCGTGGGGTCAGTAACTTGACGAGCTTAAATCAACCCGCAAATAAAATTCTTATAACTTCTTAACTGTAAAGGAAGGACTCATCATATGATTTATGTTCTTTATTATCTCCATGGCTACCAAATGGTTACTTGTTTATATTGGCTTAAAGTTATAAGAATAGAACTAGTTCTTGTTTTAATAAACTTATTTAAATGCATATATCGTAGTATCTTTAGTTGGTGGCAGCGGTTGGTTAATCAATAAAAGAATTTATTGAAGTATGGAATTGACTCCTGAATTATTGAAAGACATTTTGAATTCTGTGTTGAATGAAAGATTGACACAAGAAAGTCAATCACAATCACAACAGGAGCCTACATACCAGGTAAAACCTCCAGAAACTTTTAATTTTCAAGACCCGGCAACATGGACAAACTGGATAAAAAAACTTTGGGATGTTCCGTAAGGCTACAGGTTTGGCTTTAAAATCAGAGGATCAACAGGTGAACATGTTATTGTACTGCATGGGTCGGGAAGCAGAGGAGCTCTTGACATCTCTGGGACTGTGTGAGGAAAATCGAACATCGTTTGATTTGGTTGTTAAGACTTTTGACAATTATTTCTCGACTAAGAAAAACATTTTTTACCACCGGGCTACTTTTTTGCAGAGAAATCAAATGTTGGGGAAAAAAGTTGATATATACATTAATGATTTGCATAAACTGTCTGAGAAGTGCGAATGGTCTTGTAATAAATGCAAAAGTAGGCATTTTAATGATGAGATGATACTTCTTAAGCTTGTTACAGGAATAAATGATAAAGGATTGTCCAAGCATCTGCAGTTGAAGGAGGGCATGACCTTGACCAGGGCGGTTCAAGCAGTGCGGCAGGCTGAGGCGATGGATCAGCAGAGTAGTAAGTTGGAACAACAGGGTAATAAGTTGGAATCCGGTAACGATACGTCCTTGTTGGAAACGAAGAGGAGCTTCACACCAAAGTTCGGTAAGACATCTAAGTCTAACTATAAGAATCAAAGATGTAACTATTGTGGTTCAGAGCGGATTCACTCAAAAGAAAATTGTCCTGCAAATGGAAAGTTTTGTTTTAAATGTGGTTTGAAAGGACATTTCAGTCATGTATGTAAATCTTCAAAGTCAGTTCAAGAAGTAGAGACTGAATCTTTGGCTATTAGTGGGGATAATTCTTTTAAGCTAGGTGCTATTACAATTGAGGAAGGGGTTTGTGACAGTCGATTATCAGAACCATTTTATGTTAAACTGTTGGTAAATGGTGAGGCTTACGTAAAATTTAAGATAGATACAGGTGCTGACGTAAGTTGTATTGGTTATGACGATGCCAAAGCTTTACATTTTAAGATTGAACAAACAAAGGCCCAGTTAAAGGGGCCAGACAATGTACCTCTGAAAGTCATTGGAAAGTCAATCGTTAACTTGCGGAAGGGTGATATCAACCACAAGGAGGAAATTTTTGTTCTTAGCAACCAAAGGGAACTCCTCTTAGGTCGTACAGGGATATTAGCATTTTCATTGTTAAGGGAACTTAACGAAGTGAACAGTAGTACTAATTGGATAGTAAAATATCCAAAATTATTTTCCGGGCTTGGCAATTTCAAAGAACCTTACACAATCAAATTAAAGAAAGATTATGTGCCAGTCTCGGTTGAGACTCCCCGAAGGATCCCTTTGTCTTTAAGGGAGAAAGTTAAGCTAGAACTAGATAAGATGGTTAAGGCAGATGTAATAGCACCTATTACGGAACCAACAGAGTGGTGTTCACCTTTGGTTGTTGTCCCGAAGAAGTCTGGTGCTGCTGTGAGACTGTGTGTTGATTTTACGGCTCTTAACAAATATGTGGAAAGAGAAAGACTTATTTTACCTTGTGTAGACGAGACTTTAGCTCAAATGGCAGGAGCTAAAGTTTTTTCAAAACTAGACACAAATAGTGGTTTTTGGCAAGTTAGCCTTGAAGGGGACAGTGCCATGTTGACTACCTTTATAACGCCTTTCGGTAGGTATTTTTTCAAACGCCTCCCTTTTGGTATTAGTTCTGCTCCCGAGCATTTTCAAAGAAAAATGCTTGAATGTTTGGAGGGATTGACTGGGGTAGTCAATATGACAGATGACATTTGTGTATTCGGCCGCACAAGGGAGGAGCACGACGAGAGGCTTAATAGTGTTCTTTCTCGTTTGTCTGGAGTAGGCATAACTTTAAATCGTGACAAGTGTGAAATTACTCAGCCTAAGGTAACTTTTTGGGGCATGTAATTGGAAATGGACAGCTTATGCCAGATCCAGAAAAGGTTTTGGCAATCGAGAAATATCCAGTCCCAAAAAAGCAAACAGAACTGAAACGGTTTCTAGGGATGGTCAACTATTTAATGAAATTTGTTCCGAACCTTTCGGAAATTACCAAACCACTGAATGACCTCTTATCAAAAAAGAATGAATGGTACTGGGATGTTACTCATGAGGAATGTTTCAAACGGGTAAAAGGGAATTTAATAAAGGCTCCAGTGTTACAATTGTATGATCCACGGCGGGAGACTAGAGTCTGTGCGGACGCATCCAAATTTGGACTTGGGGCTATTGTGGAGCAACGGGTGGATGGCCAATGGAAGCCAGTACAATATGCTTCGAGAACTATGTCCAACACCGAGTCGAGATATGCTCAGATTGAGAAAGAAGCTCTTTCTCTAACTTGGGCTTGTGAGAAGTTTTCTTCTTTCATTTTGGGGAAGAAGTTTGAGCTCGTTACAGATCACAAACCTCTTATTCAGATTTTAGGACAAAAGTCTTTGTGCGATCTATCTCCTCGGTTGCAGAGATTCAGAATGAGACTTATGTTGTTTGATTATGCGATGAGGAATGAAACTGGGAAAAGCTTCTACGTTCCTGATGCTCTTTCAAGAGCTCCATTGCAGACTATTCCAACGGCAGAGAGTGATGTTTTAGAGGAAGACGTTGAAGTGTTTGTTAATTCGGTTATTTCCACACTATCTTGCACAGACAGTAAGCTAGATATTATTCGCCAAGCTGTGAAAGATGACAAAGTTTGTAATGTATTAAAGAAGGCTATAGAGAATGGGGATTCGTCAGAACTGAAAAATACCGAGTTCTTCAGGGAACGTGGAAGTTTAGCCTTTGTCGACGGGCTAATTTTAAAAGGAATGAGAATTTTCATCCCACAGAAGTTAAGGGATGACACTTTAAATCAAATACACAGTGGACACTTGGGAGTAAACAAGTGCCTGGCTCGATCAAGGGAGGTGGTTTGGTGGCCAGGTATATCGGTCGACATAAAAAGAATGGTGGAAAACTGTTCTAGTTGTTTGGAGAATCGCACTAATCCAGCTGAACCTCTGATCCCATCTAAAATTCCCGAACGTCCTTGGGAAGTTGTAGCGACAGATTTATTTGAATACAACCGAAAGGTCTACATTTGCATGCAGGACTACTTTTCAAAGTATATTGAATTGTTAAATCTAAACAGTGTAAATACAGCGGCTATCAAACAAGCATACTTATCAATATTCTCTCGTCACGGAATTCCTAGTATTGTGAGATCAGATAACGGCACGGCTTTGGTTTCGTCAGAAATGCAAAATTTTGCTAGAGATTTGGGCTTTAAGATACAGACGTCAAGTCCTCACTTTCCTCAGGCGAATGGTCAAGCTGAGAGGGCAGTCGAAATTTGCAAAGGCATTCTCAAGAAAAATAAAGAACCTTATCTTGGCCTTCTAGCACATCGCGCATCTCCACTTGCATGTGGGGTCTCTCCAGCCGAACTTATTTTTGGGCGCAAAATTCGGACTACCCTCCCGTCTGTATCTGAACAACTACAACCCCGTTGGCCTGACCTCCAGAAGTATCAAAGGAATTACAACAAGCAGAGCGAGAATAACAAGTTGTATTATGATCGCAGGCACAGAACAAGAAATCTGGGCACACTACTAGAAGGAAGCAAAGTATGGATTACAGATCTCAAACGGTATGGTACAATAATTGAAAGAGGACAACACAGGGACTACATTGTGGAGTCAAATGGCAACCGTTTAAGAAGAAATCGAAGACTGCTCATCCCAGCATCTGGTCAATTGAAATCTAGTTCTCCTTGGCACACGTATCCATTGGATGAAGATCCCAACGAGAAGGAGGAAGGAGTAGAAGACGGGTCAGAAAACACGAAGGAAAATGAGACACAAGAAACTAGTAAAAAAAACACCAATCCGTGGCTTAACTGCTGATGGGCGGTATTTCACTAGATCTGGAAGAGAGGTGAAACCTTCACGCCGATATTTTTCCTAATCTTTTGCAGGAGGGAGAGGATGTAAAGGAAGGACTCATCATATGATTTATGTTCTTTATTATCTCCATGGCTACCAAATGTTTACTTGTTTATATTGGCTTGATGTTATAAGAATAGAACTAGTTGTTGTTTTAATAAACTTATTTAAATGCATATATCGTAGTATCTTTAGTATTTTGGACTTAGGCCTATATTACTTAAATTTATCATTGTACAATCTATACAACTTGACTGAATACTGAGAGTTTTCACAAAAGAATAAGTTAGCACTAAACTCAGTTGTCATGGATCATATATATTTAATATTAAGCTGTATACTTCAGTGTCATCGCCATCAAAATGGACATTTACAAGAAGAACTGCATCTTTGTAATTGGGTGTTAAACCTTTATAAAAGAATGAATGTAAATAAATAAAATAAAATTGACAAGGCCTACACTACCCATTTTCACTATTCTAAACCTTGATAGTGTACTTTTTATATTGTGATACCTACGCTACGGTGGTTACGTTAAGGCGAATATTACTGTAGGAAGGGTGAGTGAGATATGAATCAGTCGAGGTGTAGTTTTGTCACTGACGAAAACCAGTTGTTTCATTTGTCTTCAGGATAATTGCTAATAGCCCGATGAACAAAGGAAGTTAAGTCCAGTTTCGAACCACACAAAAGCTTCTGACTTTTCTCAGGATCGAACCTAACCGCTCAGCTATCCAGCCAATCAATATACTGTAAACAAATTATATCCTAAAACGTCCTCTTGTGTACGAGGACATACTTATTTGTTGCCAAACTGTTTCGGTAAAACATCAAAAAGTGACCTACAACTGTTTTTATAAACAATCTAATAGTAGAGGTAATGAAAGTATAAAGGATTCGAAGAAGCCATTATCAATTTGTTTGTCGTGGTTGTACCACTTGATGCAAAGAGGGTTTTGTAAATGGACATGTTAAGCCTATAAAGCGCCGCCCGCCCTCAGCCATGTTGTAGGCCCAACAACAGACATGAAAGTAGAGAGCATTTGTAGCCTGTGGACTGCAGGCATCAAGCACAGCAGTACACCTGTAGATTTACTATTTAATGGACTACCGGTACCACTCAAATTATTGATTAATCTAGGGATAATCGTAACTAATTTTTTTAATCAATTCTTGCGTGAAATCACACGGGGAAAAAGATGGTATAGTCACCATTGCATTGATGTCCGAAAGTGCCTAGATATCCCATGAGACTTATTTATTTATTATTTAAATAACCACTGTGTTTTGCTATGCGAATTAGTTGCGGATTTAAAACTATTAAAGAAAGATAATATAAATGTAAATGTGTACAGAGCATTCAGAGAATTAAATTTGCACATTCTGTTGTGCGTCATGAACCAACAACAAGGGGCGAGGGTCACTACCCCAGAGGGAGTATTTTATTTAACCAGGGTGTAATAACTCGTTAAATTTACTTGTAATTGGCGAAGGAATATAAGCGAATTTCCCCAATCCTATAGGGAAGGGAAGAAATACAAAGGTACTAAGCACAAAATCATGTTAACCTTTTAATTTGAGATCACTAGGAGCCAAAAACCTTATTCATTATAAATTTTGTACATTGTGTATGCATGCATCTATGTATACTGTATATGTAAAGTTTAACGAGACGAGACACACTAGATTCTGATCAAACAATTTGAATAGTAACATAGCTCAAATTAGTGGTAATCATTGTGAGAATATTGATCAAATCTGTTTCAAATCGTACGAAAATCTGGGTGGGAATAAGCTGATTTGACTAGACTACAGCGGCATCGGTCAGGATGAGGTGTGCTGCGCCCGCGCGTGATGCCATCACCGGTCCATCGCTACACCAGCAGTGACGTAACACCGTGACGTAACTGTCGGTCCTCTCCTGTGTTACATATCGGGTTCCACCAGCTGCCTGTACGTCGATGGCTTGGAACAGTGAGCATGGGGGTGATGAGATCCATAGTGTTGGATGTTGATGTTGGTCCATTGAAATTGCTGATATAAGTAACAGGTGAAGTTTTGATGGAGAAATGCTACTTGTAGAGATTTTATAGAATGTACCGTATGTTTTTTTCATCATACAATTGCGATAAACGTTGTTTTCGGAACGGTCAGCTGTGATCGAAACTAGTTAATTCCTGGTGGGATGGATAAACGTGTTGGTAAACAAAGTTTTTTATCATTCTGCACGAAATCAGCCTGTTTTTTGTTCTCTCAACTGTACCAAAACCGATTCTTTTTTGTCCTAGGACTGAAAAATCATCTGGAGAAACTTTTAGGTCCTAGTACTGAAAAGTCAGCTGTTTGCTATGTATATTATTATTCATTTATTAATGTTGAGGAGCAGAATTTTGAAATTCAAACGTTAAAAAGAGCATTGTTTGTAAATATAATAAATGTAAACACTGCATATTACTAACTTTGTAAATATAACCTCGAAAATACAACTTTATAGTTAATACTTTTAATGATCAAAAGTCTAATTTCGCATTATGATAAAAAACGTTGTTCATCACTCGGAGCAAAAGTGTCTTTTTGATGCTTAATCGTTTTTAAAAACTCGGCTGCTCCTCGTTTTTAAAACACGATTGCGCACCAAAAAGACCAACTTTTGCTCCTAGTGATGAAAACTACTATTTCGGGACTAGTCCTCGAAACAGTGGTTTTCGGGACTAGGCCGGAAAAAAACTTCCAATGTTTGACACCACTAGCGCTGCTATTCTGCTTACAGTAGCTTAAACCTCGTTGACTCCAATATATAAATGTCGAACAGCTGATTAAATATTGATAAATATTGATGTTTTACCATAAATATTGATCAGTATAGGCCTACAGTCACAATTTCAAATTAAGTGAATCACAAAGCGTTATTGCAACACTTATACTACATGAGTCATATTCAACTCGGAACTGGATCACTGTACCACATAGGAAGTAAACGCACTTGTAGGAATCCTTGATGGTAATTAATGTAGAACTAAATAGCGGTTTGACTAAGGAGACATGGTAATGCCTCGCATACCAATGACCTGTCGCCTTGCGCAGCACTGGACACCCTTGACTCCGTCAGTCAGCAAAGTTTCTTGCACCTTTATATAATGAAATTAAACATATAAAGGCCAATAATAATATCTGTGTTTCCAGAAAGCCCTACGGTAAGAACTGCTATCGTCCTCGGACTAAAGGCGAATAATTTTTTGTTACGTAGGTATTTTGCTAAGGCAAGTGGCATGATACGTGTAGGTATGCTTAAGAAAATTCGACCCAACCAAATTCGATAAACACAACACCACCAATTTAATGTCATTTTGCTTTTGGATAATATGCTAAACAAATGAAATCCAGTAGTACACGAGGTTCAAGGTCACACTCTATAGCGGGTATTTTGATAATTTATTGGATTATTGCAGATAAATTTAAAAGCATTGCACGACAATCAATTTGAAGGTGACTTTTTAAATGTGATCCAGACTAAATAAATCAGCTATATAGTTAATAAGCTAGAAAGCTAGAAAGCTGCAAAGCTGCATAGCTGCAAAGCCGTCTCTTCCATTATATACAGAAAATCCATCAATAATCAAAATACGTCTACATAGATAGTGCTGTGGTCTCAAATAAATAGCGATAGGGTCTACATATTGTATAGTGATAATGAAGACCTGAAAGAATAATTTTAAATTTAAAGCTAGCCCCCTAGGGCTATTTTGAAGTCCCTCAACGAACCATCAAACTGCAAGTTCCTTATACTTATCATCAAAAAGATTGCATTGCCTCATGCAATAGGAATTCCCGAAGGAGGTAAACATTGTTGTATTTGACATATAGGAATTCAACAGTCCTATGTGCGATGCCTTCACAGGTTCCGTGGAACTCCAGAATTTTTGCCCAACGCCTTCCTCTCTCTTGGCCGCCACTATCGCTCTCTCCTGGCTCATCACCCTTGGCTAGGACGTCCTCCCCCGCCGACTTTGTTGCATCACACCAACATTTCTGGACTTAATCCGTCCTCTACTTTCTCCGTGAAAGTTCAAGGGTACAAGCCATTGTTTTTGTTGCTCCTATTTATTTCACATTCCTCAGAGTGTTAACGTAATCAAGAGGTGCTGGGTTTCACAGACGTTTCACATATTGGAAATATTCAACGTGGTTTGGTAATAGTTACTGATGTGAATAGCTATATTATTTGTGTATATCTGATGATCTTTAATATTATTTTTTCATCGAAAATAAGTTTATACGATAAGGTTCCTTAAAATATTTCGATGAGAGATGATGGATGCATTGTTGCCAACTATATCGAGAAACATTTTTATTTTATATATTACACATAGTAGGCCTAAACACAACAAAAAATACCTTGAACAGATGAGCTTAAATATTGGCTTTATAAACCTTATAAATTTATAATTAAAAAACTCCAATATATATTTTTGAATGTTTTATATTTGGATTTTATAATCCAAAGCAATTTTATAATTGCAACGACGCAATCTGATGCATATTTTAAAGTAAGTATAGCTTAGTGGTGAACATGATGAATCAGCTCAGGTGTAGCTTTGTTATTGACAAAGACCAGCTGGTTCATTTGTAACTATCATTAGTAAGTAGCCCAATTAAGAGGACAGGTGGGTCCAATTTTGAACAAGCAAAAATAATCATAAAAATTAGTAAAATACTATTGTATTTTGTTTATGTACATAGCCCATTTCGGTATTTTGTAAAATATTTGTATAGATATTTATATAAAATTTATCATAAAATATTGAATTGAAATATTGAAAAATTAACTGATTATTGATATACCTAAAATAATACTAGTCTACATACTAAAAAATACATACATGGCATTGTTGATACAACATTTTTAAGATTGATACCTTCAATTTATGAACTTAGGTTTTAGTGCCAAACAAATCTTAAATTTTCCATACAATGGACTGAATGCTGTGATAGCATTTCACCACAGAGGCAACATAAAGAAAGGCAACACTTGAAAGAAAGGGAGTAATAGTTGAAGGACGCATTCATATTTGTTTGTCCGATTTCTGCGTCCATTGTGAGCGGGTGAAAACATTTAGTTCTGATTCCCTTGTGTAATGTTTTGAATTAGTTTATTTTTAGAGATTTCTTAAGCTGGTTTATCTCCTTTAGCATATTCATCAACATTAGTCTGAAGACTAATATAAGTATTTTGCATGAATATAATTTAATTTCACACTAAAAGAATAAACAAGATGTTTTTCCAACATAGCCTAACAACAGATATACTGTAAATTAGTATTGTATTTATTTTTGTTTCAAAGAATATCTTTACTAACATTTAATATACATTGAACTGCATGAAATGCAGTATTTTGTTCAAAGTGTGTTTTGCGGATTAGGTATTAAAGTGTCACAAGTTCGTTGCCTAGGATGAAAAAAAAAACCATCGATGAGGGGTTTGGTTTGATTTCTCTAAAAGCATTTAAGTAATTTGAAAAATTACATTTAAATATGAACACAAGAATAAGTGGTATCAAAAACACCATATAAAGAAAATGTACTCGTATATAGTATAAACAATTTTCTTTTTCTGGTTCATTGTGATTTACAGCCTTAAGATTTGTCAAATTAATCTCATATCGTAGATTGATGTTTATCTTGAATGCTTATGGAGTTCTCATTGGCTAAAAAGGAAATTTAATATAATTGATTTCTTATTTAACTATTTAAGTCTTCAAATGCTATTTTGGTGTAAACAGTTTGTCAATTTTGATGTTTTGTTTAACCATTAAACTTATTAATATGTAGATTATTTGTATGACTTTCGAATTCGGCCTGTTTCAGGGGCGGATCCAGGAAATAGTTTTGGGGGGGGCTCAGTTCACAGCATGAAATCTTTTGTAGAGGACCCCCAAAGCCCGCGAAAGCACAATAAAAAGGCGCAAAATATCTCAATCTTTCTGCAGCAATTTACAATTTCCGCGGATTATTTGGAAGAGGTTTTCCGTGTACGGTTGAAAACGTGTAAAAATCCATTTTATTTTGAATCATATAAATAATGTGAATAGTTTAGTTCTCATACTGTTCAATATTTACATTAAGTGTAAATTATTATTTTTCTAAGGTTGCTTAAATTTAATTCACGATTTCACTAGTTATTCATTCACTATTTATAAATTAAATCAATCTAACATATTAATAGGCCTCACTTTCTTTCAGTAAGTTAATAATTGAATGTAACTTAATTGTAATTTATTGATAGGTAGGCCTATACGTAAATATTAGGCCTATTGTGATTATTTGAGGTTAAAATGGTTAAAAAAATAAGCAGTTATGAAATTCAGTGAACGAAATCTTTTTAGTGGGAAATCGTTTTTATGCTTATTATTATTTAAAAAGACGAAATTTTATGCTTTATATCACCCAAGATGACTGTAAGGCCACAGGTGAACTACATTCCATAAGAGCAATGATGCCAATTTCTGCGACCGTGGTTGTCGCCACCGAGAAAACAACAATTAAAAATGTGTTAAAAATCAACATTTTACTCTTTGCTACACACAAGTGTTGCCAACGCTGCATGAAAAACAAATTTCTCTTTTGTGTTGGAAATTGTTTGACTCAACTATTACTAAAATAAAGAATTTCAAAGTAAACCATGGTAGAATTTATGGTTGTATATTTATCTTGTTTGATAATTTTTTTAATTTAATAACTATAATGTTGTGTTATTAAGTAATAATTCAAATGTAAATTAGAGTAATATGATGTAGGCTTAAGTATCGTACACTACCCGTAGAAACACTGCTTCGCTCTACTTTTCAACCAGTTGTATAATGGTAAATATTATAACGTAACTTGCTTTCCGTTTTAGTTTTCACACTTCATATCCGGAACACAAAAAATAGTTCAACCACAGACCTTTAGAAAGCAGTTATTTGTTTCCTCTACCGACCTTGTAGATTACCCACTGTTTACTATTTCTAAGAGCTTCTGGATTTGGACTGAGTCAAATCTAAATTTCTCGATCTGAGCCATAATACTACTAATAAATAAACAACATACGATGATGACAGTGTTGGCACTGAGGATTTCACTCATGATGCGTCTGCTTTGCAGGTTGAAGTACCAGTAGAATTACAAGAAATAATTTCACTGTTACTTCAGTTTGACTTATTATACTAGGATTTCGTGTTTTCACCGTGGATTCCCGCTCAGTGGCAGTAGACAAAATTAATAATATTTTCACTGTTGCTGACTTGTATTTTTGAAAAAAATTTCGGGTGATGCATCGAGTACTGTTTTAGGGCCTATATGATTTTTAAAAGTATCTTTTCCGAACAAGCCATGAAGACAATCCGTTCATTTGAAAACATCCTATATGTAGGCCTACTGGTTTCATTTTAATAGTTGTACAAAAAAATCACTATGATGGCGTTTTTCAAATAGTATGATAAGAGAGAACTACATCGTTTGTAGGTTGGGCAGTAGACCTACAGAGTACTGAGGGCTGTGAGCTGTGCAGGGCACCGGTAGAGGGTGAAGAATTCATGAACGCCGTGACAGCGCTGAACGCTCACTGCCGTCGTTTGCTAGCCGGCCAGGCAACACAATAGCACACATTTATCGTTTTTACTGTAACATAAATAATAACTAATACTTTTTAGACGTTTTAATTTGGCGGATTTTCTCATGGTGTTAGCAATACCCGCGTCCAAAAGGAGGAATATAGAAGCTTTTTCCACTCTCCGAGAACTCACGCACCAGCGCGGCCCATTGCTATGACGATGACGCAATGACGGTAATTGAAATAGTAGTATAAAAATCACATGCAAATGAGACTATTTTGTCTGTGACCAATGACCATATATATGTAAAACAAACATTGAGATAGGTGGAACAAAGTAAGTCCTAATTAAATAAATACTAGATTTTCCGAGAATTCAACTTGGTCTTATTCCTTTTTATATAGTGTATTTTTTGTCCGTCTGGGGGGGGCCCGTGCCCCCGTGCCCCCCCCTTGGATCCGCCACTGGCCAGTTTGGTAGCCATTTAGTTAGCCTTGCCGCAAGGGTCGCGTTCACGTGGATCGTGGACCATAATGTGCTGATCTGCTGCAGATAAGGTGTAGTAGCCGACCAAACACCGCCCTGGAGCAATCGGTCTTTGTTAGTAGATCGTTCATTCGTTTATCGTGTACCAATCCAAACCCATTTGTCAATCTACACTCATACCGTACGTGCAGAGTGCGATGTGAGTCATAGATACGGTGGAAATGTAGCAGGCTTGACCAACAGTACTGACAAAGGCTACGTGCACATGTACCATACTACAAACATGAACTAACATAGGATATTGGATTCCGCTACTGGATATCGTTCAGCATTCAGTCTCTATTCTACTTTAGATTGAAAAATTCTTGTTGTCATTGATGACTTATCACTGACGTATGTAATGTGAGTTTGGGGATTTGACGTGGCGTTAATATTGTTAGGTTGGAATCTTGTGGAATGTTTTTAAACAACAATATAAAAGTTATTCACCAACGGGACCGACAAAGGAATCATGCATTACATAAATGGCTAGTTAAGAGATAATATTGGACTACGGTACTGCCATGCTCTCAGCACTCGTCCTCCATTCAAATCACGATTAAAAATCCTATTGCATTGATGGATTAGCATTTTAGTATACCATGTGAATTTTAGGATTTAATGGAGTGATGGTAACAACATTATTGGATTACCAACCAAAAATGAAACATTAGCTAGTGATAGAACTGTAAATACATCGAGAATATGGATTCGAAGCTCAGCCAGTCCTAAAATCACAGTATTTAACTGAAGTAAATAAACTGTTCACCAAGAATTATGAGTTGAGTAGTATTACTTCAAAAGAGTTTTAAAGTTTTTACACTGGGATCAATTACCTTTTGCAATTGGACTATTTATTAATGATGCTATATAACAACATACTGGATAGTAACAAGACTGGGTCTTGAACTGCTCCCCATGAAAAAAAGTATAAAATGCCTCAAGAATATAAATTCAAAGAATAAATTTAAAAATTAAACGGTTTTAATAGCTCTAGGAGATTGGCGTTTATTTTAAATAGAAGAGGGTGATGAGGTAAGGCTGTCAAGACTGAATTAATTATTTGTACTTTCTGGTCTTGCTAGTTACTTGAAAATTTTCTTTCAATTTCAATTGAGTATCATAAAAAATGTTGAAAGAAAAAATGTTATAATGAATTCTTGTTAATCATTGCTGTTCTACAGCCAACTGCCTTTGTTGCACACGAGTCGCGTCGTCGGTGTCTGTAGGGAGGCATTTCGCAAGCTAGGCAGGGCACCGGAGACACCCACTGGGTCACGTGGGAGTCCACAGGGTGACTACATCTGGGAGGAATTCCATTCATCGTCTGGCAATCCGGAGTGCAGCTCCGTGCTCGAATGTCACTGCATAATGAGCATCGATGCTCATTATCATGCTTGTGAAAGCTTGGGTCTTGAGCTCCAAACTCATTATGAAAACTGTAATGCCCTTTGGTGTTGCAAGTTCTTGAGCGTCCTTGAAGGTGCACGTTTTAATGCATAAAGATATAGTCAGAAATTTACACATCTTAGATTTTTTTTTGAATTCATTAAGTTTTAAAGGCCAGAGGTAATTTACAAATAGTTCGTACCGTACCATAACCAGCACCGGCAGCACCACAACGAAGATTAGCAGCTTTGTGGGCGTAGGCCTCGGTTCTATTCATTGCAGCGTTGTTTAGGCCTACTAAATTCAGTAATTATGCCAGACAATAAACCTTGAATTTAGTTTGACCCGTAGTGTCAACTAAACCAAAATGAGCCTTTTCAATGCGGCCTGTCGCAGGCTTCACTGCCCACGTGTTGCTGGGACAATCCGGGCCAAGGTGGAGCGAGCCGCCAACCTCTGGACACTCGTCAAAACCCCAACTGGGGGGAGCGAGATGGTCTCACGTTCGCATAAAAGTTACAATTACACAATTACATTCCGCTGGTTTGATATTTTAATGAAAGAAATTAAATAAATGGCGAGGTTGTCGAAGGTCGAAAGTATTAAGCAAAAACATTTCAGGGAAAAAATGTTGTCTTAAAAATTTAATGTAGAATATTATTAACTAGATAAGAAAATTTGTTTTGTAATCAGAAGTAAATTGGTTCAGCATTTATTTGTTTTTAGCGAATTTCCCTATAGGGAATACGCTATTACGGTAGTAGCCATGGTAAGACCTAAGCCCGGGACCATGTTACTTTTTCATTTTGAGGTCCCCAGAAGCCAAAAACACCGTTCGTTCATTTTCATATATATATATATATATATATATATATATATATATATATATATATATATATATATATATATATATATATATATGTGTGTGTGTGTGTGTGTGTGTGTGTGTGTGTGTGTGTGTGTGTGTGTGTGTGTCCGTGGTACTGATAACTTTTGAAGGAGACCTCCGATTTTGATGAAATTTGGTATGAAGGTGTAATACCAGGTCTATTTTCATGAGTTCGCGAACCAGCATGATCGGGTTACGGGAATGGGGTTTTATGGGGTTTCAAGAAGGGTAAAAAATGGGTTTTTTTGCATTTTTGGAGCATCATTTTCAAAATTCAACAATTTTAACCGACAACCATTTAAAAGAGCTTAAAAAAACAAACAATTTAGTATTTGTGAATTTTTAACTTGGCTTAACAGGTTACGGAGAAAAGCCAAAAATAGGTTTTCCATGTTAATCTTATGGGAAATCAACGAAACCCTGTATCGCGCTTTTATGTATTGGAATAACTTGATAAAATTTGGTATGTACATTCACTAGGTAGGGTTCAACTGATATTTGCTTACAGCACCGACATGGCGGCAAACCTACGTACTCACCCTTATGGGGTTTATGGGGAAAATGAAAAGAACACCAAAACTTGATAATATTTGGTATGTACATTCACTAGGTAGGATTTAACTGATATTTGCTTATAACTCCTATATGGCGGCAAACCTACATACCTCACCCCCATTGGGATTTATGGGGAAAATTAAAAAGTGCCGAAATTGTTACAGTTTGACATTTATCTAAGGAAACTATTACATTTCCTAACAAAACTAATATTTTCTGACAACATCCCAAGGCAGCAAACCTACATACCCATTCCTATGGTGTTTATGGGAAAAATATAATTTCTCAAGATCGTTGGAATTCGCTGAGTACGCAGGACTGCTGCGACTGGGGTATTTTATTCATTCGAACCATTATTGACAATTACATTGACTATATTGATGCGGTACTGCATGGAACGTATGTTTTCAGTTTGATATTATTTTCCAATGGAACTGTTTGGACTCCTGTAATAATAAGAGAGATCCCTCATACTAATGCATTGAATATTTTTGGTTTACAGTATTTATTTATTTGGCTTGTAAAATATTACAATCACAACATTGGTAAAACCATCTTGTTACACTAGTATGATCCTACTAATATTATAAATGTGAATGTCTTGTTGGTTGTCAGACTTTCACGCGAAATTTACTCAACCGATCATCATCAAACTTTTTCATCACACTGTACGGGAACACAGCTATATTCATCACCAGCTGAGAGTGTAGAAAACCCGTTTTTCCCTCTCTAGAGAGGGAAAATCAGCTGTTGATTTTCCCACACTAGTAATTAGTTATGATTACTGACACAAGTAGCGCTAGCAGTGCTAAGAGTATATTATTCCCTAAATCAGCTGTTCTCAATAATGTAATCAGCTGTGTAAAACAGAATCACTGTTTTCATTGTACTGCGGAAATCAATTGAGCATCCATAGGTGGTTTCTTAAACTTGCATTATTTGATTAATTACTATTATTAATTATCTACAGTGTGATGAAAAATATCCTTCATAACTCGAGTAGAAAGTGTTATTCCGTGCCTTGATCGAAATTCCGCGCTCGGCTAAAGCCTCGCGCGTAAACTCGATCTCGGCCCGGAAAAGACACTTTCCACTCTTGTTATGAAATATACTATTTACACATATTCTTGGAGGTATCAGAAGTATATCGGATATTTTTTTATTTTAAAAGAATCATTTTTTACGAAAGATTAAAAAAACAATTGTGTACAAAATTTGAAAATAAATTTTATCTTTTTTTTATTGGTTGTTAAGAAACAAATTCAATGAAAATTTCAAAGATTAAGCGGATTTCCAATGCGAGCGAAGCCGTGGGGTAAAAGCTAATGTTAATATATTTTTCCTTTTGTCTTTTTTAAAATGAAACGAGATAAAAATTCAACAATTCGATATAGGGTTACCATAGATTCATATACCTATGGTTATATATTGCAAAGAAATAATTGAAAAATGAGTTAAAGTATGAATAAAAGGAGAAGGGACAGTTTTCTTGAATGTATTATACATCAATAATGATTTTGGTCATGACCATTACCGCATGGTAGGAAGTGGCTTTCCAGCCTTGATCTGCGATCCAAATCATAACAGTGTTGATTACTATCATTGCCTTCCTGAATACTTAACAGTTAATTGTGCGATAAGGCCGGCCGAATTCCGCTCTCTGCCCGGGGCGTTCACTTGACTTGTAAGTATTTGAATATTTAAGGTCATTCCACGAACCGTTATGGGAAAAACATCACTCGTGGTTTTAATATGAATAACAATCGTGATCAAGGGTGAAATTAATTGCTTGCTCGGTTTTTATTTGTGTTTTTTTTATATTTTTTTACTAAGGGGTTGCGAAACATGATATTAGGCTAATATGCAAAATTTGAGGGAGTAGGATTTTTTTTTTTTTTTTTTTTTTTTTTTTGAGGGAGAGGCGGAAAAATGCATTACGCACACAGGTGGCCAGCCTGTAGTGTGGGGCTCCCCTAAAGACGGGTTTACCCACTAAAAAACCTCCTCTACTCTTTAGGAATCTAACCTGGAATTGTTTGTCACATTACGTCAGGCTAGGCCTAAATTTGGCTTACGCCCGTGGGGTTCGCTCCTTATCCAGCCGCTCGAGCAAGAGATCTGGGCCACTTCGCGGTCCAGATCGGTTTTCTTTTCCAGGAGGATGCCCCGGACGAACTGTGACAAACAATCCCAGTTGCCCTCATCCTCCATAATCTTTCGGCAGACCGTGTCCACCGAAAAAACACCGAGTTTTCTTGTGGCCTCCAGGCGGGGCCTTTCCCAACGCGAACAGCGGAAGAAGGTGTGTTCCGCGTCATCGGAAACGCCCGGGCAGTAGATGCAATCCGGTGTACCGGTCTTGCCCATCCGGTTCAGGTACGACTTGAAATAGCCGTGACCTGTCAGGAACTGCGTGAGGAAGTAGTCCACCTCGCCATGCCGCCTTTCTACCCATGGTTGGACCTGCTCGATGAGTCGCGCAGTCCATCGTCCTCGGGTGTCGTGCTCCCAGCTGTGTTGCCACTGCTGGAAGATTCGGGAGCGCTCTTCTGTTCTTGCCGTGTCCTTGCCGATCTCGCCTTGTCTCTGATAAATCGCTTTCCTCTCCCCTGCCAAGAGCTTGACAGGGATGACTCCGGCGACCACCAGGACGGCAGGCTCGGACACTGTCCGGTAGGCGGAACACACCCGGAGCGCAGCTTGACGCTGAACCCGGGCGAGTCGCAACCTGTAGCACTCCTTATCTAGAGCGCCTGCCCACACCTCTGCCCCGTAAAGGAGCACGGACTGGACCGTGGACATCAACAGACGTCTTCTGCTGGATCGGGGACCCCTGACATTGGCCATCAGCCTACTAAGGTAAGTGACTACCTTAGCGGCCTTGTCCGCCGTACGGAAGATCTGATCCCTCCAGCTTAACTTGGTGTCCACCATAACCCCAAGGTATTTGGCGGCACGAGTTGATGTGACCACCTCCCTTCCCACTCGAAACGGGACGACGCTGTCGATCCTCTTCTTCGTGAGAATCACGATCTCCGTCTTACTGAGAGCAAGCGAGAGACCGTGATCAGACATCCAGGTGTTGACCACACGCATGACTCGGTTCAACTTTAGTTGGGCCAGCTCAACGTTGCGTGCAGCAATGAGAGCTGCGACGTCATCGGCGTACCCAACCAAAGTGGTTTCCTCAGGCATCTCGGACCTCAGGAGGCTGTCATAGGCAACGTTCCAGAGATCCGGGCCGAGTATTGAACCTTGTGCGGCACCAGAAGTGACTTCGATCGTCCGCGTTCCGTCCCTCGTGTCATAAATCAGGCTTCGAGAGCGTAGATAATCCTCGATGAGCCGCAACAGATATGCAGGAATACGAAAGGTGTTGCGAAGCGCATCCAACATATCGACCCACCTCGCCGAGTTGAAGGCATTCTTGACATCAAGCGTAACAAGAAGCACTACTCGGCGGGAGAAATGGTTGTGGCTCTCGGCACTCTCCACAGCTCTCTGAACTTCGGTGACAGCGTTGATCGTTGACCGTCCCTTTCTGAAGCCGTACTGACGGGAGCATAAGTCCCCGGAGGCTTCCACGGCAGAAGTCAGGCGGGAAGGGATCAGCTTCTCGAACAGCTTCCCAGCCGTGTCCAACATGCAGAGAGGCCTGTGGGACGACGGCAGCTCGGGATCACCTTTGCCCTTGCTGATCAGTACAAGCCTGGCTGTTTTCCAAGGTGCCGGAAACACCCCTTCTACCAAACAGGCATTGTACATTCTCAACAACAAGTCAGCGTTGATTGAAAATACTTTCTTTAAAGCCTCACTGGGAATCCCGTCCGGGCCAGGAGCCTTGTTGGTCTTCAGGGAGAGAACGGAGGTTTCCAGCTCCTCGAAAGTGAAGAGTGGAACGTCCTCTACCCGTCCGAAGTCAACCGGCGGTCGCTGTGGATGTTCAGGAAACAACGCAGCGACGATCCTCCCCATGGTGGCGCCCTCCATGATGGAAGGTGGAGAGCGGGCGCCGAGTTTCTGTGTTACAAGTTTATAACCCAGGCCCCACGGGTCGGAGTTCCTGCAGCTATTCGCCTTGCTCCTGTTGATCGCCTGGCGGAGAGATTTTCTCGCAGATTTATAGGCCTCCGACTTACGAACTCTGTCTGCGGGAATTCTCGCTCTAGTGGCGGCTCGTCTAGTTCTTAAACATGTTCTTCTCAGTTCCGCAATCTCTTCAGTTCACCAGTAAACGGGTTGTTTGTCGCGTCGGGGTTTCCTTCGCGGCATAAACTGGTCGCAGGCCGAGACGATCAGTTCCATCGTGGATGTTACTAGTGCCTCGGCCCCAGCCTCACCAGGATTCCCCTGCGCTCCCCGAGAGATGACTTCGGTGAACTTGACCACGCCCAGTTTGTTGGTGTTCCACCGGCGTGGCCCTTTCCGATATGCGGAAACTCGACGATTTGCCTGATCATGCAGGTCAAAAACGACGTATTGGTGGTCGCTACCCGTGTAGTCCTCCACAACCCTCCAGCCAGAGATCCTCGGAAGGAGTGACTCAGACGCAAAGGTGACGTCGGCGATCGTGCCTCTCTGCCCGGGGCGCCGAAAAGTAGGTGTGTCGCCCTGGTTGAGGACGACAAGACCGGTCCTGGAGATGAAATCCAGGATGTATTTCCCCCGGGAGCTGGTAGAGGGCATTCCCCACTCGACGGCCCTGGCGTTGAAATCGCCACCAACGACGACATGCCCGGTGGTGCCGAGAACGCACTCCTCTAGGCTATCTATCTTGTCGCGGAAATCCTGGACGGCCTCGTTGGGGGTGAGGTAGCAACTGAAGATTGTCACGTCCCTACACCTAACCCAGGCGAATCCTCGGCCGCGACCGTGACTCCGCACCAAGACATCCTGCGTATTACGTGCCCAAAATGCAGCAGTACCGAGGCTGTCGGAGATCCAAGTGTTTGGGTCTCTGTCCAGATACTGTTCGCTGATAAGGAGCGCGTCAGCACCAAGTTCTCGGGCGAGCTGATCTAGAAGGTTATCAGCTCCCCAGGATCTATGAAGATTGGCCTGGAGGATGCGAATTACCGGCCGCTGCCTTTTGCCTGTTCTAGTGCGGCTCTAAAGGCACCGCACTGACCAGACCCGGGTAAGTGACCGAGGGCACTGGAGCCTGAATCCTTGCAGAGGAAGCAGGAGGGGCTCGAGGAACATTCCTTGCGTTTGTGGCCCTGGCCTCCACACTGGAAGCAGTTGGCACTCCTGTCGGGCCCGTTACAGTTTCGGGAGGAGTGGCCGAAACCGAGACAGCGGAGGCATCTCGAAACTACCACCCTCCGTTTGAGCCTGCAACTGACCCAACCGACTCTGAGGTGCTGAAGGCTAAGCAGCTTATTGGCGTGCTTTTCGCTCATCTCAGCAACAGCCATCCGGAGTTGACTTCGGTTGGGCTTAGTCAGTTATACCCTCACTCCATCAGCCGGTATCTCCGGGAGTGCCACCTGGATCGCACGGGTCACCTCCTCTTCGGTGGAGAGGGCATCAAGGTCCCGAATCTCGACCGAACACTTCGGTTCTAGGGCCTTGATTGAGCCATTGTCCCCAAGTGCAGTTGAGGGAAGCGGCAAAACATATCTTGTCACTCGACTTCCCCAGTTCGAGGAGGACATCCCCGTTCTGGGTTCGCCGAATAGACTTGATAACGGTGTCGGTCTCTTCCGGTTTGGCCTGCGATCTAATTTGACCCAGAACATCGGCAAAAATCGCCCCCCTAAGGGCTTGATCAAGATTGCCTCCGTCCTGGGCTTCTTAGGCCTGGGTTGTTTAGGCTTTCTGACAGACTTGCCAGAGGCCTCCCCAACCGGGTTTGAGACTTGCGTCCGCTCCACCCTCGACGCACTTTTCGAAGCTGCCTCCGCTTGCTTCTGCCTCCTCCTTTCCTTCTTGGAGAGGCGCGTCTTCCAGCCCCCCAAAGGTGTTGAGGCAGAGTTTGCTGCCAATGCAGGATTAGCCGCCGGAGCAGGAACATCTGCAGGAGTAGCCGCTGGAATCACGGCAGCGCCCGGGGCGGATTGAGTAGCCTGGACAGGAGATGTCTGCGATGCCGCAGTGACAAAAACCGGTCTCGGCACTGAGTCAACCTCAACAAGCTCAGGGCTTCCCGGCGAAGAACCGCTCTGCCTCTTCTTTCGCTTTCTGGCTTGAGTCTGGGACTCAGCCAGATGAGCTTGAGGCGAAGCAGAGATGACTCGGTTCGTGACATCGCGGTCCTGCTTCACTGCCTTTAGCCTGATTTTCCGGCACTCCTCGATTTCTTCTAGAGAATCTTCGAGTTTCGGGATCCCCTCTTTTATCGGCTTGTTTACGTTCTTTTGAATTAAGAGGGCCCTGGCCATCTCCTTCAAAAGAGCTTTCATCTTCTTCAGACATGAGTCTTCCTCCTCGTGGGCGTCGTCCTGCTGTTGCCGAAGCATTTGCAGCTCGAATGCCGCACGAAGAGGGCTCTTCTTGGGAGGAATCCCTTGGATCTTGGCTAATGGTGTTGCCGGCTCGGCCACCTCCATCGCCATATCGATCTCCTCCTTCTTCTGTCCGGATTTGGACGACGATCCGGCATCACCAAAAGCCTTGAATGGCACCGGCGGGGGTGGTTTTAATACCCTTCGTCGGCGTTCCAGTGTTCAAGGTCGGAGACCTCTGCAGTTTTGAGCTGCGCTTAAAGGCGGACTGCTCTATCTCATCATCATTCGTGTTTTTGGCTTTCATGTCCATGGTTTTCTTTTACCAGGGCATCGTGCGGCAAGGGGCGGCCCGTTCATTGGCCGAGAGCGGGTGCACCCTCGGAGGTCTACCCCCCGTAGGAGATAAGACACCCCTACCCCAGTACTCTGGGGCCCGAACCTCCGTTTGCCCAGCACCGATACACACAAGGTGCCGGACGTGCTGGGGGTCGCACCGTGGCAATGCAGAGTCCGATCCCTGCATCCATGCCGCACTCCCTGACTAAGGTCCGAAGCGGCTGGCTTCTGACGACACACTGGAGGAGACCATCGGCAGTGCGAGGCACACATCAGTCCCTGCAACACAACAGGGACAATCCCAGGACCCCCCAGCATGCGCCGGTCGAAAGAAGGTGGAAAGACACCCTTGATTCGGATTCGAAAAAAAGAAGGTGAGCAAGGTTAGCTCAGGAAAGAATAAAGACGGTGAGCTAAGACCTGAAAGATGAGAAGAATGGCCTTAGCTCGGGAAGAACTGTGAGGAGGGTCTCACAGCTTGGCTCAGGTACCCCGGGGTCGCCAAGAAACACCCGTACAGTGGAAAGCCCACTGCCCCTGAGGGGGAGGGAGTAGGATTATTTTGATTTCTATAGGTTCATTTGAAATTACCATGATGAAAAGCTGAAATTTAAAGTATATTGTACTACGAGACAGGTATTTGTATTCATAAATTACAAACAAAAACTTTTTCATGTGGCCTTTTTTAGCATAAAATAACTTAAACTTATTGGAGCATTATTTTTAAGCTTTTTGGATTTAAAAAAATAAGTTGTAGTTTACAAAACAATAGAGTTAGATAAATATTATCATTCCCTTAGCTTTAGATGGATTAAAACCCTTAAATGTAACATTCTCAGTGCACATAAACGGTACTGTATGTAACCTCTCGAGAAAAACATTTAAACCGCATTGCAGTCTCATGTTATTCTTTGTCTTGCGATCCTATTATGGAAACGGCGAAAGTGAAGGTCAAAATCAAGAACATTTGTTTCTGGCTGACCCGCGCTCGCATGACCATTGTTGTGGAGTTTACTGCTCACATTTGGAGACAAAGAGCACTGGAGAGAACGAGTATGTTGCGACAGAGCTTCAGACAACCTTCTTGAACAGTTCGCACAGCCTAAGTAATTGATGATAACACGGTGGTCCCACGCCCGGAGCGAGGAGCGGTCTTGATGTTATCCAATGGCCGAGGAAAGTAGAAGTGGACCGACCTTGGGTTGACCTTGGGCGGCGTATCAGGATGACGATCTGAGTCATGTCTCATTCCGGCTGGGACTCAGCTTCTGATACGATCGCTGCCAATGGCTGGTTTGTGCCTATTGGCTGGAAATGAGATGTATGGGATTGGCATTGAAAAGTATTGTTTTTCAATTTATGAGAAGTGTAGGAGAGGTTGGTCGAGATGAATGTAAATTATTGTGCTTTGGTTGTACCAGACATTCTAGCCCATACTACATAATATTACTTAAGTTTGCTTGGATTGGCTTTGTCAAAATGAGAGCGCTTTTAGGAACTAACAGGAAAAGTACGACCTGTTATCGTATGGGTAATTCGTTCACCTGTTGTACTTTCATTTACATGATAATTTCAATTAAACTTGGTCTAACAAAAAACTCATCATAAAATACATTGATGACTCCGTCACCTTTGGACTAGTACAGAAGTCGGCTATGCTTTTGGGCCAAGCATTTATTCCCTTGCTTCGAACGCAATTTTCAACAGTTTTTTTACCAACACATTAGTTTTATGAGGAAAATAACAAAATTCATACAATATAAACCAATCACACCAACATGAACCAAAGAAACAGGTAATCGAATTCCAGCCATTAGTATAAGAAACAGTCATCTTTCAGCCATCTTCATATCATCAGTTCCTGCTCAGTGAACAGTTCTTCTCGACAGTCAGGTGTCGACTGAGCTGATCTGCCGATCTGCCGAGCCGATGATCAGGTGCTGTGTCGTCGTCGTTGTCGTGTCCCGACGGGCGTCCTCGCTCTGCCTCACCTCGCCTCGACTGATCTGGGTCAAGACTGATTCTGTCACCTCTTCTTCACCCACCTTTGTCCCCTTGCGACATCCCGAAATATGCTTCTGGCTAATCTTCGCGCTAGTTGCTCGTTGTATGGTGGTTTTTACAGAGTTAGGACGAGCATTTACATCTGAAAACTGTCCCTCGGTGTACAGCTCACAGGATAATTCTTGCAGTGGAAGTAAATCAGTTAAATCAGTTCTATTTGTCTATGCAAACTCATCGGTGACCTTTCATCAAGGAAAGTATAAGCGTGGCTCTGAAAATGTCACTCATCTTTAACATCATTTTGTCATTTTGAGTACATAAGACTACACTTCCTAGAGTTTATAGTCGTCCACTTGTCATTTTATAATTTCATTTTGCGTTCTTTTGGCTTGATGGCTATTTTTATCTACTAATATTGTACTCTAAAAATTGAAACAACATGATTCAAACATGTCTATTCAATTTCAGAGCTACTTTGATTATCTTTTGAAACCCACACTTTTGCTTCATATTTATTAATCGTGAAACAATCATTTTGAAAACCTAAGAGTTCCCTTTATTTAAGTTCTCTTACTGAAATTTCCTTCTACAAAACCATTGAGATTTTCAAATGACGGAAGGTCATTGAATTTATACTGCATCCATAGCAGCTGAGGACTGATCCCCGATGTGAGGGCGGTTGCCCCGGTAGGTCCATGGAGTGCCGGTGAGCGGCGGCGGCGGCACGTGAGGGAGGGATCAAGGCCCAAGGCGACGCGACGGGGAGAAAGTGTCAAGTGTGAAGGGGAAATTACTGGCCACAGGAGAGGAGAAATTCACTTTGGATCGAATGCGAAAACTACCGGAAAATCACACCAACACATAATATTGTAGGGTACCTTAAATATATCATCCTGTAGGGTTTATTCTAAAAGGAACCTCTGTAATGTGGAACTCATCATATTTTCATTTGATTGCCTCTTGTGCATTTTTGTTTTGTTTTTTCGCCCCTGACCTTATTTATCATTGATCCTCGCGTCCTCTTGCTTACCAAATCAAATGTGGAAAAGTATAGTCTACAATCGTGGGGATCCAAGAGACAAAACACAGACATAATATTACTAGTCTTATCTTAAGTCTAAGGCTAAACCTGGCACGAGATACTTTTGGACCACATTTTCAACATGATGTAGCATACTCTTGTATTGCTCTTGTAACCAATAAAAAGATAGTTACATAGACTGCATAAGCATCTGTTTTATGCTACGTGAAAATACATTCAGCAACCGAAGCAATATGCTAAACTTATAGAAAGGAATTTGAATACTAGCCATAATTTGACGAAAAAGGACTGTAAATATATTTTAATAGATCATTTAGAGTAGTGCGTTATTTGTTTTATCAATAACAAGTCCTATTAAAACCTGTAAATACTATAAATTGTAGTGTTTTACTATTTTTTAACGATGTTCTCAAGTGTTTTTGTAAGTATACGATTTTTTTAGAGATTGTCTAATGGAATTTCAGAACGTTAGAAATAAAGAAGCACAGCCAACTGAATAATGTATATAGCAACGTGTCCAGCTATGTTACAGAGAGCCTGATTGAAGATAATTTATAGGCTAGTGTTATTAATCTTAACGCAGGTTATGTGCTAAGGGTTATTAATAAACTTCCCTGAATTTGTGTACGCGTAACACATAACTATGCTTTAGGTATACAGTATATAAGTAGGTATTCTCGCCTAAGCTTGTACATAAAGTAGAAAATTTCCTGGGATGAAAAAGGCTGTTGATAAAGAACAGCATAGGGTTTAAATTATAACGTACTTGAAGACTTTGGATCAGGCCAGATCTATTAAGACTAGATACACTATTTAAAAATAAAAATAAAGATACTTTATTTAAAGTCGTAGTTCACCGTTACTACAAAAAAGATCCTGTGATTTATGCCTTGTTTATGTTTACATCATACATACTTAGGCCTACTTTTTTCAATGTACAAGACAAGAAACAAAACCGTCATTTATTATTACAGATTTAGGTATTTATCAACTTACTTGCCCTTTAATAATTCAAACCATCGTCCTATGCAGTCTTTATATACTTGTAAAAAATCATTAAACATATTATTTATATCTGAAATAAATTGTTCTATTTCCACTGAGTTTACATAGCTCTTTAACTGGCTAGAGTTACATAAGAGTTGTCTTTGTTTACATGTTGGTATTCCACAGTAGAAGAATTCGGTGATATTTCACCATTCCCTCTGGTTGGAGACGTTGATGCAACCAAACGTCATGGTGCCTGTCTATAATTGCTGGTCAAGCAACACCAGCTAGCCTTTGAACATGTTATTACAAAACATTCATATTTCTTTATTATTCTTTGTTTATTTTATGCATTAATACTTTGATAAATGCTTTGTTAAAAAAATAAATCATGCAATCCCGGCGGTTGAATCTCAAAATTTTGAATGCTCTTTTTCTATACTATTTAAAAATATTGACATAAAGAAGACTATTAAGAACAAAATAAACCAATAGAAACAAAACTTTGCTTACAGTAATTTAATGGTTCCAACCCATAAAATTATACAAAGTGAGTGGTGTTTGAACTAAACTTATATTATTTTTGTATCCATTTCCATCCAGGATGCGTCAAGCACACATCCTAGTTTCGATTATGAGAACAATGATCTGTGATTGGAGAACCGTACCTTTTTAAACCACCACACATGCCTGAATATTGTAAGGATGGCATTTATTAATTTTTGTTTTGAATTGTATGTTTTTTCAAAGTAAAATTTAATGTTAATTCAATTTTTTTTTATTCTATTGTGGTCCTAGTTTTCAGATGATATTTTATTTCGGGGTTTCTGGTTCAGTTTAAAAAAAGTTTTGTTACATTGACGTATAAGGATGTCTTGATTGGCGTATCGATAAAGAGCCTGTACCTATTATATTGTAAATGGTAAGTATAATCTGTGTATAACAACAGTAGTCAATAAACAATACTGTTGTAAAAATGCCCCTTTCTCTATTGTTCTTATCATCAGCATTACGTTTTTGATACATTGAAGGCTTTCATAAAATTTTCTGCTGTTTTAAAACATTCAGACAATTGAAATGGACATAAACCCCATTGAAATTAAAATTATCTGGCAAAGAACAATGATAAGTGGTCGTTGAACGTGTTCAGTAGAGTATACTGGTGATTTGTTTATGTTCCATCAACAAGTTTGCCGTATGAATGTTTGGCCAGTGTAGTCACAGCCACAGCTCATGCATACAACAACAGAGTAGCTACAATTTAACGTTTCATTATCCTGTGGTTCAACCAAGATGATTCACGCACGCACTCTAGTGCCAATTATTTAATTTACTCCTTTCAAATTAAAAGGATAACAAAACCTCTACATGAATTTTTAACAATATTTTTCAACCACCTTAAATTCATATTGAAGCAGACTTAGCACAAGTTTTGCGTTGTAAAAATACCATATTTTCGTTTATAGAACCTATTTCAAACCATTAGTTGATAGTGTTAAATTTTATTTGCAGACACTATTTAATAATCTCGCATGTAAATAACTTAATTCATTGTCTGAAATTATACAAAACGTAAGTTATGAATTATTCAATATTTTCCAATTTCCAACTTATAATTGTATGAAAGCTCTAGCTTCCGTCCAGGAAAGCAAGGAGTTAAAATAATGTTACTTTAATATTAATTCAGTACCTACATTGATATATACTAGGGGGCCTGTGCAGCGCAATGCGCTGCATTTATTAGGGTATCTGGTGATCAAACTTTGTTCCATGGTAATACTTTGAAAAAAAAGTTAATTATAGTGAAAATTATATAGAACATTACTGGTATTTCATCGATCGATCTTCATTACTTATTCCCTAACTTCCCAATGTGATAGTGTGGAGATGTGGTGCTCGTTCTTTTAGGTCTATATTAGCTAAGATTACGCAGTTGTTCATTTGCCGATATGTCTTAGGGCCTTTGTCTAAACCCTCCTATGAAATTTAGAATAAATTCACAGATGTTGGATCCACATAGTTCATCAAACATAAAATGTAAATGACAACAGAATAAAAATCAACATGTCATTACTACCCGGTCCAGTATGAGTTATGCAGCACTCACTGCAGCTGTTTTTGTAGTACTACTGTATGAGGTAGTTACATAGTGAATGAGTCCACATTACTATTTATGCCTAAATCCTCTGTAACTTAACTTTCCATGACATTACAAAATTTAAATAAAAATCACAAAATTTAAGAGAATCTACATTTTTGTTGGTGTGGTCCATTTTGTTTTTAGTGGCATTTTTATTTTGGTTAAAATTTCTCTTTATAAAAACCATTTTTGTAATAAGCTTGTTTTCTATACTGGAGGTAAAAAACTTTTAAATGTTGTCTTTTACACAGGTTTTTTAGTATGTGTAGCGTTCTGCATAAAACATGTTTATACTATAATAGTAAATATAAAGGTTATTACACTTACAACCAACTATCCCTTTTGCTTATAGTTTACAGCAGTTTGAAACCCCATGCACACAAATTAAGTGTTCTATTTTAATATTTGTTACATTTTTATTGTTTCAGTACCAGTTGGACAACCATGTCAAAAATTACTGAGACCCATGACAAAAATTACTGAGACCCATGTCAAAAATTTCAATTTCCAAAATTTTTTTCGTAAACAAAAATGTATTTTTCTATTAATAAGTTACAAAACTTATTTTTGTGCCCAAATACGCGTAAATAAAACTTTCAAGCAAAATATACCTGCTACATTTTGAGAAAAGGTTAAAACCTCAGATTAGGCACTCCTCGCATTAAAGTATGAAATTGTGTTGATATTTCAGTACCAGTTCAATTTGCTTCTATTCAGCTTTTAACATATGTGTTTTTTTGTTTAACTATTAACAGCTGTTTTATTTAGCAATTCAATGTAAATTGTTCCCCATGTTAATCTTATGGGCAAAAAATGAACTTTGAGGGTTTCCCGTGAGCTTCAGAATTAAAATATCAAAAATCTAAAACCTTATTGCAAAATTACGAACTGAGACCATTCTTTGGACACCTCAAACTTTAAAATTGGTCCAGAAATAAGGGAGGAGTAGTGTTAACAAAAAAAGGGCATCACGTATTATATATATAGAAATATATATATATATATATATATATATATAAATAAATAAATATATATATATATATATATATATATATATATATATGTATGTAATAATATTATTTCAGTACATTATAGTAAAAAACGCTCCTAATATTTTCATAAATTTTGTGTTTGGTTGGTACATCAAATACGTGCTTGTGGCTAGTTTTTCAGGGTCCATCCCTAAGCTCTCTTATTTGTTTAATCAATGAGAAATCTATCAATGAATATACTAAGTTTTGGAATGTAACTTTAAAACCCATGTGTGAGTTATTGCCGACGTTGTAAAATTGTAGGTAAATTAAGAATTAATCACACTATACAAAATTGGGTTAAAGTTATAGGTACCAGATTTAATTGTTACAGATTTTGTCTTGATACATTACACAATTATAACTGAAATCCGTTTATCATCATGCGACCGTAAAGGCACCAAGGCACCCTATACCCAATATTATTGGAAAGAAACTTGGTATCATGGGTGGATTGAAATTCTTGAGGACTTGAAATATGGGGTTGAAAGCTTTCCGGGAGTTATGCGACATATTTTATAACCAAATTTAAACACTTAAATTAATTGTTTATTTTGAGCCAAAAATACTAGCCTGTTTCCTTAATTTTGCAGTAACCCTTTCACGTTTTATGGCAAATCTCATTAATTGATAAATAATTATAATACGACAGATTTGGAGATACTGTATGACGTATCTTCCCTTACACCCCCCCCCCCCCAAATTCGCCCAGGTTTGGTATTTACATTACATTTCTTAGATCTTTTGATTACCATAAATAATTTAAACATTACATAGCTGACATCCAAGAGTGCCATTTAGTTGTTGAAATATGTGAATTTTCAGACCTTCTATTGACGCTTCAAGTGGGACAACCTTTGGGGTGGGAACCACAGTAAACTATAATGCTCACGTCCACATTTATCCCCGAATACCCTGTGATTCCCCGTTCCACCAAGCCTCCGAATATTTTCCTTAGCCATAACGGATTAAATTTTGGATTTGGACCCATGTTGGTATCAAAGTTTTCCTTTTCTTTTACATGTTAAGTCAAGTCCCGAAGTTTCTGTGGAAAATTGTCAATCACCTTGTTTAGTTTAGTGCCAGAATAAAGTAACGACGGATACATGTGCACTACCATGACTTGAGAGTGGGCATATACATGTTATTCAGAGTAATGTTTTAGAACACTTTAGAACAACATAGACAAGTTTTGAGTTCATATTGTCTTCTTGATGCAAAGTGTGCAAAGCTAAAGGTCCAATCAAAATTATCTCTTTCGGCTGTTGTACCTTCTAAAGTAACGATGAGAAGGCCGGGGATGGTTTGTTTTAGATTTCGATTGCAGATATAGCCCTTAATTTATAATTTTGAAACTTGTAAAAGGGAAAATCAAAACAAAATAAATATGCGATATAAGAGAGGGTGAAAGTCCTCCTCTCAGAACGTCATGCAGTGCTTCCCCTGCTCTCATTTAGCGCATTTATTAAAACTCTGATAGAAGTAAAAGAGGTTTTAAATCAAAGATGATTATAAAATTTTGGATTACTTTATTCGTTTTTTGATTTTTAAATATTTTAAATCCATATAATGCTATAAAGGTTCAAAGTTGCTTAACTATACAGTAAGACCAAACAGCTTAAATTGGATTTAAAATGTTAAGAAATCTAAAAGTGATCAATTAGTCAAGTCTTTATCTTTCGATTAAAACCTCTCTCACTTCTATTTTAGCACTGCAAAATGAATTTTTTACCCACGAGATCACTGATACTGTCAGCCTCTAGCGGCAGCCGTTGTGACTGTTGGGAGCGCAGGCCATGAACGTATTCCATGAATAGCATCTATTAATTAAAAACCTACATTCCGCTACATAATTTACTCCCTCGCCATCATCTAAGTCTTGGGTGTCACACGGGCTAAAGTACAGTATTTTAAACCAAATATTGGATATTTGGATCGCCCTCAGTATGGTTGTGTAACTGTGAAAAGTATTTAGGTAGCTAGCTCCCAGCTCCCGCAACGTCCACTTCACTGAGCATTCAAAATAATCGTTCTATCCCTTGGAAAAAAATAAATCTGTCTAGGCCATTAGAAAAATCTAGTATAAGAAAATTAAACAGAACTAACTAGCGATAGTGTGGTAGCACATAGCACAATAGTTTTGATTCTGGCGAGCTTGGACTAAATTAAAAAAAAAGTAACTTGTCCAGCAATAACATTACAGTTTAACTCCTTGTTTCAAAGCGAAAGCTTGAGTTTTTATACCTGTTTTATACCTGAGTTTTTTACCTGTGCAAGAGTTTCTGTACTCTATAGGAGTGGAAACACATCGTTAAGGGTCTGCACTTTTAAGATTTTTTATTCATTTAGTCGAATTAAAGTTTTAAAATAAGATCATTGTTCAAAAATGTCTAAAAATACTATAAAATATAGGTGTACTATATACAAATAATACTCCTTTTAGGTTATGCAACGTTGATCAGTCTCGGTGGTGACTGGACGGAACATATCTTTGGGGTGTTATTTTCAATCAGAGCATTGCAGGGAAGGTGATTTAGTGAAATAAAGAAAAAATATATTACTAACTTTAATTACTGAGATAACTTACGATTAAGTAGGTCCAGTCGTAGGAGCAGTTATACAATTGGAAATTTAATGTATGTTTCGCGTTTTATAGTCAACGTCATATTATTTTTTGTAAAGAAATCATTTTAGAAGCAATGCTACGTTTCCATGGTTATTGATGGTTTAAAATATGTTAACATTTACAATGAGTTCTACAGTATAAAATTAATATAATATTTTTTCCATTTATTTGGTGAAAAGAAAATTTTTAATAGATTTGAAGATTCTTGATCAGCATTAGACCTGTATCACAGATAAATTACATATTCACCTGGTAAATAAGGTAAATATTCTATTGACTATAAGTGTCTTTTATACAGTGCTGTCCATTACTATTCTACATTCCTTGGTTATGCAGATTTTTTGGTATTTGATCACATTCTAAAATAAATAAAGCTTCCATATAAATAAGAAAACTCCATAAACAAAATTAATAACAATGTAATTCTCATCCTTTTTGTTATGCTTCAATGCAAAATAAAATTTTGCTAAAAGAACAACTCATACCTACCAGGACCCAGTTTTAACTCTTTCAAAATCGTGCCCAAATACTGCTCAAGAGTAGAAAATTGTTGTTGGTGATTTTCGAAATATGTTTGTTGACTCAGGCGACCACTTTTTGAACCAGTTGAATGGATGTCGTCACTGCCAGAGTGAGACGTGACGGTTCGCCGGCCTTCAGCACGGAATGCTGAGGAAGGACACGCCCAGATCCGACGAATCTATCTCTCCGTCTGCAAACTTCAAGAGTTTGGTGGCTGGTGTTATCCAGTATGGTGCCGTTTCTGCGCAATTTTAACCATTTTTAAAATTTTCTTCCAAACCAACCTCTGCATTCCTTTTTAAAATTTAAATGATAGAAACCTGAAACACTATCAAAACATCATTAAGGAATTATTTGATAAATAAGAGGAAACATTTGTCACGGCATAGAGCAAGAAACGATGTTATTCTGTGTTTGTGGATGGTTATAATTTCTTTTGTTTTATAATTTATTTTTACGCTCGGCGGATTAAATCTATATATAACAGAATTTTGAGTTATAACCAGTGTTGGGGAGTAGCGCGCTACTGTAGCGTCAGTGTCAGTCCTTTTTTAGTAGCGTCAGTGTAGCTCCGCTACTTTTGAAAATAAGTAGCTTGTAGCTGTAGCGAGCTAAATTTTTAGAGTAGTTGTAGCGGAATATTTAGCTACTTTTCTCGCTACTTTTGATTCAATAAATTATAATAATTGTGTTAACATTACATAATTAATGCGTCTTCAAAATGAACACGAGTGAAACCTTTCCTTTGTATGGTTAGTCAGCTGTTATGTTTTTTCGCTCGTTGGAATCGAAGATTATTTCCAATCCATTGCCATCACCAGACGTTCCAGTCCTACCATAACCACAACATGACGACCACCCATCCAGTCTTGTTCTCTTGTTGTGTTTGCTGTCCACTAGATGCGCTAGTAGTATTCCACTGTTCTGTATTATAGATACCATTGACTATGAATAGACTACACCAGTGTATTCATAGTCAATGATAGAAACTAAACTAGGCCTACTGCACAATGCTTGCGCTCTCTAGATAGATCACTCAGGTCAGGAAAGAAATGTTTGTAATAATGAGAAACGACGCGACGAGACAACTAATAATACCCCCGTCGCAGCAGACCTGCGTACTTAGCGAATTTCCAATGGCAATCTTTACATAAGTGTACATAACACATTTAAACACACACTATATGTCTTTACATAAGTGTGATCCAGAAAGTACACATAAAAAGCCACAATATAATATATATAATTATGTAATCGCAGAGGTGTCCCTACATCGATACAAACGGCAGTTCCAATGAAAACGACGGTAATAGCTTATTTCTAAAGGAAATTCGCTAATATCTCGGTAACCATTGGACGTAGAGCAATAATTAAACATACCAAATTGTTTGTTTTTTTGAGCTGAATCTAATGGTGTACACTAAAAGGTGATCAAATAAAAATATCTATGTGAAAAGTGGAAAAAACCCACTTTTGAGGGGTAAAATCCCCCACTTTCCCTACTGAAGTTGGGCCGATCTTACTGGTTAACGAACTCATCCAAGGGAATCTAACTTTACATGCCTGTACCAAATTTCATGATGATCAGACGATTTTTGCACTAGTTATCGTGTTCACAAACACTCAAAATTGAAAATTCTATTTCCCATATAAGCCCATGTTAAATTTTTTAGTAAATCGTTATTTGTGCAGTTTTAAATGTGTTTCCGACAAATAATCACTACGTATCCAGAAAGTACACATAAAAAGCCACAATATAATATATATAATTATGTAATCGCAGAGGTGTCCCTACATCGATACAAACGGCAGTTCCAATGAAAACGACGGTAATAGCTTATTTCTAAAGGAAATTCGCTAATATCTCGGTAACCATTGGACGTAGAGCAATAATTAAACATACCAAATTGTTTGTTTTTTTGAGCTGAATCTAATGGTGTACACTAAAAGGTGATCAAATAAAAATATCTATGTGAAAAGTGGAAAAACCCACTTTTGAGGGGTAAAATCCCCCACTTTCCCTACTGAAGTTGGGCCGATCTTACTGGTTAACGAACTCATCCAAGGGAATCTAACTTTACATGCCTGTACCAAATTTCATGATGATCAGACGATTTTTGCACTAGTTATCGTGTTCACAAACACTCAAAATTGAAAATTCTATTTCCCATATAAGCCCATGTTAAATTTTTTAGTAAATCGTTATTTGTGCAGTTTTAAATGTGTTTCCGACAAATAATCACTACGTATCCAGAAAGTACACATAAAAAGCCACAATATAATATATATAATTATGTAATCGCAGAGGTGTCCCTACATCGATACAAACGGCAGTTCCAATGAAAACGACGGTAATAGCTTATTTCTAAAGGAAATTCGCTAAAAATATCCTAATTGTTACTCAGTAGTCTGAACGACTCAAAAACATAACCTCAAACACGTTGATTGATTTTGATGTGATCGTTTACTTCCCGAACTTTGTAAATTTGTTCTTAATACTTTGCTGAGAACTTCATACTTAGATTTTGTTTCTGTAGTATCTAATCTAACAATCATGACAATTAGTAGGCCTAACAGCGAGATTGGCGACAAAACTGAAGAGGCTGGTCCTTCTTATTCTGTTGTGTATACACAACACAACAACACAACAACGATCACATTCGTTGTGTATACGCCAATATTAACCTTACCGTGGCCGGCCTAAGTTTACGAATAATGTTATAAAATTGTGAAGATGATTTAACAAATATTGTTGTTTATTTTTATAATAAAGTTTCATTATTCAACAATTATTTTCATACCATATTCAGTTTATCTAGGCTCCATAGAGTCACAAATAATTATGTAAAAATGAAACTATTTCTAAAAACAATACCAAAACAAGGTATTGGCCTATATAAAAAAACTAAAAAAACTTTAGTCACAAATAATTATGTAAAAATTAAACTATTTCTAAAAAAATCCCAAAACAAGTTATTAGCCTATCTAAAAAATAAAATTAAAAAATAATAATAATTTTTAATAACTGTACTTGTAAGTGGGAAAATGGGGCACTTATAAATGACAAGAGAAAAACAGGACCAGATTGCGAAAGTAGCAAAGTAGCTTAAATTGTAGCGAGCTACTTTTTAAATGTAGCTGTAGCTGTAGCTAGCTACTTTTTTGAAAATGTAGCTGTAGCTGTAGCTAAGCTACTTTTTACAAAATGTAGCTGTAGCTGTAGCTAGCTCCTTTTAAAAAGTAGCTTCCCCAACACTGGTTATAACTATATAGGTCTAATATCAAGAACAGGTAATTGAACAAGATCAGGACCATGCAGACTTCATGATCAGAATTCCTTCAAGTTCCTACTAACAATAAAATATGTTTTACATCCCATTGATGTTTCATCGTATAAAAATATGTTAACCATCGTACACCCTCTCAACACATTATTACACAACCCAAGGAACTCACAGAGAATCTACCACTGTCGTCAAAATACAGCCTCGCCAGCTCCTCAAGTGCTCGAGTGAAGGAAACGGGTTGGAGTCGTGTTAAGGAAGTCCATATAAGAGCACAATGCCAGCTGATTGTGAGAACTTAGTAATCAGCTGATCGCCAGCTGACCGTTACGTCTGTTGACAGCCGGTGGCGGATGGCGGATGGAGCTGATTGTTATTCCCCCAGAGGGACCCTCCCAGACTGTTTATGGCCGGGAGGCGAGAGGAAGTGCAATGGACAATGGAGGGCTTGCCGATGAGAATCACGATCTTGTGATCGGGAGAGATCTACCGTTACCGTCAGTGTCTGTCGGACATTGATAAACTCGGCGGGGATGTGGTTCGTTGTTTGCAAAAATATCACGACATAACTAAACGAGTGTTCTCTCCATTGAGTTAAACGAACTGGGTTTAATATCTTACAGTTATATTGTGCATCTCTATTTTATAGCCTATATTATGAATTACCCCGGTCTTTCTATATGTGGCTCTTACTTTTAATTGCTCTCTGATATATTTTTAATTCAGCTCCAAATCAACGCCATTTCCATTTTCTCATTGTTAAGTAACCTGATGATGACTAGTGTACGTAATGAAAAAGTGAGTGTCATTAAAAAATATTTTATATAACTAGAATGGTTCAATTTATTTACCGTTTTGTCTGCACAGATCTGTCAGTCCTGGCTATTGTAATCCAATAAAATTGCCTGGTGTCAGCGCAAGTCGGACTTCCACTTCTGCAACTTAAATATTTAGGTGCCGAGATGACTATTTCTCATCTTAAATACGTATATATCGTATAAGTAATTAAAATCTTATTGCAAATAAATAGGTAGGTACCGAGATGATGTTTATCCATTTCCAGCTCGTTTATGTTGCAAAACAATGCTGGCCGGTTGGGGAGGCTTCATGTTGTCAGGTACATTGCAAGATGAAATTTCTTTCGATTTGAATGACACAATGACCAGTTGTAACACAATTATCATATCAATTAAATAAAATTAAGTTTTATAATTAATTTAAATAAATTAAAATTTAAATTAAATTAATTAAAATAAAATTAATTAAAATTAAGTATTAGACTGATAATCTTGGTTATACGAGAGCACCATGGTTCCGTGGACATTAAAAAATTGTTAAGTAGTACTAAAATACATACACTAGGCTATGTTTTTGCAACACTAATATGGTAAAATAATGGAAAATATGAGTATACAAGTCAAAGTAAATAAATAGACGTTGACCGAAAGATGTAAATTTTCAATCTAGTCACAAAAAACTTACGAAATTGTTCCTTAAAAATAAGGATGAAATTTAACTTTTAAAAATTTTTAATGTTAGTCAAATGTTCAAAAGTTGTTACACCAAGGGACTTCAAAAGAAGATTTTAGACTAAGAGACGTTCTTGACCAGCAGCGGCACCGAGGCTTCTTCATGGACCGTGATCACCTGAAGAATCAATTAACTCCATTGTGCAGCTGAGCAGACTGGCCCTTGAGGTGCAGACAATGTTGACGCCTTGACCGGTCGTCCTGCCCGCCCCATCAGGAGCATCAGGATAGCCTCTGCGTCGCATCCTGCGTGTGCGTATCCTGCATATGTCATGCGTACAGCGAGGCACGGCAGGACGCGACGGCGCGGCGGGGGCGACGGCCTCCGGGCAAACGGGGTCACACTCGTGGACCATCCCGTCCCCGTCGTGCGGTGGAGTGGCACTGGCGGGGAGTCCTCTCTGGGGAAATTTGTTTCAGAAGAGATTTAGGCTACTTAATATTAATTTTACCATAACATTTAAGTAGCATTTTAATTATTGTGAACGACCTCCTTCTTTCTTCATGTAATCATTTAATTTATCACAGTTAGTTAGGAAAATTATAACCATTACAGTATAACTTAAATTCTTTTGAATGTTATTCAAGAATATGGAGATCACCTTTGATCATATACGTGAATACATAACCCTGAACTAGTTTAAACTAGTGGGACTTCTAAACGTTCTTCCAAATTCACTCACACAAATTTTTGGGTTTTATCTCTCAAGAAATTAATTTTTAAAGAGAAGTCCAATACAAGACTTTTGCTCCACCCTCCGCACCAATGACGACGAGTGATCGAACTGCATGAAATAATAGGAATTATTTTCCTTTTACACTAAACTAGCGCACGTGTTGCTCGACATCGAGCAATTTATTTTGATACAATACAAAAGTACATAGTTATAATCAATGACATCCACCAATCCAAAATTGTGATTATCAGTGATCACCAAAAACTACAGCTATATGTTAACAGATTTTTAAAATCCTAAAAAATCTCAATGTTATTGTAATGGGAAATTTTCAAATTTAATTTGTGGATAGCGTGGATATTTGACGTGCAATTCTCATCAATTTTTGGCGGAAACAACTACAGACCAAGCCCTATCCAACGACACCAAAAGAGTTCTCGACACACAAAAAGCCTTGGCGTATTAAATAATTATAGATTTAGTTTAAATACCTTAATATACTCTACAAAAAGCCCTATTTTCGCGAGTAAAATATTTTTCATCGCACTACATCAATATATCCTGTTTTCGACCCTCAACGAAAATCATTTAACATCGTTGATTATAACTTTTCACTGGAAATCAATAGGAATCTGGTAGCTGATTTGAAGTGGTGGTTGCCAAGCAACCAGAAACACAGTGCATCCCGCTAGGTTAGTTAATAAGTACCAGGGGAACCGAGCTTAAGCTCGGTAAAATTATTACTTTCGTTCTCACACACAGCTCGTTCGCTCCGCTCACTCGCACTCTTCCATTTTAAAGAGCTCACTCGCCAAGCCGACGGGTGCTGCACTTTGGTATAATTTTCTTAAACTACAGGTTAAAGATGTAACACATTGGTTTATATCTACAGTTATCAGCTGATTTTTGTTCACTTAATAAAATCTCCATAAGGATAACATGGGATCTTTGAAGTGCTCTAGCGTGAAAACCGGATTTTTCCCAGCTATGGGACCAACTCCAATCGATTTCTGGTGGCCAAAACCCCCATATTCAATAAAAAATCAAAAATCCTTGGAGCGAAAAAAACTTTGCCCGCACAAACGGAGCTTGTTTTAGAGTATAAGATATAAAAAGTTATGTTTTGTTTTTATGGGATGGTAAAAATAGTTTTTTTATTTGTTTTATTGCATAAATGTAGTGTGATGAAAAATATCGTTCTTAACTTGGCCAAAAATGTTTTGCCTCTTAAGTTCTCAACTTCGTGTCGAACTTGAAAAGTGATCTCGAGGCTCGTTGACCCAATGTTCGGCCCCTGTATCGAAATATACTATTCCGTGGGATATTCAATTAAATTTCAACCAGAGTGCAGCACACTTTTTCCTGGCGAATGAGCAAAGCTGACAAACTCGTATTACAACTTTTACAAGATTATCAAGCAAATGGTCGGTCCCCCCGATACTAATCCTCAAAATACGAGTAGTTATAAATTAGTTCACCTGTAGAACTGTACGGAAAGTTTTTATCAGAGGAAAGACTAGAGACTAGGACAGTTGTATTTACATTTCAATTGGTTATCTGCAGTGGTTAAGTTATCACGTGGTTAAGTTAAGAGTCCCCGCCGGGTTGTAGAAATAAGATGAAAAATGTATTTACTCTGGCTCATAACGACAGAAATCCCTGTTCCCTTTATTCTGACAGTTCACTCCCGGTCATTAAACACTCAATTGATACTTAAAATATTTGTTTGAGTTTGAGAATATAAAGAAATTTAATATTTCTGAGATGCATCTATTGCCATGACAGGGGTTTTATTACTTTTAATCACCCATTACAGCCATATACTAGGCCTAATTATATAATCAACTGTTATACATAACGTTTTGTGGCAGGATGCACTGCTTGCGTTTCTGTTTGCCAAGCCACCACTCACACCATCTACCTGTTTCCATTGGTTTCCAGTGGGAAGTGGTAGGGCCGAAAATCTTCGGCTCAATATCTCAAATCATGATTTTCGTTGTCAATTAGTCAACTATTATGCCTAAAGTAAATAAAAATTTTATGTTTTAGAGTTAAACACGAAATCCTTTGGATAACGAGATTAACAAATTTTAAATTAAAGACTTTTGAATTGTCTTTCTTACTCCATCTTTTATTTTATAAATTTTGGCCGATTTTGAGAGTACAAGGACCCAAAAGTTCTGAGGGTTCTATAGACAAAGAAGGATATAACTGTTCTCTTGACAATTTCCACGAGAACACCACATGGCACAGTCACACAGTTCCACTCCACCCCACTCCGCCAATGTCATGCATAACCGGTTCCGAAGACGACCGCCGGTGACGTCATAATGTCAAAGGTAACAGTTACAACATTGTCACGTTTAACTGTAACGGTTGCGTCACGACGGACCTTGGGCCCGGTAGCTGGAACTACTTAAAGAACTATTCCTGGACATGATTAATTAGTGTGAATAAGCTTGAGAGTTAGCGGAACAGCTGAACAGCTTCAGGTATGAAAGCGGCCGTTCCGCCTGTTAACCGCTGGGAATGAGTCGGATTGAGGGATTTAAGTAATTAGTGGATGTTGCGTGGATCTGTACTAATTGGACCAATAACAGTACTAATAAAAAAAATTGTAATAAATTATTTTGCAGCAGAGAATAAATACAATAAAAGAGTAGTTAAAGCTGTTATCGATCTTTAAAACACTTGCTGCGTCCTTATTAGTATATAGTCTTGTTGGTACTGTAATTTTACATTAGTTTTACAAGTTCTCCGTGTTAAAAAAAAAAAGACGAAGGCCACCTATTTAGGTGTCCACAAAACTAAGGAAAACAACAACGAAGTTTACGACGCACAAAAGTAAAATTTTGGAACGAAAGAGATACTCTAATCAAAAAAAGTAAACACAATGAAGATTGACTTTCCTGTCTCCTCGTACATATAACTTTCAACAGTTTGATGAAGCTACCGTACACTATTTTAATATCAAATTTAGCTTTGTGCACTGTACCAGTGTATCACTGTATCCAAATAAATGTCGACACTTTAATGTCATTTCTATTTGTTGACCATTTAATTGGACAAATGGAATTGATTAACTTTTGGATGTAGTGTATCTCTTCTCATCTTGAACCGCTAAGGACAACATTTCCAATTCCTTGCCAGTCCAACCAGTTAAAAGTTCCAAATCACTCGTGTTCAGACCACGCACCGCATCGTCCCGGGGCTCCCATTAGGCCCGGTGTTCTAGAAGAGCGGTTCGCGAGCGGTCGACCATGACGACGTAGAAAGTCTTCAATATTCACTTCACTTTCACTACCCAAAGGTCGTCTTGTTCGCGGCGCATCTTCACTCTTCAGTGGCACAATGACTCAAGATAACTCTTCATCTGGGCGTTCATGCTCAAAAGGAATCCTGTGTTATGTAACTTGTCGTGTAGAAGTCGCCTTGCTCGGTGTTTTCAAATAAACGAAACATCCACTCAACTAAACATACGAAAGAGCAATTTACGAGAATACTTTTTTTAAATTTTTAAGTTGATCTTTTCTTAATAGAGTGGAGGGATTAAAGTTGTAGTCTGTTAATGAGCAGGAAATATTTTATGCGTTTATAAGATTTGAAAAAGAAAAGAAGAAAGGAACGAAAAATACCCATTGTTGTAAGTATGAAAGCTCAGTAAAATAAAATTGTACCGAGCGATCACATATTTTACGTCTTATCACGTATGAAATTGTAATTTATGTACAAGTCCAAGTAATTTATTTGAGAATTTCAAAGTAAACAAAAATTAATTTAACAAAACTAACCAGCATGCTAGCACGCTTTTCAAAGCACGCAAGAGTATAATCATCTACCTTCCAATTATCTGAGGAGTAGTTTTATTGCTTGTCGGACGTTTATGGTCGACGTCGCGGTTTTGCGTTTAATGCTCCTCGACACACAGGGGGCGGATCCTCTCTGTATGGCTTGTCCCCCGCAGTCCACCCGGGGCCCGCTGTGCTCAGTGGGGGGAATGTGGTGTTGAGGAGGCAATATCAGTTACCTGCCAGTAGTGTACTGGACAGCGGTTAAAGGTTAAGTGTCCAGGATGTACAATTGCTATACGGTACAGAACGCTGCACAAACGTTTTAAGGGAAATTTATTTTAGCTTAGTTATAATTAATGTTTCCGTTAATTGTTTGTTTTTAATTTAAATAGCACAAGATGAATTAAGGAGTTGAACAAAAAACACTTCTCTTACGTGAGGTTTTGGTTTAAATTGAAAAGTTTGAATTATTTGAATGATTCCGCAATAATATCAGATCAGATTTGATAAGTTTTAATTCGCCTGGGCCAAGTCTGACCAGGCTGCTTAGATTCGTATAAAATGACTACTTGTATAATCAAGTATAATTTATATACTCTGTCCAATATTATCAGACCCTAATCCAAAATTATCATCCATCTAGTCTGATCAAATATGATTAAAAAGAGCCATGAAGTTTGCCCCAGTCTTTCTCCTGTTTGAAATAAAAGAATGGAGGTCAGAACAATAGAGATAGCCCTACGTTCTGATCTCAACTAATCAAATCTGACCTTCAAATAAAGTGATTAATGGAGTGCAGCCAATTAAAAGTAAGATGAGTTGTCTTATAACACCTTTGAATTGAAAACAATAAAATAATCAAGTTTTACTTTCCCATGGAATGATTTTGAAACTCAATTATACCTGAACGTGGGAAAGGATTGTTTACAGCCTATGATTATAATTAGGTGACAGCTTATAATTAAAATATCCCCGTCGCAGCATACCCGGCGAATTTCCAATGGCTGTTATTGTTTACCTGTTACCTGTTACCTCCGGTGTATTTTCGCAGACCCTCTTCATAGGCCATGAGATCAGTCATCCCTATCCTACTTGTCCTACTTCCTTATCCTACTTGCTCTCCTTGCGGAGTAGTCAGCACTCACTCATTCACTCGCTCACTCACTCACACAGACCTCTCCTGACACCAAAAACTTTAAAATCGGTTGAAAATTGTAGGAGAGTTTTCTTAATTAAAAAACCCTTAGCGTATTAGATTTGATATTTTTAGTGCAAGTTCGAACGTTGAAGAAAATTGCAACACCCCATGTTTGGGGTTATAGAAGATATTAATAATATGTTCCTGGCTCTAATAATTTATTCCCCCCACATATTTATCTGTTTATTAAGAAAAAGCTAAGATGTCCTGCTGATTAGTTTAATGTGCTGAAATTTAGGTTGTTGCTTCCTCCTCGACAGAACTGTCGATTCCATAGTCCAATGGGGATGATCAAATGTGCTGGGGAATCCGATAAGCCATCAGACATGACTCACGGTCCAAGAAGCAGCTCAACATGAAACAGAGAAAATCCCGTTTTAAGAAAGCAATATAATGCTTTATTTGAAACAGATGGCAATAAAATAGATTGCTTTATTCTAACACATATTTTGTAGAGGAGTATAACATTCGTATAAAACTATTAGCAAAAAAATAAAATTTAATTTTCAAAAAGAAAAATTAATCTTTTGGGTTATATTCTTTACATACAGTTGTCCATAAAAAGTTGACGTATTTATAAAATATTTTAGGACCATAAGAATGTTATAAGAACACTCAAGCCGTAATATTAGGATAATATTGTTAGATTGGTAAAATCATATTTTTTCTTTGACGTGTCAGTTAATTTAAGGTGACACAGTTAATAAAACTCTCAAGTATAACTGACATGTATTAATCTTTACGCATTCTCCTGTTGGAGTTCTGACCGGTTGCTGGCTGCAGGTTTGATGAGCCTGCGCCCTCTCGCGTCAAACTGTTTAAAACATTGGTTATTTTACTTTCACAGCATAACCAACTTTATCGTTGGTTATAATTTTATGTATAAACTAACCGTTTAAAACACCAATAATTTCATGGGCAACTAACAACAAATATACATATATTTTTATAAATTTCGAATTAGAACAATTCGTAGTTAATTTTAATTTTGTATCTTCTAATGTTGTTAATTATTTGTAAGGTTCTCGAAGTATTCTTAAACATTTTAATAATATATAATATTTGAATACTTTTTGCTAAGATATGTATGCTTATCACGACGCTATAGTAATATGTGCCAGGTCAGCCGGTTGTCGTTTTGATTGCCGAGCGCCTCATAATCATGATTCGAATGCTCAACATGAATTATGAAGTTTATCAATTGCTCAAATGTTGAATAACTACTCAACAAGAAGTTAAAGGCATTTTACTTTATTTTAGTATTTCCCAAAGAGATTTTCAAGATGTTGAAACTTTTATTGTATAACAATAAATAAGAGTAGTAAGGAAGGGCCGGTCCGGGGTCATGAGGGGTGTGAGGGGTGTGAATTTCCTAACAGTCCTATAGACCTATTTTAACCGGTTTTCAGTGATTTTTGCCTAATTTTTGGCAATTTTACAGCACTTTTCAGGGATTCCGAGGCATAAAAATTGATAGAGGAGGGTGACTGCGCCATAAGGGGGTACAAATTTCCTAACAGTCCTAGACCCGCAGACCCATTTTTAACCGGTTTTCAGTGATTTTTGCCTACTTTTTTGGCAATTTTACAGCACTTTTCAGGAATTCCGAGGCATAAAAACCTGATAGAGGAGGGTGACTGCGCCATGAGATGGTACGAATTTCCTAACAGTTCTACGTAAGGACTAGTCCCGTGTAAGGACTATTGTATTTAGATAGCCCCGCGCAAGGACTAGTCCCGCTTGCTATTGTATTTAAATGGTCCTACACAAGGACTAGTCCGTTTGCTATCGTATTTAGATGGCCCTGCGTGGGGACTAGTCCCGCGTGCTATTGTATTTAGGTGGTCCCGCATGAGAACTAGTCCTGTGCAAGGACTGTTGAATTTAAATAGTCCGGCGTGGGCACTATTATTTAAGTAGTCCGGCATGGGGGCTAATGTATTTAAATGGCCTAGCGTGGGGAATATTGTATTTTAATGGTCCGGGGACTATTGTATTTAAATGGTCCTGCAAATCCCTAATACCTAGCAGCTAAGGCTTTGAAATGTGAAAAGAGCCTATAAGCCACCAGCTTAGACCTAATGTGTTGGACCTAAGGTCAAAACCTAAGGCATTGCACCAGAGTAGAGAGCCCTAAAACGAAGCAGCTAAGGCTTTGACCTGTCAATAGGGCCTATTAGCTACCAGCTTAGACCTAATGTGTTGCACCTAAGTAAATAGTCCGTCGTGGGGATTGTTGTATTTTAATGGTCCGGGGACTATTGTATTTAAATGGTCCCGCAAAGCCCTAATACCTAGCAGCTAAGGCTTTGACCTGTGAATAGAGCCTATAAGCCACCAGCTTAGACCTAATGTGTTGGACCTAAGGTCTAAACCTAAGGTATTGCACCAGAGTAGAGAGCCCTAAAACGAAGCAGCTAAGGCTTTGACCTGTGAATAGAGCCTATTAGCCACCAGCTTAGACCAGATGTGATGGACCTAAGGTCTAAACCTAAGGCATTACACCTGAGTAGAAAGCCCTATAACCTAGCAGCTAAGGCTTTGACCTGTGAATAGGGCCTATTAGCCACCTGCTTAGACCTAATGTGTTGCACCTAAGATTTAAACCTAAGGCCTTACACCTAAGTGTAAAGCCCTAAAACCTAGCAGCTAAGGCTTTGACCTGTCAATAGGGCCTATTAGCTACCAGCTTAGACCTAATGTGTTGCACCTAAGTAAATAGTCCGTCGTGGGGATTGTTGTATTTTAATGGTCCGGGGACTATTGTATTTAAATGGTCCCGCAAAGCCCTAATACCTAGCAGCTAAGGCTTTGACCTGTGAATAGAGCCTATAAGCCACCAGCTTAGACCTAATGTGTTGGACCTAAGGTCTAAACCTAAGGTATTGCACCAGAGTAGAGAGCCCTAAAACGAAGCAGCTAAGGCTTTGACCTGTGAATAGAGCCTATAAGCCACCAGCTTAGACCTAATGTGTTGGACCTAAGGTCAAAACCTAAGGCATTGCACCAGAGTAGAGAGCCCTAAAACGAAGCAGCTAAGGCTTTGACCTGTCAATAGGGCCTATTAGCTACCAGCTTAGACCTAATGTGTTGCACCTAAGTAAATAGTCCGTCGTGGGGATTGTTGTATTTTAATGGTCCGGGGACTATTGTATTTAAATGGTCCCGCAAAGCCCTAATACCTAGCAGCTAAGGCTTTGACCTGTGAATAGAGCCTATAAGCCACCAGCTTAGACCTAATGTGTTGGACCTAAGGTCTAAACCTAAGGTATTGCACCAGAGTAGAGAGCCCTAAAACGAAGCAGCTAAGGCTTTGACCTGTGAATAGAGCCTATTAGCCACCAGCTTAGACCAGATGTGATGGACCTAAGGTCTAAACCTAAGGCATTACACCTGAGTAGAAAGCCCTATAACCTAGCAGCTAAGGCTTTGACCTGTGAATAGGGCCTATTAGCCACCTGCTTAGACCTAATGTGTTGCACCTAAGATTTAAACCTAAGGCCTTACACCTAAGTGTAAAGCCCTAAAACCTAGCAGCTAAGGCTTTGACCTGTGAATAGGGCCTATTAGCCACCAGATTGGACCTAATGTGTTGTACCTAAGGTATAAACCTAAGGCCTTACACCTGAGTCTAAAGCCCTAAAACCTGGCAGCTAAGGCTTTTAATCTGAGAATAGAGGCTATTAACTACCAGCTTAGACCTAATCTGTTGCACCTAAGATCTAAACCCAAGGCCTTATACCTGAGTCCAAAACCATAAAACCTATCAGCTAAGGCTTTGACCTGTGAATAGGGCCTATCAGCCACCAGCTTACACCTAGTGTGTTGCACCTAAGATTTAAACCTAGGGCCTTATGCCTGAATCAAAAACCATAAAACCTATCAGCTAAGGCTTTGACCCGTGAATAGGCCCTATTAGCCAACATCCTAGACCTAATGTGTTGGACCCAAGATCCAAACCTAAGGCCTTACACCTGAGTCTGAAGACCTAAAACTTAGCAGCTAAGGCTTTGACATGTGAATAGTGCCTATTAGCCACCAGCTTACACCTAGTGTGTTGCACCTAAGATTTAAACCTAAGCCTTATGCCTGAATCCAAAACCATAAAACCTATCAGCTAAAGCTTTGACCTGTGAATGGGCCCTATTAGTCATTAGCAAGACCTAATGTGTTGGACCTAAGATCCAAACCTTACATCTGAGTCCAAAGTCCTAAGAATTAGCAGCTAAGGCTTTGACCTTTGAATAGGACCAATTAGCCAACAGCCTAGACCTAATTTGTTTGACCTAAAGCCTTACACCTGGTTTCTAAGATCTAATTCCTTAGACAAGACTAAATCCTTAGACTAAAGATCTAATTCCTTACACCTGAGGCCTTAGACTTAGGACTTAAAACAAGGTAGCTAAGGCTTTGATCTGTGAATAGGGCCAATTAGCCAACTGCCTAGACCTAATGTATTGGACCTAAGATGTAAACCCAAGGCCTTACACCTGGTTCCTAAAGCCCAATTACCTTACACTAGACTAAATCCTTAGACCGAAGATCTAATTCCTTAGATCAGAGGCCTTTGACTTAGGCCCTAAAACTTAGCAGCTAAGGCTTTGGCCTGTGAATAACACCTATTAACCATTCGCATAGACCTAATGTGTTGGACCTAAGATCTAAACCTAAGGTCTGACACCTGAGTCCAAAGCTCTAAAACCTAGCAGCTAATCCTTTAACCTGTGAATTGGGTCTATTATCCATCAGCTTAGGCCTAATTTCTTAGACCTAAGATCTAAACATAAGGCCTTACACATGGTTCCTAAGACCAAATGCCTTGACCAAATCAAATCCTTAGACCAACGATCTAATTCCATAGACCCAAGTCTTAGGTCCTAAAACCAAGCAGCTAAGGATTTGACCTGTGAATAGGGCCTATTAGCAAACAGCCCAAAACCTAATGTGTTGGGACTAAGATGTAAACCTAAGGCCTTGCACCTGAGTCCAAAGCCCTAAAACCTAGCAGCTAAGGATTTGACCTGTGAATGAGGCCTATTAGCCAACAGCCTAGACCTAATGTGTTAAACCTAAGATCTAAACATAAGGCCTTACACCTAAGTCTAAAGCCCTAAAACCTATCAGCTAAGGCTTTGACCGGAGACTAGGCCCTATTAGCCAACAGCCTAGACCTAATGTGTTGGGACTAAGATGTAAACCTGAGGCCTTGCACCTGAGTCCAAAGCCCTAAAACCTGGCAGCTAAGGATTTGATCTGTGAATAGGGCCTAGTAGCCAACAGCCTAAACCTAATGTGTTGGGACTAAGATGTAAACCTAAGGTCTGACACCTGAGTACAAAGTCTAAAAACCTAACAGCTAAGGCTTTGACCTGTGAATAGGACCTATCAGCCACGAGCCAGGACCTAATGTGTTGCACCTAAGTTCTAAACCTAAGGCCATACACCTGAGTCCAAACCCCTAAAACTTAGCAGCTAGACCTGTGAATATGGCCTATTATCTATCAGCTTAGGCCTAATGTGTTGGACCTAAAACCTAAACCTAAGGCCTTACATATGGTTCCTAAGATCAAATGCATTGGACCAAAATTAATCCTTAGACCAACGATCTAATTCCATAGACCCAAGGCCTTAGACTTAGGTCCTAAAACCTAGCAGCTAAGGATTTGACCTGTGAATAGTGCCTATTAGCCAACAGCCTAAACCTAATGTGTTGGGAGTAAGATGTAAACCTAAGGCCTTGCAACTGAGTCCAAAGCCCTAAAACCTAGCAAATAAGGATTTGACCTGTGAATAGGGCCTATTTGCCAACAGCCTAAACCTAATTTGTTGGGACTAAGATGTAAACCTAAGGCCTTGCAACTGAGTCCAAAGCCCTAAAATCTAGCATCTAAGGATTTGACCTGTGAATGGGACCTATTAGCCAACAGCCTAAACCTAATGTGTTGGGACTAAGATGTAAACCTAAGGCCTTGCAACTCAGGTCAAAGCCCTAAAACCTAGCAGCTAAGGATTCGACCTGTGAATAGGGCCTACAAGCCAACAGCCTAGACCTAATGTGTTGGACCCATGATCTAAACCTAAGGCCTTACACCCGAGTCCAAAGCCCTACAACCTATCAGCTATGGATTTGACCTGTGAATAAGGCCTATTAGACAACAGCCTAGACCTAATGTGTTGGGACTAAGATGTAAGCCTAAGACCTTGCACCTGAGTCCAAAGCCCTAAAACCTAGCAGCTAAGGCTTTTACCTGTGAAAAGGACCAGGAGGCCTTAGACTTAAGACCTAAGACCTAGCAGCTGAAGTGACCTATGAGCCATTAGCCTAGAACTAAAACCTGATCTAATTAGACCTAAGATCCAAACCTAAGGCCTTACATTGCACCTGAGTCCAAACTCCAAACACCTTAGACTAGACTAATTCCTTAAACCTATGATCTAATTCCTAAGACCCAAGGCCTTAGACTTAAGACCTAAAAATCTACAAGGGGCCGCGATTCACAGCCAGCCCCTCATGTATTGAGCAAACATTAGGCAACGAGGTCTTATTTCTTTGATTTTAAAAACATGATCAGCTATGGTTGTCAGATTCAGATTGGGGTGTTTGAAGACCAACCTCCATCTATCTTACCCAACACCTAAGACCCTACCGCATGGACCAGACCCAAGACATAAAGCTAGACACTATAGTCTTGGCTTTTAAGTTCTTAGACCCAAGACATAAGGCCTTACACCAGGGTCTAGAACCAACACCAAAGATCCGTGGTCAAGGATATTAGGTTCTTATTCCCAAGACCTAAGACCCTACACCAGAATCTAGGACCAATGCAAGGTCTAAGGTCTGTGGTCTAGACTTTTTGGTTCTTATACCCAAGGACTAAGGCCCTACACCAGGGTCTAGAACCAAGAACAAAAGTCCGTGGTCTAGGCTTTTAGGTTCTTATACCCAAGACCTAGGGCCCTACACCAGGGTCTAGAACCAAGACCTAAGACCCTACATCAGAGTCTAGGACCAAGGTCTAAGTTCCGTGGTCTAGACTTTTAGGTTCTTATACCCAAGGACTAAGGCCCTACACCAGGGTCTAGAACCAAGAACAAAAGTCCGTGGTCTAGGCTTTTAGGTTCTTATACCCAAGACCTAAGGCCCTACACCAGGGTCAAGAACCAAGACCCAAGTTTCGTGGTCTAGGCTTTTAGTTTCTTATACCCAAGACCTAAGACCCTACACCAAGGTCTAGAACCAAGACCCAAGGTTCGTGGTCTAGGCTTTTAGGTTCTTATTCCCAAGACCTAAACCCTACACGAGAGCCGAGGACCAAGGTCTAAGTTCCGTGGTCTAGACTTTTAGGATCTTATACCCAAGGGCTAAAGGCCAATACCAGGGTCTAGAACCAAGACCAAAGGTCCGTGGTCTAGGATTTTAGGTTCTTATTCCCAAGACCTAAGACCCTACACGAGAGCCTAGGACCAAGGTCTAAGTTCCGTGGTCTAGACTTTTAGGTTCTTATACCCAAGGACTAAGGGCCAACACCAGGGTCTAGAACCAAGACTAAAGGTCCGTGGTCTAGGCTTTTAGGTTCTTATACCCAATGACTAAGGTCCTACACCAGGGTCTAGAACCAAGACCAACGGTCGGTGGTCTAGGCTTTTTGGTTCTTATACACAAGACCTAAAGCCCTACACCATTTTCTAGATCCAAGGCTTGAGGCCTGTGGGCTAGGCCATTAGGTTCTTAGACTCAAGACCTAAGGACCCACACCCATGGTCTAGACCCAAGCCCTAAGGCCATACACCATGATCTAGACCCTAAGACTAAAGGCCTTACACCATGGTCTAGTACTCGGCTTCAATCGTGTGCAGTTGTATTTGTTTCATATATACCTAGAGGAAAGTCGGCCAATAAGTTCTTCGGCCCAAAACCCAAGACCCACCAGCATGGTCTAGATCCTCAAGCCCTGAGACCATACACCATGGTTTAAGTCATTAGACCCAATTTCTAATCCACCGTGGTTTAGATCCCCAAGACCTAAAGCTATACACCGTGGTCCTCAGGCTATACACCGTAGTCTTAAGGCTATACACATTATTCTTAGACTCAAATTCTAATTCCACCGTGGTCTAGATCCCCAACACCTAAGGCAATACACGGTGTTTTATGTTCTTAGACCCAAATTCTAATTCCACCATGGTCTAGATCCCCAAGACCTAAGACCATACATCGTAGTCTAAGTTCTAAGACCCAAATTCTAATCCCGCCATGGTCTGTATACCCAAGACCCAAGGCCCTACACCATGGTCTAGTATTCGTCTTAAACCGTGCCTCTAAGTCCTTAGACGTAAGACCTAATGCCATACACCGTGGTCTAGACCTAAAACCTCATACCACACACCATGGCCTAGACCCAAGACCCAAGTCCCTACACCGTGGCCTAGTACTCTTCTTAAGCCGTTTGCAGTTATTACTGTTTCGTCTATACCTTAAGGGAAATTGGCCTTTTATGTTCTTAGACCTGAGACCTAAGCTTTTACACCATGGTCTAACACTTGTTTTAAGCCGTGTGCAGTTGTGGTTTTTCCATCCATAGCTAGAAGAAAGTCGGTCCTTAAGCTATTAGACTCTAGACCTAATGCCCCACACCATGGTCTAGACCCAACCCTTAACCCATTATGGCCTGGTACTTGTCTTAAAGTCGGGTTTTAACTTCTTAGACACAAGATCTAAGACCCTACACCATGGTCTAGTACTCGTATTAAAGTCGGTGATTACGTTCTTAGACCCAAGACCTAAGGTCCTACATCTTAGTTTAGACCCAAGACCTAAGGCCATACACCGTGGTCCAGTATTTGTCTTAATCCGTGTGCAGTTATTACTGTTTCGTCTATACCTAGAGGTAAATCGGCCTTTTATGTTCTTAGACCTGAGAACTAGGTTTTTACATCATGGTTTAATACTTGTCTTAAGCCGTGCGCAATTGTGGTTGTTTTATTCATAACTAGAGGAAAGTCGGCCTTTAAGTTCTTAGACCCAAGACCTGAGGCCCTATACCACGGTCCAGACCCAAGGGCATACACCGTGGTTCAGTACTTGTCTTAATCTGTGTGCAGTTATTACTGTTTCGTCTATACCTAGAGGAAAATCGGCCATTTATGTTCTTAGACCTGAGAGCTAAGGTTCACATTCATCACCCGATTTAAAAAACGTTCGCAGACGTTAATTTAAAAAAAAACATCGTCTACATATCGATTTTCAAAAACGATGTGTAGACGTTAATTTTTAAAAACACCGTTTACACATCGATTTTCAAAAACGGTGTGTAGACGTTAATTTTAAAAAAACACCGTTTACACATCGATTTTCAAAAACGGTGTGTAGACGTTAATTTTTAAAAACACCGTTTACACATCGATTTTTACTGTTTCGTCTCGAAAAAGAGAATGTTTAAGCTTTTACACCATAACTTACAACGAAACCCCGTGGTCTAATTCCTAAAACCTAGGACCTTAGACCGATACCCTAGGACATAAGGGCTTAGATTTATTGCTTAAAAGGAATTTAAATTAGGACCTAAGGCCTCATAATTTAGACCAACCCCAATCCCAAGCATTTAAGGCATTAGACCATAGACCTTTATTTATATGACCTTAAACATTTGACCTAAGATCTAAGACTTTAACAAAAGACTTAAGCCCTAAGACCCTACCTCATGGGCTAGTGCTCGTCCTTCACCACATGGGACCGTGTAAAATGGCATGCATAATGCCAATCATATGTATTATTTGAAAGCACAGCGCCCATGAACGCCTGTGTTTGATGTTGGGCGTTTTAATGATTTGCGCTTTCGGACGATTTGCAAACTCGACCTGCATATTGCAAATCGGTGTGTTGACGATGCCCTTTAATAATTAACGTCTGCGAACGTTTTTCAAAATCGATGTGTAGACGATGCCCTTTTATATTTAACGTCTGCGAACGTTTTTCGAAATCGATGTGTAGACGATACTTTTAATAAATAAATAACGTCTACAAACGTTTTCGAAAAACGATGCCCAGACGTTTAAAATAAAGGCACGTCTACGATCGTTTTTCAAATCAATGTGTAGACGATGTTTTTAATAATTTACGTCTGCGATCGTAATTTCCGCGTCGAGTTTGCAAAACGCCCGAAAGCGCAAATCATTAAAACGCCCAACAGCAAACACAGGCGTTCATGGGCGCTGTGCTTTCAAATAATACATATGATTGGCATTATGCATGCCATTTTACACGGTCCCATGTGGTGAAGGACGAGTACTAGCCCATGAGGTAGGGTCTTAGGGCTTAAGTCTTTTGTTAAAGTCTTAGATCTTAGGTCAAATGTTTAAGGTCATATAAATAAAGGTCTATGGTCTAATGCCTTAAATGCTTGGGATTGGGGTTGGTCTAAATTATGAGGCCTTAGGTCCTAATTTAAATTCCTTTTAAGCAATAAATCTAAGCCCTTATGTCCTAGGGTATCGGTCTAAGGTCCTAGGTTTTAGGAATTAGACCACGGGGTTTCGTTGTAAGTTATGGTGTAAAAGCTTAAACATTCTCTTTTTCGAGACGAAATAGTAAAAATCGATGTGTAAACGGTGTTTTTAAAAATTAACGTCTACACACCGTTTTTGAAAATCGATGTGTAAACGGTGTTTTTTAAAATTAACGTCTACACACCGTTTTTGAAAATCGATGTGTAAACGGTGTTTTTAAAAATTAACGTCTACACATCGTTTTTGAAAATCGATATGTAGACGATGTTTTTTTTAAATTAACGTCTGCGAACGTTTTTTAAATCGGGTGATGAATGTGAACCTTAGCTCTCAGGTCTAAGAACATAAATGGCCGATTTTCCTCTAGGTATAGACGAAACAGTAATAACTGCACACAGATTAAGACAAGTACTGAACCACGGTGTATGCCCTTGGATCTGGACCGTGGTATAGGGCCTCAGGTCTTGGGTCTAAGAACTTAAAGGCCGACTTTCCTCTAGTTATGGATAAAACAACCACAATTGCGCACGGCTTAAGACAAGTATTAAACCATGATGTAAAAACCTAGTTCTCAGGTCTAAGAACATAAAAGGCCGATTTACCTCTAGGTATAGACGAAACAGTAATAACTGCACACGGATTAAGACAAATACTGGACCACGGTGTATGGCCTTAGGTCTTGGGTCTAAACCAAGATGTAGGACCTTAGGTCTTGGGTCTAAGAACGTAATCACCGACTTTAATACGAGTACTAGACCATGGTGTAGGGTCTTAGATCTTGTGTCTAAGAAGTTAAAACCCGACTTTAAGACAAGTACTAGACCATGATGGGTTAAAGGTTGGGTCTAGACCATGGTGTAGGGCATTAGGTCTAGGGTCTAAGAGCTTAAGGACCGACTTTCCTCTAGCTATGGATGAAAAAACCACAACTGCACACGGCTTAAAACAAGTGTTAGACCATGGTGTAAAAGCTTAGGTCTCAGGTCTAAGAACATAAAAGGCCAATTTCCCTCAAGGTATAGATGAAACAGTAATAACTGCAAACGACTTAAGAAGAGTACTAGGCCACGGTGTAGGGACTTAGGTCTTGGGTCTAGGCCATGGTGTATGGTATGAGGTTTTAGGTCTAGATCACGGTGTATGGCATTAGGTCTTACGTCTAAGGACTTAAAGGCCGAGTTTAGTCTAGCTATACGAAACAACCACAATTAATTGCGCACGGTTTAAGACGAATACTAGACCATGGTGTAGGGCCTTAGGTCTTGGGTATACAGACCATGGTGGAATTAGAATTTGGGTCTAAGAACTTAGACCACGGTGTATGGCCTTAGGTCTTGGGGATCTAGACCATGGTGGAATTAGAATTTCGGTCTAAGAACATAGAACACCGTGTATAGCCTTAGGTGTTGGGGATCTAGACCACGGTGGATTAGAATTTGGGTCTAAGAATAATGTGTATAGCCTTAAGGTGTATAGCCTGAGGACCACGGTGTATAGCTTTAGGTCTTGGGGATCTAAACCACGGTGGATTAGAAATTGGGTCTAAGGACTTAAACCACGGTCTCAGGGCTTGAGGATCTAGACCATGCTGGTGGGTCTTAGGTCTTGGGCCGAAGAACTTGTTGGCTGACTTTCCTCTAGGTATGGATGAAACAAAAACAACTGCACACGGTTAAAGCCGAGTACTAGACCATGGTGTAAGGCCTTTAGTCTTAGGGTCTAGATTATGGTGTATGACCTTAGGGCTTGGGTCTAGACCATGGGTGTGGGTCCTTGAGTCTAAGAACCTAATTGCCTAGCCCACAGGCCTCAAGTCTTGGATCTAGACCCTGGTGTAGGGCTTTAGGTCTTGTGTATAAGAACCTAAAAGCCTAGACCACCAACCGTTGGTCTTGGTTCTAGGCCCTGGCGTAGGGCTTTAAGAACCTAAAAGTCTAGACCACGGACCTTAGGTCTTGGTTCTAGACACTGGTGTAGGGCCTTAGGTCTTGGGTATAAGTACTTAAAAGCCTAGCCCACGGTGTAGGGCCTTAGGTCTTGGGTCTAAGAACCTAAAAGCCTAGACTACGGTGCATGGCCTTAGGTCTTGGGTCTAAGTACTTAAAAGTCTATACCACGGTGTATGGCCCTAAGTCTTGGGTCTACACCACAGTGTCTGTTCAGGGGTCGTGAATTGCGACCCCCCTTGTAAGTGTTCAGGTCTTAACTCTATGGCCTCAGGTCTTGGGTCTAAGTGCTTAAAAGCGTAGACCACGGTGTATGGATTTAGGTCTTGAGTCTAGTCCATGCGGAAAGCCTTAGGTCTTGGATCTAAGAGCTTAAAAGCCTAGCCCACGGTGTATGGGCTTACGTCTTGGGTCTGAGAACCTAAAAGTCTAGACCACAGTGTAAGGTCTTAGGTCTTGGGTCTAGACCACAGTGTCTGTTCAGGGAGGATCGTGTAATTTAATTGTAATCAGTCCAGATCGAAATCTTCATCAACATCCATACTGACGGGTATCCGAAAATGTCCCCAGGGCAGTGTCGTCAGTCCGTCTTCACAGATGTACCTCTTGTCATCCTTGGCGGACAGCGCTTTTTTATATTGTGATATGGAATAAATGTTGTGTCCTTTGCTCCGGATGGTGTTCATCGTCTTGTATTCTTCCGTTTCGTTGAACAAACACGATTTGTAGTCTTCAAGCTTCAACTCCTTCTTGACAACGGATTTCGTCACACCTTTCGCCTTTTTGCCAGATTTATTTCCTTCCGAGTCATATGCGTACATCTTCGATCGCAGCCCGACGAACTCCCTCATGACATCTCCGGCTAGTTCGTCTTTCCATTTGCCGATGACTTTCTTGTTGACCCGCGGCATGTTGTAAACGTTATCCGCTTTGTAATCACTGGTGTCAAAATAGTCGATCATGCTTTTCATGTCCTCGTATACATCTTCGGTCCTCACCCCATAGACCAGTGAGTCGGTATCTCCGTAGTGGACTCTGATGTTGTCCCCATACTTTGGTTTCATGACGTTGTAATGGAAATCGTATATCGCTATTTTGGAGATGTCCAAAATGCTCATACCGACATAAATGGGTTTGTTGAAATACAAATAGGTCTTTTCCATATGGACAGCAGTCAAGTGCTCGGAGAATATTGTCAAGGATTTAAAATTGGGTTTCGCCACTAGCTTTTGCAACTGCTGTTCGTGAGTGGCCAGTTTGATATTGACGTGTTTTCTGATATTCTCCATCGTCTTGCCGAACACCGAGTTGTTCATCAACTTGTAGAAATCTTTTTCAAAGTCGTTCGTCGCTTTGGTTCTCATGTCTGTGTTTAATTTAATATATTCACTCAACCACGCTGACTGTTGGAATTTTATGGCCCTGTATATTTTCTTCAGAACCATTCCTAAGGACAGATAGAGTTGGAGATTCCTATAGTGTACGATGTATTTCTCTTTGTTGTACAGCGTTGTTAAGAGTTTCCTCTGATTGGATCCCGGCGGGCATTGGTTCTCCGGTGCTAGAGGTAGGTCTCTATGGTGGTCGTGCAGATGTTGAGGATATTCGAGGTCTACTTCGAGGATGTAGCCGGTGTCGGACTTGTTACTGATGAATTGTCCGTTTGTGAGTTTACACATTATCTGGGCGAGTTCAGAGTCTGTGCACCACTCGAATTGTCTCAGGGGTTGGTACTCCATCATCGCCCAACCATAGAGGTTGTTTACATCCAGATAGATAAGATAATCATTCGGTTTTCCAGCGTCATAATCGTGCATGTACGGGTTATTGGCTTTGGCGTACCTGTGGCAGCACTGAGAGATACCACCGCGAATGCCTTTCGAGATCATTAGTTCCATGTCGGTGTCCGTCAGCATATCGAGACTTACCTCGGTTTTCTTCAACATGGCGTCCCAGGCCAGACCGGGTGAGGTGTAATACCACGCTGGATCCAGTTTATACGTTTTCAAACATACTTTTCGGAAATTTTCAATCACATCCGCAAGCAGTAGGGTGTCTGTTTTATTGTACAGCAGAGTGTACTCCCCCATCGTTTGGATGGAAAACTTTTCCCACACATCGCACGCATGTTTGTAATCTTCATCGCTGACATTTGAATTGTTCAATTTGTTGTAGAAAGATTCTTTTGAAGGCAAAGACGTCTCTCCGAATCTCTCCATACCGTCCATATAATCATACGGATAAATCCCCTTGCGAATAACCAGATCCAGTTTGTCATCCGAGAAGAATTTCGAAGTGTGTTTGAATTGATGTTTGGTGAGATTTTTGGCCAGACTGTCTAAACTGGAAGCCATGAATCTGAACGAGTCCAAGAATCTCAAGTTCACCCCGTTTTCAATTTTCACTTCGAAAGATATGTAACGTTCTTCGGTGGTGGCCAAGACAACGATATCTTTCTTATCCGCTCCAAGCATTTTTATAAATAAATGGGCGTCATAATTGCTCAGGTTGTGGATGAAGACCGGGAGGAAATGGGGCTTTTTGAAATTCAAATTGCATGAATTGTGCGCCACCCCTCTGAATTTCCCAGTCAAATGATCGTGATCGAGAACGGCTTTTCCAGTTTTTTCATCAAACACTTTTCCACAAATGTGGCAAACCGAAGTAAACCTGGCTTCCGCCTTTTCGGCAGCAGTCAAAGTCATGGGCTTCGCTGCTTCACGACTGTAGAGTTGAGCTATTTTCTTTGAAACATCTACGAGTCCATCTATGAAGACCTGAGCAGCTTCGGCGCCCAAATATTCATAATACAAATCGAAGGGGATGTCATAGTCGTCTGACGCATTCACGACGTACAATGCAAAACTCGCCGCTTGATGGGCTTGATATTTCTTGGTGTTGATGCCCCGCTGGTCGTCTACTGGTGTCAGAATGCATTCGAAATCGGCGTACGCTACGTAGGGCACTTTCATTTTTCTGTATTTGTACTTGAACTGTATTGTGGGGCTGATGTAATCATCTTTAATTTTAATCGCCTTAGGCATGACGATTCTAACAGCATCGTGTTCATTGCAGTATTCCCTGTGTTTTTCCAATTTCAATTCATCATCGAATCCGTTGAGACATCTGTTGCATATAAATATTGTATCCAAATCATTAACATCCTCTCGTTCTGGCTCGTTGCAGGTTTCTTTGTGGGTTTTTAACAAAGCTTCAGTTCCAAAATATTGGAGACAACGATTGCAGTGGAATGATTTATGACCTTTCTTTGTCAGTTGCTTACCAATTAATCTACTCATGCTTTTTATCCAACAATAATGTGAATTGCCGTTTTCGTTTTTCAAATACAACAGATTGACATGTCTGTTGGGGATTTCATTTTTTGTTACATACAAAACGTAGATGTCACTTTTCTTAGCATTTTTAGATTTTTTTCCTGCACCGGGATAGTCCTCAAACTTATCATAATTCTCAGACTCTTTAGTTAAATCATAAGCATATATATTTACTGACACGCCAGACCGTTTTTCAAATTTCATTATAATATTTTTCTGAACTTGTACGGGGAACGTTATATCTTTCAAAGCTTCATCAAACTCGTGTTCGTTCGATTTGTATTTACTCACTCTATCAGGGTGATCTCCGTGGTCAACCGGGTGTAATGCAGATAAAATAGACCAGAGAAAACATTTTTCGTCATCGTTTTTTACATTAATAACAGCTTTTCTATTCGCAATATCTTTGGGCAAAGGAATATAACTGGATGCTCTGAGGGGGTTATAGCGGCATACTTGAATTTCCAAATCGCTTATACTGAATAAAGACCAACCGGATCCTTTCGCTTGAAATTCTTCCATTTCATTGAGTAACTTTTCCTTAGCAAAATCATAGAAACCTGAAATATCGGTACTCAAATCGATCACAGAATATTTCGTTTTAAAGTTGAATTCCTCCACTTGTTCTTTCCTCTTGAAATCGATTCGGAAGTTAAATCGAACCTTCAATTCAAATTCTCCTAACCATTCTTTTATCTTCCTGATGATAATATTTTTATATGCGTCCAAAAATATGATCGGATCTTTGATGGCATGAATGTTTTCAATGCAATACAAGTTGACGACTCCCCCGAAAGCCGATCTCACTAATTCGACTTCGGAATCTTTCGGTGTAAACGTATTACCACCACCGATAGGCCCTTTAACCAAATTACAAATTGTCGCCATCGTTAAAAATATAACCCCCTACAAAGTTTCAAAAACAGATTTATTTATAACATCATTTTCATCCAGACGAGGTCTTTTTGCTGGAGTGGGTCCATCATTTTCAAAAACAATACCGCCACGGCTAACCAAAGGTGCCTCTTCGTGTGTTTTTAAATGGTAACTCATATTGGATTTTCTTACGAGTTTTTCACATTTCGGGCATTTGGCTTTGTACTCATGACTTGCTTTCTTCTGGACCCGGGGTTTTGAATTTTGAACTCCGCTTGTGCTAGGTATCGGTTGCACTTGTTCGTTACTTTGCGCTGTCGAAGTGGAAGGTTGATTGGTAGTAGATTGGCATGTTTTGTAATGTCTACTAAAATGATTACTTGTAATAGATTTTCCACATTTATCACAAGACTTTTTCATGTAACGGGAGCTCGAGTCCTTATTTGGGTTGTTAGGACACACTTTAACATGATATGAGATATGTGATTTTGTTATAAGCTTGCCGCAGAAATTGCAATTAATTTTAATCGCAGCCATCTTCTTATGCGATCTATAAGAGAAAAATAAAAAACTGATCAGAATAAAAAATTTAATGGGTACTAGTGAAAAATATTATATTATGGTTTTTAATAAACAGCTATAAATAAAAAATTGACAAAACAGCTAAACTCCAAATATTTAAAATATATATTAAACTAATTTGATTTTAAGTGAAAATCATACAATGTGATTAAACAGCAACAGTTTTAATCGAGTGAAAACAATCAGCATACAACGCGTTATCATACAAACATGACATCTGGGTCAGGCGGTTTGATAAGATATCTCGGCCAAACGCTTATCTTATTCTTTTTCTTATTGTATGAAAATATTCTGTGGCAATTTTGAGTATTAATTTTAATAACTAATAGTGGCATTATTTTAAATATTACTCACCCTGATTGAGATAGATCTCGAAGCAAACTGAATATTACTTGAAAACCAACCTCCTTTTATACCAAAAATTCTACCAAAAATTTTATTCTAAATGTTAAGAGAGTGCCTCGTACTTCCCTCGTACTTCCCTCGTACTTCCCTTGTATTTCCCTCGTACTTCCCTCGTACTTCCCTCGTATTTCCCTCGTACTTCCCTTGTATTTCCCTCGTACTCCCCTCGTACTTCCCTCGTACGCCCCTCGTACTTCTTAAATTACTATTGGCAAAACCTGATCAAAATGCTGAAATTAGCCTATAATCAGATAACAACTGGCCCAAAACCAGTTAAAAATGAAGTCGATAGTCCTTGCACAGGACTAGTCCTCATGCGGGACCATTTAAATACAATAGCCGCGGGACTAATCCTTGCGCGGGACTATCTAAATACAATAGTCCTTACATGGGACTAGTCCTTACGTAGGACTGTTAGGAAATTCGCACAGTCACCCTTCTCTATCAAGAAATTAGCCCGAAATCAGGTACAAACTGGCCCAAAACCATTCAAAATGAGGTTTACGAGATTCGGTTAAGAGAGTGCCTCGTACTTCCTCGTACTTCCCTCGTACTTCCCTCGTACTTCCCTCGTACTTCCCTCGTACTTCCCTCGTACTTCCCTCGTACTTCCCTCGTACTTCCTCGTACTTCCCTCGTACTTCCTCGTACTTCCCTCGTACTTCCCTCGTACTTCCTCGTACTTCCCTCGTACTTCTCTCGTACTTCCCACACCCCTCACACCCCTCATGGCCCAGAATCGGCCCCTCCTTACTACTGGAATGACATGATATGGGTGAAATTTATGTTTCCGTAATATAACTGTAACTGAAATCCTACTAATGTTTGTATACCTCTCAATTTTTCGCTTAGAGGTGCGGGTCAACCATAACTGAGGCCAAAAAATCTGCTTCTGTATCAGTATTAGCTATGGATGTTTTCGATTCCGTTTTCTGGGGCCCAAGTTCCCTGTTAAGCGAGCTTCTTTTCAAAGCGTAAAAAGTTCATACCTGATGGATGCGGCCTGTTAGGAAAACGAGAGGCATAGCATACAGTTCAGCAGCGGATCCTGTGTTTGGGTGTATGTGTATGAAGAAACCTCTAAACCGGCTAAGCCTTAGAGGCCCTAAATTTTCTCAAACTACATCTTTATTACTTTGGGAGGGCCCACGTTAAATAAACGGTTGCAGGCTTGTGTGGAAGTTGACGGGATCGGTTGATTCTTTGAGAGTTGCACCTTGGTCAACACTGATTTTGCTACTTTTTACTTACTTTTACTTCGTTTATGCCACTACGTCATTGAAGTATGCAAGATAATCATATTTTAAATTTTAATTCCCGCCTTTCTTTCACGGGTCATTCTTGTTTAATTTATCACGGATTGTCTGCCGCCACTGTTCCACTGTTTGACGGAACCCTCCCTCGTTTGCACCTAATCATACAAAAATTGTTAGTCAGACTGGCATACATTTATATTTTAAATTTCTAAATGTAATGTAAACATTGTATACTTACTTGGTACCGTACTGTATTTTGTTTGAGAAAACTAAGATTATTATTATTTGTAAATTATTTTTAGTTTTACACTTTTACTTTAACAAAATATAATTTGATTTCTATGCAACAACTCATTTGTTTATATTTTAAAATTTTCGAGTAAGTAATATATATTAACCATAGATATAGCTTGAACTTGGAAATCATTTATACTCACCGTAAATCATAAGATCAATAGACCTAATATATGCCACTTCAATTTTAAGTAAATCAACATAGCCTAAATGAATAATTCATATATATACCATAATGTAATAAAATTGCTTCATATTTAATAACAAATTTAATAAAATCCATAACAATGCAATCATTCTAAATTAATCTCTATGACAATAATTTAATATAGTATAACAGTGAAGTGACACCAAGATTAACCGTGATACAGTGTGCATTAACATATGTGATACAATCAAGCAACAATGAACAATTCACCTCTTCTCAATTTGAATGGCCTAGTGATTAGATGTATTTTTGAGGGTCTCATCCCAATTTAATAAAATCACCCCCATAAAATAGTTATTGGACACCAAAAGTTCAATTTTTTATATAGAAGAGGAGCTACAGGTAATTCACACCCATTTTAAAGGCCAAGAAGATATTAGAACCTGTAGTGAAGACAATTAAAGTTGGTAATATCCATCCATTTTATTCATCAACTATTGGATTACCTTGAACCACAAATCAAAGGACTAAACAGTTTTCATAGTCAAGAAAAGTTTTAATATTACTTGAATCTTAAAGAAATCAACATACACTAACTTTTGAAGAACCATTTGGACTTATTTAAATCTTTAAATTATACTAATTCCAGAAGAAACTTTGAGCCTAGATTTGACTTTCAGCAAGCATTGTTGAGACAGTAAACCTACATGTGATTCAATAGTACTCATTGTCATCGAGCATTTATCCAATTCCATCCAGAAGTTATCTCTATCTTCAATTCAAATTTTATGATTTTATTTTTCAATATAATAAATATTAATTATACAAGAATTGATTCGACCCAACACGACCACCCCAACCCAGAGAAAAGTTCCATGTTTGAGCAATAGCCAATATTAAATAGAGACTTTTATTAAGATAATATAGTTAATTAGATAAAATCCTCACAGTTTGTTAGGATCAATTGTTAGTCCCTTTTCATATTCCAAATATTGTTTGATTTAAAATAAATTCAGTTTTGTCAATTGTATTCAAGTGTTTCAATGTATCCAAAAACGCCATTAAATTAGTTCCTCTTCCTTCACATAGGTAACAGCTGTTATAATAAGTAAATAAGTAATAGGCCAAGTTTGTGTGTGGCAAATTTGGCGACCAACTTTGGGGCATCGAATAAAATGTAATTCTTGTTAGCCTATGAAGCAATTTTGAACTTTGTAACCTAAGCAATTATACTAGCTAGGTTAAGGAAATAATAACTCATCACATAGATGTAAGATTTTAATGGTGTCATACCTAGTTATAAGTCTATCCAATCCCCCCAAACATGTCGAATTCTATTCCAATAAATACCAACTTAGTTCGTGTAATAACCCAACACAACAAGATGAAATTTTAGACACAGCTGACATTGCCATGAATCAAGACATGAATGCTACAGACGACAACACTGTACACACATCACCAGGACACAACACCCATGAAGTCACTACGTCCATTGACAATATTATTACACAAGAAGAAATTGACGAAATAAATAATTTATCCGGGTATACTAATCTCGACCTACTCCGCGGTTTTGAGACACAAAGAACGCCGAGCGAGAATAATGTAAACAAACACGACGCCATCTTGCCAACCTTGGGAGACGGAGACCAACGAGCCGAAGTTAACCGAACATTGCCGACAACACCCGAACCCATACACCCCCACAGCAGACAATCGCTCTCAGCTCTGATTACAACCCAAATACCATACAGCCGTTCCTGAATGTACAGCCCGACCCAAACTCACAACTGATGATGATGTTGAATTCCACAAATTCAATATCAATGAAGTTAACTCCAACATTGATAGCATCAGATATGAACTTAACGAAGTTAAAAAAGAAGTCAGGTTAGAAATCAGTGAAGTTAAAAACGAACTAAAATCTGACATAAATGAGATACGCGCCATACAACAAGTGCACAGCTTGGAACTACAACAAATTGAGAATAATATCATTAAGAAAGTATACATTCAAAACAATGAAATAAGAAATGACCTAGCTAACAACTTACGAATACAACGTGAGGAAATCAACAAAACAATTGTAACTGAAACACAGAAAGTTGAGACCAAATTGACTACTCAGATGATGGAAATCTGTAGGGATAATACTGAAAATTTGCGCAAAACCCACTATGAACATAAATTACAGGTAGAAACCCAAATTAAAACCCACATTACCCAGGTCAAAGACGAACTAATACCAACAATCACACAAAACCAAGGTAATCAAAAGCCAAAACAAAATATTAAATCAAATAAACGAGAAAATTCTAGAGCATAAAACTAAAATAAATGATCTCAAAGACTATGAGCAGAAACCAGTTACCTTGAACCCACAAATACATGTCACATGTAACGGTAATAATCTAATGACAGACATGTCCCTACCAAAATTTAATGGCAGAACACAAAATCCACCAGAGTATTTAACTAAACTAAAGCGCTATCAAAAATTGTTACAGAGACAACCCAGTGACCCCATAGAAGTATTAACTGACACAATCGAAGCCAGTTTTGAAGGGCAATCATCAAAATGGTTCTCATCAAACGAAAAATCAAACGAAATCAAACGAATTTTAATGGACAATAACTCAAATTAAAGACATTGATGTACTAGTTGTTTTAAGACCAGAATTAACTTTTGTCTTATTTAGAGCTTGAGATGTTAATCTTTAACTAAAAGTGAATTTAAAAAAATTGAAGTTTCTGTTAAATAGAAGAATATAACTCGTCTCAGTATCCTCCAAATTGAATGAAGAATAGCTAAAATTAATGCCGGAATATTACTGAGTATTTTAAGGTCACAATGAACAGCATTCCTCAATTAGAACTACATATAAAATAAATACCCCCGTCGCAGCAGACCTGCGTACTCAGCGAATTTCCAATGGAATTTTGAATTATTTACTTTCCCCATAAAAACACCATAGGATCGAGTATGTAGGTTTGCTGCCGTTGAGAGTTGTTCGAAAATTTAAGTTAATCAATAATTGGTGAATGTAAACACAAAATTGTATCAAGCTTTGACAATTTTTATTTTCCCCATAAACCCCATGGGGGTGAGTAAGTAGGTTTGCCGCCATATGGGTTTTGTTAGCAAGTATAAGATAAACCCTATTTAGATAATTTACATACCAAATTTGACTAAGTTATGTCAACAAATAGGTATGATATAGGGTTTTCTTGATTTCCCATAAGAATAACATGGAAAACACATTTTTGGATTTTCTCCGTAACCATTTAAGCTAAGTTTAAAATTCAAAATATTAAATTGTTTGTTTTTTTAAGCTCTTTTGAATGGTTTTAGTTAAAATTCATGGATTTTTAAAATTAAGGTCCAAAAATGCCAAAAACCCAATTTTGACCCCTTTGAAACCCCATAAAACCCCGTTCCCATAACCCGACAATGCTGGTTTGCGAACTCATGAAAATAGACCTGGCCTTACACCTTCATAAAAAATTTGATCAAAATCGGAGGTCCGCTTCAAAATTTATCGGTACCACGGACATATATATGTATATATATATATATATATATATATATATATATATATATATATCTATATATACAGGGTGTCCCGGAACTCTCTGGAACCCTTTTGTATATTTGTTCCTTGCATCGAGACAAGAAAAAAACATCATACAAATAGGGGTCTAGAATCCATCGTTTAGCCGCTAGCCGCCATTTTGTTTTTTTCACGTAATAATTTTTATTTCCGTAACGGATGGTTGTATTCAGTTCATATTTGGTATGAATCTTTATCATACCAAAGTACATTTTCAGGAAAAAAATTAATTTTTTCTACTGTGTATTTTCAAAATGGCGGCCATTTTAAATTTTCAAACTCAAATATCTCAAATTTGGTAAATTTCAAAAAAATTTTACTATGTACAAAAAAGTTGATTTAATTATCTAACCAACGGTACCAAGTTTGTAAGGATCTGATTACAAATAACGGAGTTATTGTGATTTTTTTTCAAAAAAAAACATTGATTTTGCATTATAATTAATGCAAATTATGGCCATTTTCACAGAAAAATCACAATAACTCCATTATTTGTAATCAGATCCTTACAAACTTGGTACCGTTGGTTAGATAATTAAATTTGGCAACTTTTTTGTACATAGTAAATCTTTTTTGAAATTTACCAAATTTTAGACATATGAGTTTGAAAATTTAAAATGGCCGTTATTTTGAAAATACACAGTAGAAAAAATTAATTTTTTTCCTGAAAATGTACTTTGGTATGATAAAGATTCATACCAAATATGAACTGAATACAACCATCCGTTACGGAAATAAAAATTATTACGTGAAAAAAACAAAATGGCAGCTAGCGGCTAAACGACGGATTTTAGACCCCTATTTGTATGATGGTTTTTTCTTGTCTCGATGCAATGAACAAATATACAAAAGGGTTCGAGAGAGTTCCGGGACACCCTGTATATATATATATATATATATATATATATACGCGAATGAACTAACGGTGTTTTTGGCTTCTGGGGACCTCAAAATGAAAAAGTAAAGTGGTCCCGGGCTTAGGTCTTACCATGGCTACTACCGTAATAGCGTATTCCCTATAGGGAAATTCGCTAAAATAATGCAAAATAAATTTAAAGTTCGAAATGTCCATCGTAAATTTATAGGGATGATTTTTTATTTGAGTGTATCTTTAAAACGAATCAAGGTTTTCAAAAACGGATTGCGGCATTGTAATCAGCATAAAAATCTACTTTGAAATGATGTGTCACAACACTATCTTTACCTTAGAAAAAAATAACTTTCATCCAATATGGCGGATCCAGGATGGGGGCCAAAAATTAAAGACCGGTAAAAATGAACTACTTTCCATCAAAAAATTATCGGTGGGGGTGCCACAACATTATATTGAGAAATGCAGGTGAAAAATAAAAATAAATACATTTTTTCAAAATGTATCCCATTAACAAAAAGGCCGCCATTTTGAAAAGTGGTTTTATAGGTGAAAAACCACTTTATTTTTTGGGGACTTATCGGATCTTTAATTATAGTGCTTAAAAGAAGCTCTTATCAAATTTTTTTGAATGCACATCAGTTGCCGATCTAAAACCCAAATTTTACTGTACTATTTGAGAAAAATATGATTATTTTGTAAATTATTTTTAGTTTTACACTTTTACTTAAATAAAATGATAATTTGATTTCTATTATTGAAAAATGTGTATTTATAATAAAATAAGGACTGTTGTATTTTTTTACCCTTTCAGTCACAAATTATCAATGAAACTTTTAACCAGTCAAAAATGAAAAGTGATCGGGAGACGCCGAGCTGTCGTCCGTTGATGTCAGCATAATTTTCATCCCCGCTATCTTCGCCACTAAATAGAGGATTTTCCGGAGGCTTCTAAGAAATCCAGCCCATTAAGAAATCCAGCGGCTCTCAAAAACCTCTGCTATTTCTTCTAGGTTCTAGCTAAAAAAATATTATTTTTAGTTACGGGATTATAACTGTTTTATAGGCTTATTGTCTACACTCAAACCAATATTTCTTTACACTATTGGGTTTCCTCTTGAAGTGAGATCTACTATCTCAGGCGACTTTGGTCATCCTCGGCAAATGACTGCTGGGGTTGCGGTTACATTTAAAATGCGCTTTGGCAAACCACAAAGAGAAGATTGTATTAGTAAGTATCTGGCCTGCCAGAGAAAGGCTGAGGGGGCAGCAATCTATAGCCTAATTACAAAGGCGGATTTCAACGGGAAGCCAAAAATAAAAGATTACAATATGGCTTTTGAGGACTTAACTCAAGACTTCAAGAAAGGCAGTATCAACACACTCATATGTTCCCCAATAGGATGCGTGAGGGACCTTATAAAAACTGAACATTTCGCCAATAACATCTTTCAGTTTCAGAACAGCGCGACAGTCCTGATAGTAACAAACGATCAGAAATCGACCAGAATTCTCAGGCGCGGACTTTCTCAGCCAGAGTTTGTGAAGAAGTTGAGATACGAAATAAAAAGGACTGAAGCTGATAACTTAAGGCTTGGTAAAAATATTGAAATGCCGATGGAATGTAAAAACAATGCTGGTGTCAATAAAAGGGACGGATATGGTCAAATAACATCAGATGTAACTTGGTACAGACTCCCAGATGAAGATATAGGCTCATACTGTCAACAAATATTAGTTCCCAAAAACACTCTGCTGATAGATCCTGCTACCACCCACTTCCTGAAAAATTCTGACAACGATGATGGAGTAGCCGAGACACTCAAAAGCCTGAACATCAACTCATACGATTACGTGCTGGCGCCGGTGAATGACCGTACGGACGACAGCGTGGAGGGCGGCAGCCACTGGTCACTGGTGCTGTACACGAGGGACACAAACACCTACCACCATCTAGATAGCCTGGAGCCCTACAACCTGCGGCATGCAGAGAAGCTGGCCGCCCGGATCAGCGGGGATGACTGCGCCTGCGGTGCAGTCGTCAGAAGTCCGGTGTCGAGTGCGAGGCATATGTACTCCATTTCTGCGACCTGATATGCTCCCTGATTAGGAATAAACTTCCAGTGCAAGATGACCGTTGCTACTTACAAAATGTCCCAGTAAATACAGTTTATAATGCTATAGTAAATATTAAAAGTCAAAAATAGAGAAATCTGTTAGGAATAAAATTTTTCTAATGACAGACAGTCAAGGTCGCGGTCTAGCCACTTGATACAGGAAAAAGTGAAGTGTTCAGTATAATCAAGCCAAATGAAACCTTGGAAAATGTAGTAAGTGGTCTAGACGGCGCGATTTCAAAATTGAGTAGCAACGACCATCTAGTGATTATAGGTGGTACCAATAATATTGACGGAAAAACTGAAATTAATGTACAAAGCTGTGTAAAGGAATAGCACTAAAAACGTCGAACACAAATGTCATTTTATGTACCATCCCCCTAAGGTATGACAGACCAAACTTAAATGTTAAAATCAGGAAAATTAATATTGACTGGATAATTGAATCCTTAAAGTATGATCACCTGTCTGTCCTCTCTCTTTTAAATATAACTGTAAATAATTACAGCTCTCATGGCCTCCATTTGAACAAATGGGAAACAACAAAACTTAGTCAAAAAATTGCATTCAAAATCAATGAGTTAAGCGATTTAAACTAAAAAATCATGACAAAGGGAACTGTACGGTTTATAGTTCTAACTTAATACATTTTAAAGATCCTGTAAACTCAATTCCGTATACATAAAAAAATAGTAAAAGTTTAAAAATAGTTCATCTAAACATCCAGTGTTTATTAGAGGAAAAATTGATATATTTAATTTATTTTTAGAGACCGAAAAGCCAGATGTAGTAGTTATCAGTGAGCATGGTTTAAGGGAAGAAGAATTGTATTGTATAAATTTTCATGAACATAATGTAATTAGTGACTTTTCACGGTATGTACATAAAAGTAGCGGAGGTATACTTATCTTAGTGAAAAACAACATAAATGTAAACAAGGTAAATGTAAAAAAATTTGCTTGTGAAATGGAATTTGAAATTGCAGCAGTTAAATTAATTTTAAGTAAGGAAGAGTAGTGGGGAAAGGGGGCTGCTGGCTCACTTTAAGGTCACCCGAGCGATGACGTCATCGAGGCCAATGACCCCACCGATGATGTCATCGATGACGTCATCACCAATTACGTCATTCTGTGACGTCATCAACATGACGTTGCAGAAATGACGTGGCGATGACGTCATCACCCCTTACGTCACCAAGATGACGTCATCGATGTCACAAAGGTCAAGGTCACGCTGAAACCTAAAATTTTTTGGCACTTTTGCTGTTTCTCACACTCCGCTCCGAGTTTCAGTGAGAGTCCCCGCGACCTTGAGGACTTTGAGCGAAATTAGATGAGAAACAGCAAAAGTGCCATGAAAACCCAAAGTCTGCAACGTGACTCTGCCTAAACCGTCATGTGACACCGCTCGAGTGACCTTGAACTGGCCCAGCTGCCCCCTTTCCGACCACTACTGCAACCGCGATATGCACCCTACGTCAGACACCGAGCGACTGACGGACTGACTGTTCGGCTCCGCGCACTCTAGGTATATGGAAAGTGGTGGGGGAACTACGATGACCTTGGGAAACTAGAAAATGTCAAGTCAGGTAGCACTGTTTTGGTGCTACCTTAACATGTTAAAGTGTGATGACCTTGAGGTTGACTGTGAACTTGGGACTTAGGATTGTTTTTAAAGATCTATCCAAAGTATCTTCAGGTTTGAGCCAATACTTAGACAAATTTACTCTTAGTACAACCGTTTGATGTGTATTTGCCAGAGTTTAAGTGTGGTGACCTTGAACTACCCCAAATCGTCAGTAGCAACCGCGATGCGCACCCTACGACAGACACAGAACGACTGACTGTCCGGCCCCGCGCACTCTAGGTATATGGGAAGTGGTGGGGGAAATTTCAAGGTCATCCAAACGGATTTAAAAAAAAAGTCAAAGAGTAGAAAGACTACTCTTGTGCTTATTCAGAGATTTCATCGATAGTGAGAGCTTCAGTATGAAAAGTCGACCTGTACAGACATTCTGCTAAATAATGTTTGCAAAAGCCTGCGAAATTATTGTTGCAAACTTTGCAGCTGGTTAGGCGTTTTAGTGGGAACTCGATGCAACGTTCAGGGCAACAAGTGTACATATGCCCTCTCATCTTGTACACATGGAATGTCTTCAATTCAGGTTCCGGCTTCTTCCAAGACTTGCACCTACACATGCATTGGGAAAAAGCGTCACATTTACGACAAGATAGTCCATCCACCACATCACTGTCCTTTGGCCATGAAAAACATTTCAGTTCGCAGCAGTAGCTGAGTTGACTCTCCATGTTGCTGCGGTGAAGGCGCACGATGAAGTGATGCCGTAGCCAGCGGGGTGACGCTTAAATAAACACAGGGAAGTGGAGGGGGAAAGTTCAAGGTCATCCTTTTCTTCCCTTTCCACCTCGTCCGTAGGATATATGGTTGACAATGGTAAATTTGACAAATACTGTGGTGATTGTTGACCTCCACTGTTCTTGATCGTCTTGTGATTCTTGATAGTCTTGCCGTATTATAATTTCAGACCAATCATAATCTAAATTGACCTTGAGCTTTATTCCCAGGTTGTCGAGGAGAATAGACTTCATCCAATCGCAGATGGTTTCTAAATAATGCACGTTGTCGATTGTCAATTTCCAACTTGTAGTGGGTACATCTTCGGTGGAAGACGTGGTATCGCAAGCAGGTGTGTCCATACTATTACAAGGAATGATGGTCCATCGATTTTGTATGTTAAAAAACTAACTTTTACTCGAGGGTCGATGGACCATATATTTGAGGTGTAATCGACCTAGCCCCGAAGGTAGATATATTTCTTTTTATTTTTGCAGTAAGCCATTAGAAAATTGGATGTGTTAGAGGACTCTTACCTCTTATTTATTGGTAGGGATGTGAGAGTACTCATCTATTTTTCGAGTCAAGTTTTCTAGCTGACTTTATGAAGTGAAAATTATAAACAGATTTGTACATAAGGAATGAAACCCACAACACATTAAAACTCTTCCCTATCTAATTTACTGAATTAAACCTGTGAAATTTTGTTATTATAATCAACTTATTAATTGTATGATGTTAGCATCATGATGTTAACTTATTGTGACTACATGGTCACAAGGGGTGACCACCCTAGTCGGCCTGTTGGTGTTACAAATACAGCAGGTTATTCCATCCGTTGATGGCACACAGTCTTCCTGCTGGCCTTCAAGTCCTTCCCGAAGCTCTTCCTTTTGCCTAATAATATTTCATTTTCTGGCAAATTATTTTGATCGACGTATGTGCACACTTGCCGGTAGTTCTCATACGCCGATCTCCTGATGGCTTTTTTATCCGTAAAAAATACAGTCGACTTAAAATAAATTCTTAACATAAAAGATATGAGGGACATTAAGTTTTTTTTTTTTACGTGTGTGCAGTCTTTTTGTAACAGCATGGCTGCTTTTCATGCTGTTAATTGCGTCCAGCTTCCACCTTTACCACATTTATCTTGAGATAAAGAAAGGCCTAAACAAAAGTAACAACACGTCTCTTATCTTCGCCCATACGGTATACTTGCGACTGTGTGTAATTTTGAATTGGTGCATGAAGTCTTTGAAGTTATTGCAATTACGAAATTCAGACTTAACCCATTTCATGTTATGATTAAAAAGTCTGATCAGACAGACAGAGAACGGCAAGAGGATATTGTATTTTATTGTATCTAAGATTGTATTTTTTCCTAGTTTTGTCCACCTAATAACTTGATAAAGTTTGTAACGGTTTTCGAAGCTCGACGCCTTATTAACATCTCAGTTTCATTATTGACCAGTAAGAAGTCAGTAAGAAATTATAGATGTATTTAAAGATTATTAATATGTTTTGTAATATTCATTTTTATTGACAATTTTTATGCCTTAAAACATTTTTTAAAGTTGAGTTAATTTCGTTTTTCTCTCGTGCATTTCAAAAAACGTTAGCCCTACATTTGAATGCTGCGTTCAGTCGAACTACGTATAAAACAGTAACACGTGGATATACATAAACCACAAGTACACGTGTTGCTCGACATCGAGCCATTTATTTTGAAACAGTACAAAAGTTATTTTACGTTTTTTTTTTAAGTTAGTCTTTGGTATTATACCCTGGACATTTTGGTGTACAATTCTGAATGAATTCGGTGGAGTGGTTTTGAATGAAGCTTTGCTGAATAAATGAGTAAAATATTCTACAAATACTAAGAAAATTCACAAAACTTAGATGTCACTTGTCTCTAGGATTCGCTTTGTTTGCTCCACTCACTCGCTTTTTGGGTGAGGTCAAATTAAATTCATTAAATTTTTTCAAAGTGACATTGAAAAGTTGAATATTCATTCACATTTTTTTTAAGAATCTAAACGCAGATGCTGTCATAATTATATTTGTCAAAATCAGTTTGGTTATTGGTGTCAAAAAGGATTTGGTTGAAACGTTATTTTTATAGCCGTTCATGTGCTGAGTGAAAGAACACTGCATGGTTCCCACACCATTTCAGAAAGAAATCAAATCGCCTTTAAACTTTATGAACTTGAATAAACTCTGTTTATTCTGATAGATAAAAACAAATGAGTTGCATGGTCCTAGAATTGGGCTTTAATGAGCCTACCACAGTAGTAGCAAATATTCTAGTACTGTGGTAGGCTCATTAAAGCCCAATAAGGTATAAACCTAAGTTCACTAAGTCAAACTAAAAATATCATAAAAGTTACGAGTCTCTGTTTGACTGTAGGATCCTTCATTTGTCTTCCACTTCATTGATATCTTCAACTTTTACTGGTAGTTTTTTAATGAGTTGTTCAATTGAAGAAGTAGAGTATGGGCTATCAAGAGCCTTCCTCCACTGATTCTCATTTTCAACAATGGATGGGATATGGTCGAGTCTCTCGGAAGTGTTCTTGAGCTCATCACCGGTGTTTGCAAGATCACTTCATATGCTACTGCTGGTGTGGCTGTGGTGTAGTTCACTCTGCGATCTTCTACATTAACTCCTGATTTCTTCTCAGCTGAGTTATATCACTACACGGGCTACTGCTGGTGTGGCCGTGGTGTAGTTTACTCTGCGATCTAAATTAACTCCTGGTTTCCTCTCAGCTGAGTTATATCACTACACGGGCTACTGCTGGTGTGGCCGTGGTGTAGTTTACTCTGCGATCTTCTACATTAACTCCTGGTTTCCTCTCAGCTGAGTTATAGCACTACACGGGCTACTGCTGGTGTGGCCCGTGGTGTAATTCACACTGCAACCTTCTGACGCCACCAGGGATAAGACGGACTCGTTGTCCGTCTCGACGTCTTGGAGAGAACAACTTGTCTTGGGGACCGATGACTTGCCGTCTCCGTCGTCCGTCTTGGCGGCTGGGACGGTCCTGCAGTTGACGTGGCCTGCTCGGCCCTCGCCGCGGTTTTCACCTACGGGGGATAAATTAACCAGACAGGACGGCACATATGTCGGGTCGCAGCCCTGCGCAGATGTTCGAGGAGCGAGTTGTAAGAAGAAGTTGTTCTAGGAGTAATTCGTAAGAAGGGAATGGTCCGAGGATGATGTTCTAAGCGTGCCGTAGTGCGAGGGGCGTCGGCGGGCACGCCGGTGGGGGCACACCCGCGTCGGCCAGTCGAAAGTCCCCCGCCTCCAGAAGGTCGGAAACTGCCTATCTCATCTGTTCCAAATCTCCTTCGAACCCATATCCGTGGGGTTACGTGGTCCGAGCGGCGAACCTCAAGTAGAAAAGGATCAAATGGAATTTGCGGGGAATTCCTCTCTTCGGCAGGGAGAAACTCATGAAAAGCTCTGAGTACAATACCTCTCAGGTGACTCTGATCTATATATAGACCTACACTCGCATTTTCAGTGTCTTTACATCAGTTCCCTAATACAGTAAATGCAATACACTCTAAATGCCAATTCAAACAAGACGCATAGGGTCTTATTGTTAAAAGTTAGTCAATGTTTCCTTCTTTTTGTTAAGTAGAAGTGCAAACAACACTGGGGCAACGTTAGTTTCATCACCTATATCTATTTCTATCTATTTCATCATTATATTCTTCCTTACACTTATGCTAAGGCCTATTTACAATATTCATAAGTGCTCTGCAACAATTATCCCTGGTAAATAAAAAATTAATAATACCTTTAATAATAAAATTGGTCAGACAAATAAGACGAGAGTTACATTCTCAAACACAAGTTCCACTTATTTAACTGTATAATTACACTTATTACACTTATTATCACACTTATTACACTTATTATAATAAGTATACGAATTTAACGCGCTTAATTTTACAATTGACACATCACTATCCATAATCAGTAAAATTATATTCTCCAGTATCTTATATTTACTGTATTAGTGACCTAATGTAAAGACACTGAAAATGCGAGTGTATAGATCAGTCACCTGGTCTTGTACTCAGTAGGTTCAGTAGGTTCTCCCTGCCGAAGGGAGGAATTCCCCGCAAATTCCATCTGACCCTTTTCTACCTGAGGTTCGCCGCTCATACCACTCGCCGCTCAGAACACTCGCCGCTCGGTGGACGACACCATCCGTGGCACCTCCTCCGAATTCCCGAGTGACCCTTATAATTCCCGATCTTTACCTATGTTAGTAGCTGCAAGTCCTCCGCGGCGGCGAAATACCGCCTCCCCCAAAACTCTCCCCCGCAGCCAACCCCTCCACCACCATATGTAAAACAAACAACATTTTGCTATTACATAAATTCGGGTTGCTTTAAGTTTTTAGTACCAATAAAAAACATAACATGGATTTTCAATTTTTTTTATCTTGCGAAAAAAAAATATTCTTTTAAAATAAAAAGTATCCTATGTTACTTCTGGTACCTCCAAGAATATGTGTACAAAGTTTCATGCTGATCGGTTGAGTAGTTTTTGCGTGAAAGTCTAATAAACAACAGGACATTCACATTTATAAAATTAGTAGGAAAATCAAATACGAAAATCATTATATATCATTATGACTGTTTCTTAACTTATGATTTCCCCCAACACTTTGCACAATATAAATAATTCAAATTTTGAAATGTAATACATCTTTATTTTCAAGCTATATGATACAATATAGTATACAAAAAATCTCGCATAAGTCACACGTTTACCTTTTAGTCTATTATAATTCTTCGATACCAGACATATCACTAAGATCCTCGCTGGTTGCCTCGTCGTCGCTGCTGCATTCTACATTGATTATAAATTGTGCAGTCATTTCATCAATGGCTGGTTCTTTTGCGACGTATTCGTCTTCGACATGTTTTACGTGGTTGCACTTTGAATCCAATCGTCTGATGTTATGGAGGAAAATTTGTCTTCGCACAACTTCTGCACATCACGAAGTTTAATGGTGGTATTGTGTGAAGCAACATAGTTCTTAACTTCTGTCCAAATCATTTTAATTGGATTTAAATCCGGGTGATAAGGAGGAAGTCTAAGGACACGGTGATGTTAATTTCTTTTACTAGGATTTCATCTAGTACATATTTTATATGTCGAGGTTTATAATCCAGGATGATTTTGTACAGTTGGAGTTTCAACATTGTTACATCGTAGGAAATATTATGTTCGTCAAGCCACTTGATAATTTCTTCTTTTCGGCTATTGGAGGTGGGCGCTTTGTCTATTTGTTTGTGATGTCATTTTGCATTATCTATTACCAATACTGGATCGGGGCTGTAGATTTGGTAATAATTGGTTAGTGACCCACTGTATGTAGTTCGAATTGTTCATGTTGTCATGATAATCTCCGGTCTTCTTCTCAGCCTTCCACATAGCCAAAGCGTTGGGGACAAACCCTTGTTCCCCTCCAGCATGAACAATTATTAGTCTTTCTCTCTTAGATACTGGAGCATGCAAAACATGTGTGGATCCATCCGACCACATTTTATCTGAAAATGATCCGAGCATACATAACTTTCGTCCATGTAAATTATAGGTGTACCCTCTGCTCTAATTTTTTGTCACTGACTGATGATGGGTAATTTCCCTAATTTCACTTTTGTCAATGAGGATCCTCCTGTTGTTTTCTGTTCTTTTCCATGAAAACCCTAACTTTTTTTAAAATTCTACGGAAGCTTTGCTCACTTCCAGCAAAATTAATTTGTTCCTTTAGTGAGGTCCATGACATTTTTGCCGTTGGTAGCTTTTTGCCGGTGATAGGCTTCTGTCTTTTGCTGTTTTTATTCGGTGTCAAAAAAGAATTATTGGATTGGAAGTGGGAGAATTCAGACAAGGAATTTTAGGCAAGGATATATTTTTTTAATATTCTTTGGCTGAGGCTCATCATCGGACGCAAAAGAAAACTTTCTTTTCCATCCTTTTCTGGTTTGTCTATCTTCATTGTCAGTTGTATTGATATCTGACACAGGTTTTGCTGTTTTCAATTTCCGCCTTGCATGACTCCAATCGGCTGTAACAAAAATAAATGTTTGATGGAAAAATACGTACAGTAGACCCTCTCTTAACCGGCCTAGTGACATAGTCTGTCTTTTGTAAATAACGTTAATAATTGATAATCAGCTGTTTATATATTTCTAATATGATGTTTGTTATTGTTTATGTTTTCATCATTTAATTCAAGGAATAACTCAAGTGCGTGCTTATTTCTACCATTACAATTCAGTCACAACACTAATTTCGGCGACGATTTCAATGTTTTCCAAAATTTTCAATCATGTAAAAGTTTTATTTATTATTTTTCAAACATCAAAACATGTTTCTCAAAAACAATTTTTAAATGTGTAGGTATCAGAAAAATGGTGAATCAATTTCTAGTTTTGTCGCTGCTCTTCAAAGGGAAATATCTGATTGTGAATTAACTATGAAATGTGAGTGCGAGAAAGTCAATTCAATTTCAGGTATCTTTTTTCGAGTCCAATTCATTCGGGGGCTTCGAGACAGTTGGATAAGGGAACAAATTCTACAATCTAACCTAACGAGCTTTGATAATATCCTTAACAAAGCTATTGCATTGGAATTTTCAAAAATTGATTCTATGCAATTGTCTAAGCCAAGCCAGTCATCAGTCTCTGAACATCTTTCTGTAACTGACACTAATTCAATTGGTAGCAATTCCAGGTATTCAATAACTCGTTCTAGAAGCTCAGAAAGTAACAAGTTTCGTCTAGGAATCAAGGAAAATCGCAGATCCAGTTCAAAAACACGCAGGCCTATCAATTTTAAGGCCTTAGGAATAGAAAACATGTGCTTTCGTTGCGGTAAGACCAATCATAAGGCAAGTAACTGTTATGTAGATTTCAATCAAGTTTCATGTACATTGTGCAAAAAGAAGGGTCATGTTTCACGAGTTTGATATACAATATTTTTATTTCTTTATTATTTATATTTTATCAAAACATTATCTTAGTGAAATTTTAAATTTTATGTTTGGCAACCTCTGTTTTAAGCAGCTTAAATGTAAGGAGGTGAAATTTATTATTATAATAAATTTTCTTTATAAATCCTTACTTAAAACTTCAAATGTAGATTCAACTCAAACCTATGTAAATGACTGTAGCTCAATTACATTTAATGGATACAATAACGATGATACGGAATGTACATATGGTGTCAATAACATGAGTCATGACATTGTAGACTTGTTCGAAATGAACCCTAATCCAGACAAATACTTAATAACTATAGCGTTAAATGATACTGCAGCACAATTTGAAGTTGATTCTGGTGCAAGATTTTCATTATTGTCGGAATGTGATTACTCCAAGCTACATCTAGGGTTACCAATTCAACCTTCAAAAGTATTTTTTCGATCCTACTCAGGAAATATAATTAAACCTGTTGGAAAGGTGTTTGTCAATGTCAAGTAATGGTAAGGAGATGAATGGCGAGTTACATATTGTACCTGCAGGGCACAAATCACTCTTGGGGAAGCAATGGATTAGAGGGTTGGAAATAGAACTTCGACAGGTGTACGAAGAGATGATTCGCCAGTCCTCTGTTTCTCAACAAATTAATTCAGTTGAAGATGTTTTAGATAAGTTTGATTCTATATTCCCTTACCAGCAATCTTCTACAAAAACCTCACCCATGAAACAAGGAATTCTACCTGCAAGAAATCTACATGATGGGGAGAGAGTTCAAGTACAAAGCTATGTGAATAATAAGAGCTATTGGAAATTTGGTGTGATATCAAGAAAATTGGGAAAATTACATTACATTGTTACTTTGGACACTGGAAAATAACTCAAGAGGCATATCAACCAACTAAGACAATCACACTAGTGTCACTAGTGGCAAAACCTAAGACTGTAAGTTTCGGTTCAACTCAATCATTCAATGTACCACGAGTTCCAAACCGATTGCCTCAACCACAACAAAAAGAACAAAACAACCCAGCCCCTCCAGCAGCAGTGAATAGTTCTATGCAGTGATCCAGCCCGACAATGACCGAGAAGTTCCCCGGCGAGACGTTCCTGTAAAATCAGCAAGAGAGCGATGCCGGCCTAATTGTTTAAGAGACTACGTGTCATCAGGACTGCCGAGAAAATATTGCGGCAGTATTCCTCAGTCCTGACGTGTCATAAAAAATGTTTTTCAATTAAGAGGGGGAGAATGACATAGTCTGTCTTTTGTAAATAATGTTAATAATTGATAATCAGCTGTTTATATATTTCTAATATGATGTTTGTTATTGTTAATGTCTTCATAATTTAATTCAAGGAATAAAATGTTACACTCAAGTGCGTGCTTATTTCTACCAATTCAATTCGGTCACAACACCTAGGATCAACCTCCTCTGCCCAAGGACAAAAGAGAGCTCAGCTCAACCATCCTGAATTATAGAATACGTCGCTTTAACCGGCCTTTTCTTTTAATCGAGAGACTTGCATTCCTATCCTTATCGCTTTTTTTACATAAAATCTCATCCGCTCAAGGTTTATTTACAGATTGCATGGAAAACCCAAGATTTAGACAACAACATTTTGTCAAAACAATCACAATCGGCCCCATCTCAAACGCTTTGTTGGTCACATGGTTTTCAACAACATAATATTTTAGTATTGAAGAAGGGCATGGTTTTTCATAAATTGGGCCAATAGTATCGCACCTCTTCCCGACCATATATATTCGTCGATTTTCATCTAGTTAAATAATGTTTGAAACCATTACAACGTATTCATCGACAAGCATGACACAGTTGTCTGGAAAATTAGCTTTCAACTTCCATCTTAATGTTGGATAGTTCTTAAATTGGTTACAATTATTAATGCCTTGCACCAAGGGTCCTTCATGGTGGTTATTCCCTAGTGCTGCTTCTTCGTGGTGTCTCATTTCATTATTTTTCAACAAATCTCGACCATTTTCCATATACCTTCTGTGATGTTGTTTAAGTGGCTTTTCATTGTTTTTCAACTTTTTCTTTAGAACTCGCATGAAGTTTTCAAAAGCACACGCACTGTAGGAGTCTAGTATACCATATATTTTTGAATCATTAACCAAGTGAAGAAGGCCATGTAACTTATGTTGTGGGATACATATTTAGTACCATACAATATTATAAAGGAATCCACAAAATGATTAATCGTAGTCTATCAGAGACGAGGTGAGGAACTGCTCATTGATGAGGATTCTCATTGACACATGAAGGGTTAAGAAATGGGTGTACAGTTCATTTCTGCCTTCCAAAACTTTTAGGACGACTGGTGAAGTGTACAAAAGAAACTGGCGGAATTCCGTGGTTTTCCATTGACTTGCAAATCCTACGTCCCGTGGCTTTCGAGCAAACTCGCAGGTGATGTATGGCTTAACTTCAGCAAGGCTATCTGAAATTTGGTTCAATTATTTGGCAGAAAGCTTTACATGTGCTACACACTTGCTATTTGACCATCAACAGACGTCTTCTGCTGGATTGGGGACCCCCGACATTGGCCATCAGCCTACTAAGGTAAGTGACTACCTTAGCGGCCTTGTCCGCCGTACGGAATCAGGCGTCCACTTGAGCCGCGAGGTAAATCACAAAAACTTACCAGATCAAGGGTTAATTTAATTAGATATGGTTTGAGTACGTCTGACCCTTTTCACAAACTATAATAAATAATTAATCCTAAAGCACACTAAATGTCATCGATCTACTGACCGAAATACGAATTGACAAATTATAATTCGTCATCGACCGAAGCCTGAGAGAGCCTGATGCACCGGGAATGAAAAAAATTAGGCCTAAGCCTATCAATGTCCGATATCATGGTCAGACTGAGATGCGAGGAGGAAACCATGCAGAGGTCGGACTAGCGGAAGCCTATCATACCGGCCACAAGGTCTTATATTTATTTATTTCCCATGGCAAACACTATTTACAATATCATTAGATAAGATAGGCCTAAGTTACAATGTTAATTAATTAAAACTGACTGACCTAAATAAAAGTAAGATCATACCAGGTGACTAATGGGGTTCTACTGTATGCTTAGCGCCATAAAATGGGCTAGTGGCCACTGGCCATACTACCTTATTGTACTTTCATAAGAGATTTTTCCATGGAGAGCCTAGGCCTATTAAGGCTACTTTATTATATGGCAAAGAGCCCAACCAGGCTATAAGGCTTTTGACATAGAAAGAGAAGACAGGCGTATTAACTTAAGCCTAGGCTGTGCCAAAAAGAGACTTGTAGTCTACAGGCCGAACCTGTTTAAGTTCCTTCGGACTAAAGAGTGCTCGTACTAACTCTAAAAGAATGTAGCACATCCTTAGACTGAGCAAGCCAGTATCATATAACAAAAGAAATTTCATGTAATCTTTAACTCTAAAGTGTTTAGCCCAAGTCCTTAGCACACCATGAAACTAGCCTTACAAATACTCTGGCCCATGAAGTGGTTGAGTGGGCTAAAGGTAAACTATGGGTCAACAAGTGAAAGGTACTGTATAATGTATTATCCTGGTAAATAAAGATTTTGTACTCACCTTGTAGAAGATGACTGGTCTGGTAAAGTTAAAAGCATATTTTGGCGCCCGAACAGGGACTCAAGTTGCTCATCCTTTGGAAAACTTTTAACATTTTGAGCTTCATCATGTAGATTAAGTAATTAAAGGAAAAGATTGGTCACTATGTTAAACTAGTTTAGAATGAATAGCTTGGTGTAGAAGTAACACTTAGTGCGCAATATTGGTTGTCTGTGGTAGAGTCAGGTGAGTGAATCGTCGAATAACTCAATTGCAAGTGCTAGGGTCGGAAAATGGCCAGTGGGGGCGGAGAGAGATGGACCACTGCCCAAGGAGGTGAGGGAGGGTTCGGTAGATGACGGGAAATGATGTCACCCCGACAGGTTCGAGATAAGGGTTGGGATATTAGTTCCAATTAGAAGAGGCTAGCACAGTGAGTGGGTAAGCGAGTTAGTAGAATTCAGTGAAAAGATCAGCATAAAGCAGTTATGTCCCAGCGGTGACAACTTACCTCTACTTATGCAAAAATTTTACTAAAAATAAATATTATAAATCTACTAGCAAAACTTAACTATGGTTGCAGGCACACTCTACCAAGTACAACATCACATTTTGAACAATATATAAATATATTAAAGTTGCAACACCAGTCCAAGCCTATTTACAAACTAAAGTGCAATATCCAAAATAGTGATAACCATACAAGCTTAGCAATTACTGGGAATGCCACTTAAAGCGTTATATGAAGCGGCTTAATTAAAGTAAGATATCGACTGATTTAACAAGAAAATATGTAGATATAGGTGAAATTAAATTGGTGGGAGTTTGTTCACAATTTACTACGACACTTAACTTGATGAAATGAGAATGAAGTTTATATTGAATTTTATTCAATTACAAAAATCGAAATAAATAAGAATTTATTCCAATAAATTTAATTACTATAAAATAAAATGGTTCACAGCAAAATGTAAAATAAATGTTCTTGTTATTTATCCCAGTTCAAAATTGGTAGTCGATATATAGAGAAGAAAAATATAAGTTTTAAAATAATACAGTAAGGTAAAACAAAGTAGCGTAAGCTGTACCTTAATTGAAGGGAACAGGTTCCAACGGTAGTCCAGCGATGGTCTAATGACTTGCCGACCCGTCCTTATCATGAAAGTTCGGTCGGCTTATCGCGCCGTGCGTGGCCGGCCGATCCCTTCTTTCAGCTGCTCTGCCGCGCAGGCAGGTGGCTGCGCGGGCGAGTCTTGCGAACTTGCCGCGCTTTTGACTCATTTTAAAGATAATCTGACTTTTATATTTTCCTTACTGGGAATAATAACATCACACAACTCAACTTAAATGCTCTCTTATTAAAACATAATTTCTCCACGCATAAATAAATACAAATGTAATTAACAAGAAATAAAATAAACTCTTCTTAATTAACAATAAAATAAGCTCTTCTAGCTTCTAACAAAACTTATTAAATATAATCATATCGACCAGGAAAATGTAACCCGTTACACCCCCTCCTTACATTGGGATGGGGAAAAAAAACAATAAAAAAAAGAAAAAGAATCTTTCACTTCATATAAAAAAAAAGAAAACTTCTTGATAACAACTAAAGAGTAAAAAAAAGGAAACAAACTATAAAAAAAGGTCTGTCCTCTTGACAAGAATTTTTTTCGTCCAGGTAGAATTAATTTTTTTTCCGGCACTACCACTTCAGGTCCGGTCTCACAAGCCTCCTCGGCACCTTCCGCCAGCCAATCCCTGGGAAGAAAATTTTCACCTTCTTTTCTCGCCTTCTCCTTTTTCTGGTCGTCTGGATAGTCGGGATCCTCGGTTGTGGGCTGTGGCCTGGAGTTTCCCTCTTCAAAGTTATCTCCTGAATTTCGTCCCAAGCCTATTATTCTTGCCAAGCCAAATAATATTTCGTCCCAAGCCAATTATTCTTGCTTCATTTCACTTTCATAATTTAATCTTCTTTACTAATGTACTCTTCTAATGAATAAAGGTATTTGGAAATTAAATATTCTTTCACCTTTTTTTAAAACACTTATTATTTTGTTCTAAATTTATATGGTTTGGTAAATTTTGGATAAATTTTAAACCTATCTAACTTGGAATTTTATTATATAAATTTAAATTAGCCGTGATTATTGGTGATTTGCTGTAGAACACTTATGATTTCTTGTGTAATGATTATAATTTACAGTATTATTTTGATTAGGTAGTGTTCTTTTGTATATTTGTGATTATTAAATTTGCATCATCTGCATATAACAACAATAGAGATTTATGTTTGTATCGTAAAATGGGGTGAATAGAAACAATTTACAACTGTTCGACTCTGTAGCTTTCTCATTTCTCAATGGAAAGTAATAAATTATAGGTTAAATTTCTGGTCTAAATCCCAGCAACAAGCTCTACTCACTAAATAAATTATCAACCCATTGAAAAAATTAAAAAAAATTAAATATTGCTGTTTTTTTATCACCCCCCACATTGGGGTAAATAGAAACAAGCATAAGAAAGTTACTTTCCTTGCAGTAAACTTTGTGTATAATGATTAGAAACAGTTTCAAATTCTGAATGTAGGTTTAAGAAAAACTCCAATATTCTCACAAAGAAGGGAATGTATTGGGGAAAAAACAATTTTTGCTAAACTAGTACAGCGTAATTTCACTCAAATCATCCATGAAGGAAATCATGTCCTTGAATCGACCATGTGTGTGCAAAATAGTCTTGGAAAGATTGTACACAATATCCTCTTGATGAAAAAAACGATCTTCTTCTGTTTCTTCAAACCTATTAGCGCTCGACTTCTTTTTGAAAAACACGCCCACGTAGCCATCATCCTCAACTTCGATAACCTTTGTTACATACAATCGAAATGATTTTTTTTGTTTCCTCTCCACCCTTACAACTGCAAAGTCCCCAAAAAGAAGGTTGGAACCAGGTGAAGGTCTGGCATCATCAAATGGTTCATTTTCAGAAGATGCTGACAGCTGAAATTCCAGGTCGCTGAAATCATCCTCGGAAGACTCTTCGTCAGGTGGAGCTGTCTTATTTTTTCTGGGTCTTCCACCTGTATTAGTTCCACTGGTAGAAGGTGTTGTAAGATCTTCAAATTCTGCCTTCTGGAAGTCCTCTTCTCCCACACTTTTCCCGGGCGTTACAGTGACTTAAGTTCTTTTCTTTCGTTGTTTAGACCCGTCTCCCTGTCGATATGAATTCAATAGCTCAAGTAAGCTGAAATCCAAGGCCTCTGCTGACTGCTGACTTCCTGTAGGGGTACCTGGGTCGTCATTGCTTGCGGTCTCAACCGAAGGGAGCATGTCTAAGACCTTGTTGCGGTTCAAGGGAACTACCCCACACTTTTTGAACCCAGCGATGAAATTCTCTTCCTCAAAAGAATCACATAATTATTTCAAGAGAGGAGGAAACCTATCCTTGGGCAATGAAGCCTCTCCCCTTCCAGGACCTTTCTTCCATTCTTCTAAGATAGCTCGCCTCGTAATCTTTAACGGGCGAAAGAACGCTACATCGAGTGGCTGCGTCAAATGTGTAGAATTACTTGGAAGGAAAAAAATTTTATGTTGTTGTCTTTGCACAGCTTGATTGCTTCTACTGTCAAGTGGGACGAAAGATTGTCTCCTCTTAAGTACTTAGTACCCTTTAACTCCTTTAAATATGGTACAGCCACAGTTTCAACCCAGTCGGTAAAACAAAAAGCGTCAAACCACCCTGAGGCAGTGCGGTTGTATCTACAGTTTTTTTGCCAACCTACCCTCCAGCTATCATACATGTTCAGGGCCTTATAAACTACATAGGGGAGTAGAATCTTACCGTCACTTTCTGCAGCAAACATGACTGATATTGAGGCTTTTGTTGAGTTCATTACTCGTTCAGGGTACTTGTACCCCCTTCTCATAATAACTACTCGTCTTCCAGGGTCATCACATAAATAGGTTTCGTCATAGTTGACGATGTGGGACGGAGGCACACCACTGAGTTCTCTAGCTCATTGAAATAATCATGGATAATGTCTGTACTGACTGCAGCTCTCGCCCTTTTAATATTCTGGCACATTCGAGCAGACAAACTATTGTTGTGCCGCTTTAAAAATCCGTACACAAAATCCCGACCAGGTAGGTTATCTTTGAATTTTGTAACTTTACCTTGTCTGTCCAAAAAATCCTTTATAAGCAGCCTCAAAGTTACGGGGTCTATGGGGTAGCCCCAATCTCCACATATCTGCAGCCTATTCACAATTATATTTTCATCAGCCTCGGACAACCCTGTCTGTCCGCCTCTTTTTTTTTAGGCGATCGCCTTTTTAGGTGCCTATAGAGAACACTGAAGTAAATTCCAGACTTTTTGGCAGCTCCCTTTAGGATAAACGTTTATTATTAGGTTTAGGGCTTTCTGAATGTCCTCCGGCTTGTGTATAGCGTAACTCTTAGATCTTACCGGAACGTACTTCCGAGGCATGTTACTTCTTGGAATCCAGGCAGCAGCAGTAGGTGGTATCTGTAAAGAACATTATTCTTTAATAATACTATCTCTTTAAAAAAAAAAAAAAAAATAGTCTTTGCAAGCAAAACACAACCAAAAAGTGAAAAATAAAAGGTGTGGGGTGAATAGAAACACAGTTTCTAAAACCCCACAGATCTGAAATCTTGGTTCGAAAATTTTACATTGTTGGTTGTTAAGGTAACATGAAAAATAACGGAAAATGCATATCATTTACTTTAATAGGATTACATAAGGTACAATAAGTTCAGTTCTTAAGTTAAAATAATGAATAGTTTCATTCTTACAATATATATATATATATATATATATATATATATATATATATATATATACCAAACGTAAAAGCAACATATTTTCTGGAATCTTCATCAAGCATTATTTGGAAAAACCCCTGTGTCAAGTCTAATGCAGTAAAACATTTAAGTCCCATAAACTTCTGAAACATATCCTCAGTTGTTTCTTTGACCATCATTTATCAAATACGTATTTAATTGTCAACTATCTAGACACAATTGGATTGATAGATAGTCAGCTACCAACTTGAAATAATAATTATAATAAAATAAAGAAAAGATGTTCTGCAGTGCAAAGGACGTGCATCAGTACATTTAAAGTTAAACTAAAATAAACATTTATGATCTCTCTACAAAGCTAAATCGAGCCCGCCATTGCAGCCTAGCTTCACTTGCACAATGCAGGCCCATCAGCCCTTCCGGGAAAGCACTCAAATGGCACTCGGTGACAATGTGAGTCATGTTAAATAATATACAACTTTACCATGAAATATTATTTACACTTCACCTGTATTTGTCAATCATTTTTTTTGTTATTGTTGTTACTGTTCTAGGTTCTCTGTTTTTTTGTACAATGTTAAAAGCTAATCTTTTCCTTCAATAAATTTAGTTTATTTCATTATTGTATCCTGATTATATTTATAATTACTAATGAATGTCCCGCCCAAGATCCACGGCTTTTATTAGGTTATAGGGTCCAGTTCACGTTAGGAAAATTGAGGGAAGTATTTATTGGAATTAAATCTGGAAAATGCAGGATGAAGATAGATACAAAGTACCTCTTTTTGACGGGACAAACTTTAGTAATTGGAAGTTTCGAATGCAAGTTTTACTTGGGGAACATGATTTGGAATCTTTTATAGAAGAATCATTTAAAGAAAAAGTAATCTTGCTGAAAGAGGATACCAAGAAGGATGAACAGGCAAAGGAAAAGGAAATTGCAATTCTAAAGAAGGAAGACAAAAAATTCAAGAGCATGATTATACAGAGGATAGCAGATTCTCATCTGGAATATGTCAAGGATGCAGAAACCTCGTTTGATGTTTGGAAATCGCTCAGTAGCACTTTTGAAAGGAAGGGAATAGCGAACCAGTTGTTACTAAGGAAGGCTCTACTCACCATGAAGTTCAACCCATCAACTGAAAATTTGGAAGCACATTTTCTGAAGTTTGACAAGATCATCAGGGAACTAAGGTCAACAGGAGCATCTCTGGAGGAAATGGATGTGGTATGCCATTTGTTACTGACAATGCCAAGTGAGTATAACGTAGTGGTAACAGCTCTTGAAACTTTGTCATGTGAAAAGTTGACTGTAGCATTTGTAAAAAATCGTCTGTTGGACGAAGAAGTAAAAAGACAAAACAATTTTTAAAGTAAAACTAAGGATTCAAACTTATCTGAAGCATTTGCTGTTAAAAATAAGACAAATAAATTATCTGTCCGACATAATGGTTTAACTAGTGTTAAAAATCAAAGTACTTTTAAATTTAAATGCTATAATTGTGGACTAGTTGGTCACATGCGTTCTGAGTGTACTCATAAAATTCCACAGCAAAACTATAATGGTAAGTCCAAGTCTTTTAAGGGAAACACTGCTGTTCAACAACCAGAAAACAAAGAAGAGGAAACCGTTTTTCGTCGGAACTGCAGTCAAACCGGGAAGGTTGGCGAAATCTGTTGTATGGTGTTTAGATTCGGGAGCAACTGAGCACATGGTAAGTGATTCTAGTATGTTAACTAATATACAGATGTTAGAGAATCCAATCACTATTCAAGTTGCAAAAAATGGAGAAACTCTAAAATCACTACAGTATGGGGAAATTCATTGCACCAGTTTTATTGGGGATAAAGAAAATAAAATTTCTATTAGTCAAGTGCTTTATGTTCCTGGTTTATCTATGAATCTTTTATCATTTTCTAAACTTGATGCCAATGGACATTTGTAAATTGAAAAGCAATTATATCAAATAATGGTAAGGAAGTTGCTGTAGCTCACAGGGTAAACAAACTTTATAAGTTAGAACTAAATAACTATGAAAAATGCAATGTAATATGTAATTCACACGATAGTATTGGGGAACTTTGGCACAAGAGATTAGGTCACATAAGTAACAACAGTCTGAAGAGCCTCAAATGTATGGTTGATGGTATAGACTTGCCTGATAAAGTGTCTCTGCCTGATATTTGTAAAGGTTGTGTTGAGGGAAAACAAACACGACAACCTCACAATCAACCAAGGAGTCGAGCCAAGAGACCTTTAGAACTTATTCATAGTGATCTTTGTGGACCAATAAATCCTAAATCTTATGATGGTAAGAAATACATGCTTACATTTATCGATGACTACACTCATTTCACAGCTGTTTATTGTCTCACGGCTAAATCTGAAGTCTTTCACTATTTTAAGGTATATGAGGCAATGGCAACAGCACACTTTAATTTGAAAGTTAGCCGTTTTCTATGTGATAATGGGGGTGAATTTGTGTCTAATGAAATGAAAGAATACTTTGAAATGAGAGGTATTCAATTTGAATTTACCATTCGGTACACTTCACAACAGAATGGGGTAGCCGAGCGGATGAACCGAACGATTTTGGACAAAGCTCGGAGTATGATTTTTAGTACTTCTTTGGACAAAATTTTTTGGGTGGAAGCAGTAAAAACTGCAGTTTATCTTATAAACAGAAGCCCAACAGCTGCTCTGGTAAATGCTGTTCCAGCAGAACTGTGGTTTGGGGAAAAGCCAAATTTAAAGAACCTGAAAGTTTTTGGTTGTGTTGCTTATCTCCATGTTCCAAATCAACATCATGGCAAAGGTAAATTTGAGAAGAGATCAATGCAGTGTATATTTATCGGGTACTGCACGAATGGATACAAACTTTGGTGTCCACAAGAAAGAAAGGTTATTACAGGACGTGATATCATATTTGATGAATCGTCGTTCGAGATCAAGAAGGAGCCAATCTACGCAAAGTACGACCGGAATTCAGAAGAGGAAGAGGAATCTGTCAGTGATGTTGAGCAGCAAGTTTCTCTTAATGAAAATGAGAACGGAGCTTTGGATGATGAGAATGTTGTAGAATTAAGGCGGAGTACTCGGAATCACACAAAACCGAAATATTTGGAAGATTATGTTAGTATGGTATTTAATGAGGAAACGTATGTTGATGATGTACCAGCAACATTCAGTGAGAAAGCAGAGAGAGAAGACAAAGAATATTTGTATGAAGCAGCAAAAGAAGAAATAAATGCTTTGGATGAAAATTGTACTTGGACGCTAACACAATTACCACAGTAGTGTCAAATTGTTGGTGCTGGCTCAGTTCAAGGTCACCTGAGGGATGACGTCATCGAGGTCAATGACCTCACCGATGACGTCATCGATGACGTCATCGATTGCGTCATCGATGACGTCATCACCAATGACGTCATTTCTATGACGTCACACCCATGACGTCACAGAAATGACGTGCCGATGACGTCATCACCCCTTACGTCATCAAAATGACGTCACCGACGCCACTGAGGTCAAGGTCACGCCGAAACTTAAAATTTTTTGGCACTTTTGCCGTTTCTCGCACTACGCTCCGAGTTTCAGTCAGAGTCCCCGTGACCTTGACCACTTGGAGCGAATTTTCGACGAGAAACGGCAAAAGTGCCAAGTTAAACTCGAGTTTCTGACATGACCCTGCCTAAATGGGCAATCGGTTATCCCTCAGGTGACCTTGAACCAGCACAACACCAACAATTTGATATTACTGTGACCTTGAAAACCTAACAACGGAGCGCCGACACCGATGCGCACCCCACGACAGCCACCGAGTGACTGACTGTCAGACTCTGTGTACGCTAGGTATATTGGCTTGAGAGACTAAGACTCTAAACTGTCAGGAATGGGAGTAACTAACTGAATTTTGCAAGGAAAAGTCATTTCATCCAATATATTAAACAAATCTTCATCAGTAAAACTGACATTAGTCTGTTTGGTATAAAACTTAGGGTGTCCGCGCAACAGTTTGCGCCACTTAGCTAAAGTTGAAACTCTCTTAACTTTGAGTGGTGGACAGTGAGCAACTAATAAAGTCTTAACACGGCTAAGTTTCTTACCTAAAGTGTCCTGCGACATGGCTTCACCTCACAAAAGTCCGCACAATACTGAGAGACTGCTTGTAGCGCATGAGTCAAGGGAAAAGAGGTGGGGGAAACAGCAGGAGTGGGGGAAGGTCACAGTGGTGGGGGAAGGTGAGGTGGTACGCTGGAGTATCGCATCACTTCACCATGAGCTGTCCTACAGTCAACACACTGTTCTCTTGGCCCGAGTTGGCACTAGAAGAAACATTTCTGTACAGCTTAGGCTGTGAGAGCCGAGGAAGCAAAGTCAAAGTGGAAATTGTGTTAAACTCCAAGATGAAGAGTCTCCTAAATAAACTAATTGTATCCCTGCAATCTCCTATAACTTTAGAGAAATACCACTTTATTAAGCGACACCTTATACTTTGGCAAAACGAAGCGGAAATGGAAAAGATTACAGTAAAATTAATTTAACCTAAAACTTGGACTGGACACTCATGGCGATACCACGTGGCGTGCAAACGCCACCCTAAACATTACAAGTTAGGTTATTGAGCACCTCTGGTACGATAACCGATGTGCTAGAGTTAAAGTGTGATGACCTTGAGTCAAAACACTGAAATACTACAAGTCGATATCGTCCCAGAGTTAAAGTGTAGTGACCTACATTCAGAACTTGTAAAATTACTTACATATAGAGAGCTAGAGAACAGCGAGACGCACCGCATGGAAGCCGGAGACATACTGGCGAAGCGGTGTTGTGCAGCCTAGGGACCCAGTTGTGGTGGGGGTATAGCCAACACTTAGAGTACAAGTGTTGTGGGTGACCTTGACCCACTTAACTTACCTGACCCCCCCCCCCCCGACAAAAAGTGCGAAACCCCCCCCCCCCCCCCGAGAAAAGTGCGAACCCCCCCCCCCCCGAGAAAAGTGCGAACCCCCCCCCCACCCCCCCCCCCACCCCCACCCCCACCCCCACCCCCTCCCCCCCCACCCCCACCCCCACCCCCTCCCCCACCCCCACCCCTGATATCCTGGGCGTGGCAGCCCCGGTGGGGATATAAGGGGGTCCGGCCAGAGCCGGCTCGCAGTCCGCTCCCGCGCGTTGAACGTGAACGACCGGGACGGACCGCCATAGGCATCACTAAACATTGAATGGCGCCTTCAGTGTTTAGCGAAGTCTACTCTAACTTTAAGACTTGTATTAGTTGTAAGATATTGCGCTTGCGTTTGGGTATTGCGAATTGTTTTATATGAGAGTGTTTTACTTGTACCCTATGTCTCCTGTGTCTTTTATCCTTTGTGTCTTGTTTGTTATATGTGTTTAATGTGTATGTGCTTGTTCCAGCATTGACTACGTTGAGCTCAATTGTGTATTGTAAGTGTGTTATATGTTTCTAAAGTGTATACGCTTGTTTTAGCAATCCCCCCTTGAGCTTTTTCAATGCTCAAAGTAAATTGTAAAGTCAGGGAACGGGAGTAGGCCCCCGTGTAAAGCCACTTTTAATAATTGGTAGGCTCCTTGCCAGGCATGCAAAAGGTTGCGGATGGCATTTGGGGAGCATGTCCGTTTGTAAGCTGGCAAGCAACAGGTTGTGGCGGCCTCTGCACTCGGACCGAGGACGTAAGCCATTAGGGTGTCCTCAGTATGTTTCCCTTCTGGAAACTCAAAATTATGTAAATGAATCTTTGTTAGCTATTTGTGTTTTTAGTCCCCAAGGCCCCCGAACATTCGTGGTTCGCCATGGGTGTACGGGGGCCGAAATTTTTTAATGTCCGTGTGGCCTTGACCTACAAAGACTTGTAAAAATTCAATGCATTTTAAATAAAAAATATTAAAGATAGGTTACGGGAGTAGGCCCCCGTGTAAAGCCTATTTTAATTATCGGTAGGCTCCTGCCAGGCATGCAAAAGGTTGCGGATGGCATTTGGGAGCATGTCCGTTTGTACGCTGGCATGCAAAAGGTTGCGGCGGCCTCTGCACTCGGACGAGGACGTAAGCCACTAGGGTGTCCTCAGTTTGTTTCCTTCTGGAAACACAAAATTATGTAAATGAATCTTTGTTAACTACTGAAAAGACAATGCAGTAAATGTTTACAAGTCTTGCGTGGCGAAGGGTACACGACATTGGATGTTGCCTTGTTGTCATAGTTGGGTCTCTTCGGAGGCTACAGCGATGACAACCCAAGTGCCTCACACCCCCAAAGGGGGGTGTGGGGCTTAATTTATTTAAAGTTTTTTTGTGACCTTGACCTAAATATGTAAAATCTTTCAAAGTGTTTAACAGTCAGGTCTTATTAACACAGTTAATACATTAATGTCTGTTAAAAAAATATAACAGTTAGGTATTTGTAACCCACAAGTTTGGAGTTGTTAATAGTTGGGTCCCTTGGGAGGCTTCAGCTATGGTAACATAAATGCCTCAAGTGGGGCTTATTTTTTTTAAAAGTGCGAACCCCCCCCCCCCCCGCAAAAAGTGCGAACCCCCCCCCCCACAAAAAGTGCGAACCCCCCCCCCCGCAAAAAGTGCGAACCCCCCCCCCACCCCCCCCCCCGCAAAAAGTGCGAACCCCCCCCCCCACCCCCACCCCCACCCCCACCCCCACCCCCACCCCTAATATCCTGGGCGTGGCAGCCCCGGTGGGGATATAAGGCGGCCGGGCTGCACGCACTTCTCATTCCGGTCCAAGCTCCCATACGGACAGGTACTCTCTCTCGCTCTTGAGACTTTTGTTTTACACGTTCACTTCTTTCTTTACATCTCTTCTTTTCATTTATTACAATGGGTAAAATGGGTCTGAAGCTAAAAAACTACCCATCAACTTCAACCTCGACCGACGCGTCTCGACCCTCATCATCCTCGACTTCGATCCTGGAATACCTGATGACTGCGAACATCCTGAGCTGCCTGACGATGCCGCCACCGCCGCCGCCGCCACCACAGCCCGCCTCAATGCCCAGCCTGTCGCCATTGCCGGCGACAGTGGAAGAGGCTGGTGCACAGCCATCGTCAGGAGAACTCGTCAAGTCGTCAGGCCGAGTCCCGGTAGCCTCTCCAGCACTCTCGCTGCTATCGGACTCAGGATCGGAGTCTGCGGCTTTTGAAGAGACGTCTAGGTCGAGGATCACCCCATACAGCAGAACCCGGAAAATCCTCTCATACACTACATCCCAATGTCCTTCACCTATATCCCCCATGCCACCTACACCAACCAAACCACCCCGTAAATCCATCTTCTCCCCTGATCTTCCCACCATAGACCTAACACGCTCTCCTACCCCGCCCAAAATTGTTTGCTCCATCCCGCTTGAACAATCTTTGCCCCTTCTACCTCCTTCCAACCCCATCCCTTCTAGCCAGCCTAATTCAGAGAAGCTCCAAGACACTCCGCTAAAGAGTCCAACACAGAAACGTAAACGCGTTAAAGCCCCTGCTGGCAAGGGTAAGAAATGCGATTACGCTTGGATGTCTAGTAAGTTTGGGGTTTTGTGTTGCCAGAAACTTGCTTGTGCAGAAGGGGATCGCTGCCAACGACACCTCAAAAGTACAGTCAAATTTCGGCAATTCAAACCCTATACTCTGTACATTAAGCCTAAAACGTTCAAGTTCAGACATCCCCACGGTCCGCAACCGCGGGATATTAGAAGGCTAAAGGTTGATGAAAAATACTATTTCATTGGTCAGACATATGGAGCAGGTAATAAGAAAGTAGAAATCGTTGTAAAAGGTGAAGGCCGCCTTTGTACAATGCAAGTACCACCTCGTATGGTACAAAGAGAATTTTTCATACCTAAAGCCTATCTAATACGAAGGAAAGGATGTGAAACCGTGTGGGAAATGGACTAGGACATGGGCCCACCAAAAAAAAAAAAACAAAATTGTTAGGCTGTGTTGGACAATATTTAAAAAGTCTTTTTCCAAATTATTTTTCCAAATTTAGTCTTAACCCTCTTAAAGTAAGGGAGAGGGGTATTATACAAGTCAACTAATAAAAAAAAAAAAATACTTGACTTGTATAATACTTTAACCTGGCGGTGATGTAAAGTCACTGGGACAATCTCAAACCGTGTCCTTGAGGGTGAAGACTAAGTTACAAATAAATCATTAACAAATAAAAACTTACCTCCAAACACTTGTAGCTTGCTACAAGTGTTTGGAGGTAAAAATTTTTCAAAGTTTGAATGACCTTGACCCATATAAATTACTTACAACTAATGTTGTGTATCACGTGATACCCCCACTCTAACGCTCTTACTAAGCTTGTATGAGCCGTTCATTTGCTTCAGTCTGTTTCTGTGCTCCGTGTAAACATGTCACGGTACAATTACAAAGGTGGTGACTTCTCGATAGATCAACACAATGCTTGGGAAGTGCTAAACCAGCATAGAATGGAAGTTGAGTATTGTATAAGACAAGACGGGTCTACATTTTATCTATGTATTATAAACAACCAAACTCATAAGTATGAACACTGGACAAAAATTAATTATAACAACATAGATGAGCTGTTTGCTTGGGTGTTTGAGGTGTGTAAAGTTATTGAAGAAACCAAAATAATGGGTGTGCTAAAGGTATGTAAAACTGATGACCGGGAAGACTAAGCAAAATTTCTTTTAACCCCCCCCCCCCCCAGTGTTATCCCCACCACTAAAAATGGGTATATATAGGAGTGGTGATCAACCGTCCTCTCATTCTGCTTTACACCGTTAAGCTGAACACCACCATGTCTGCTATGAACGTCCCAGCCTCTACCTCTGGCCCGGTCGCCTCCAACTCCAGCCCGAGCATTGGACCAATCCGATCGGCGCCTTCGTCAAGAAGTCGTGTCCGATTCTCCGGCTTTGGTCCTGTGAGGAAGGAGTTGCGGAGCAGCGGAGCGTCTCAACCAACCACGACGGATGCATCAACTCAGACTCCACCAAACATCATCGAGTGGTACGACGAAGTCATAGAGCAAAGGGACAGAATGCTAGAGAATACTCGCAGGGAGCTACTTTATGTCAGGAGTAAATGGGAAAAACTGATTAAGAAGTGTGAAAGCCTGTTGGACAGTGATGATAGTGAGGATGAGAGTGGATAGGTGTGTGGGTAAAGACTTGGACTGGGACTTGTGTGTATGTATGAATGTGTGCGTGAATGTGAAATACAGAGCGGGGGATAGATCACTCTGTGGCAATGGACTAACATGCCACTTAGTGATCTATCCCCCGTTCTGGTAATGTTTTTGGATGGCCTTGACCCACTTTACCAAGGCTAGCTAGTACCCCCACCACTGATAAGTGTATATATACGGGTATTGATGTGACGTTTGGTTATTCTGCTTTGTATCGCTTAGCTGAATACCTCACTTCAACATGGCTTCCAACTGCAAAACTTCTCAGGCTTCCTCTTCTTCTTCAAGAAGGCGTGCTGCCAACGTCCTGCCTGCTACTCGTGGACCTGCTCGACCATTCCACAGCATAACTGTTGCTCGGGCAAACGCCTGCAAAGCTCCAATGCTACGGACCTTGCTGGAGGTGAGCCAAGACGGGCAAGGCTTGCTCAGTCCTGGTCAACGGCAGGAGCAAGAAAGGCGTATGGCGTACTACAGGCTGCAGGGTGTAGTTCCCAGCTTGAAGTTAGGCGATCCGAGAGTAGCAAGCATCAACGAGGCAGCGGACTACATATCACACCTTCACAGTGTTTTAGAAGTAAAGGACCAACAAATTGAAAACTTAAAAGAACAATTGAAACAATTTAACTTTAACCCTGTGGAGTTTGTGGAAGCAGTGATGAGTGATAGTGATGATGAAGGAACTGAATATATATTGGGTATGTAATGAAAGACTTGGACAGGGACATGTGTGTGTGTGTGTGTAGAATACAGAGCGGGGGATAGACTACTTTGCGGCAATGGACTAGCATGCTGCTTAGTGGTCTATCCCCCGCTCAAAGGGTAGCATTGGATGACCTTGACCCACTTTACAGCAAGGACAACCGGTTAACTGGTATAAAAGAGGGGGGTCTGTACATCCCGACTTCATTCTGCTTTGAACCTTCCAGTGGAACGCTAGAAAATGAGTGGATCACTGATCATTGGTAAGGAGTGGGAGTATGTAACCATAAACTATTTAAACTGTAGAGGGATGTTGAAGAAGGTGTATGATAATGTTAAAAGAATGGTTGTTGAAGAAGGTAGGGTAGTGATTGTAGCGTGGAAGAAGAAGCAGTATACAGGACAACAAGTGAGAGCAAGTGACTTTGGGGGGAATAGTGTGTTTCAAATTGGACGAGCGAACTTGGTTAATTTGGACATTGTGTTTTGGGACTTGGAAAGGTTAATTGAAAATAGTGGCAAACATGGGGAACTCTTAATTGGCAGGGAGGACAGAGTATATGAGTAAGTGTAAAAGACTGGGGGGGCTTATGTGTGTGTAAAGACTAGGACTTGTGTGGAATACAGAGCGGGGGATAGATCACTTTGCGGCAATGGACTAGCATGCTGCTTAGTGGTCTATCCCCCGCTCAAAGGGTATTATTGGATGGCCTTGACCTATATAAAGGTAGAGGGGGAATAGGTAATAGGAGGGGGAAATTGGTATATATGTAGGACTGATGAATAAAGTATTTAGTCAAGCATTTGTCTAGACACTATCAACAACAACAATGGAGAGCTTCAGTGTTGAGTTCATCCTCTTGGAAGAAGACATCAACGAAGTGGTGGAACTTATAGAGGATAAGACCAGCCAGGGCACATTGGAACTTGTGAATTGCGAACCGTTGGACAATGCCGCAATCGATAAGATTGCATATTTCATGATGCATTTGTATAACGAACAAACAACCAATATGGAGTTTGTGCAGTACCTTTATCAAAACCAAGTAAATGTGCGAGTGACAATTACTTGGTGGCAGTAATAATAAAGTGTAACATATGGATGTGGACTTGGATGTGGACTTGGACTTGAGTGTGGTCTGCGGAATAGAGCGGGGGATAGATCACTTTGCGGCAATGGACTAGCATGCTGCTTAGTGGTCTATCCCCCGCTCAAAGGGTATCTTTACGTGACCTTGACCCACATAAATTGTATAGTTGGTGGGGGTATAAAAAGGGTAAGCAAATTGGATGGATACAACACTTCCATACCATGGCTCCACTTGACAACACCGTGTTCCATCGCAACAGAATTGTCTCTATTCTGGAGGTAATACCTCTAGAAATTATAGAAGTAGAGGACCAACTACCTGCGGTTGATCAAGAAGAGGAGGAGGAAGAGATAATGGATATTGAAACGGACTCTGACGAAGCTGGTTCAACGGACAATGAGGTGGACTTGCATGCCTACGAAACATTAGAGTCGTCATCTGAGTCGGAAATGGAATTCCAATTGGAAATCGAAGAAGAAGAAGAACAAGAACAAGACACTCCCCATCGTCCAATGGATAGGATGTTAGTTGCCAGAAGAATTATGTATTGTCATCGCTGCCTATTCCGTGATGAGGATGATTCCGACTCTGATGGTGATGTTTCACCCTTGTAAAAAGTTTAAACAAAAAGTTAAAAAAGAATGTGAGCGGGGGATAGAGCACTTTGTAGTAAATGATGCTGCTTAGTGCTCTATCCCCCGCTCAAAATAATAATTCCAAATGACCTTGACCTACATAAACTTGCTCAAACAGACATCTTTGAAAAAACTTGTACAAATTATTGAATCTAGACCAAATATCATCAATTTATCAAGCCTACTGATAAATGTATTACAAACGGTTGTGTAAAGGCTAAATTTAGCACATGAGTGATAACCTGTTTCCATATGACGTCACTTTCCCCACCTATCTGCCTCGGATATAAAGGGTCCCGGTGGAGTGCGCTGCTCATTATTGCGTGGACATTCACAGAGTGTGCATTCAAAGCCAAACTGTTTGAAATGGCTCTTTGCGACATTTGTGGGGAAATCTTTCAAGACGAAGATCTTTTCACCATACACAGAGAATTACATGAAGACGAAGATAGAAAAGAAGATATTACCATGGATGAAATAGACTTAGACTCAATTGACCGGTTTTTGGAAGAGCACCAGAAGCAGACGGACTACTGGGACAGCTATCTACAGCAAATGCAAAGAAGAAGACCTAGTGTGATCCAATTTGCTGGTGCTGGACCATCTACTGCTACAAGACCTATTGAAGAAGAGGACACCGAAGAAGAGGACACCGAAGAAGAGGATATGGAAGAAGAAGAACTGGAAGATGTAAGACAACTGCGCACCACAGCCTTGCCAGGACGAGTTGTAACACATTTCAAAATTAATAACGTTCAATTGGAATTGGAAACATTCATAACCCAGGCTAAGGAACTTGTTGGTCAAACGTTGAGGGAAGAATTACAAAGGCTAAATTTTATTAAATTTGGAATGGTGTTAGAGGCTATGTTTAACAATACTGATGGTGAAACAGCATTGAGAGCATTCATTACCAAAAACCGAACCCTTACCTTCACCTCCGACATTGATGATATTATTGAAGAATGCTTGGAGGAACTTATAACCAAACTCCAAGAACATGAAGGAAGAGGATCTGGATGGACTGTGTCATCAATCGAAGGTATGGATGTTAGGGTTCATAAACATGGATATGGTTTAAGAGGTAGTAGTTTTATCCCTCTACCAAAGAAAATCCAAAACACTAACTCGTGTAGAAATGTTCAAAATGAGGGTAATGAATGTTTCAAGTATGCAATGTTAACCAAGTATGTTAAAAACAATCCTTGTAGAGTTGGTAGAGAATACTACGAAAATGAACACCGCTACAACTTTCAAGGTCTTACTTACCCAGTTACTTTAAAAGATATTGACAAATTTGAAAAGAAAAATCCTGGCGTTTCAGTCAATGTTTTTGGTCTGGATGATTCCAACAACGTTTATCCTTTGCGGGTAGTAAAGGTTGAGCAAAGAAACCATACGGATTTGCTATTGATAACCAAGGGTGAAATTTCCCATTATGTATGGATAAAAGACTTTGAAGCGTTAGTTGTAAAACAATTGACCAAAAGAGTAAATAGGATTACAGTTTGCAAGAGATGTTTCTGCTTTTCTTGGAAAGATTCAAGACGTGGGGGATTGGACTGGTTATTGGAACATAAAAGACTTTGCAACGAGAACTATGAAGTAAAGATAAGTCTTCCACCGCCTACCCGAGCTTCAATACAATTTAACAAGACAGTTCACCAATACCGAATTCCACTAGTGGTCTATGCAGATTTTGAATCAACGTTAGTACCACAGGAGCTGCCGGACGGCGAAGTGACTAGAAGAACAAAATATCAGTTGCATCAGCCCAACAGTTTTTGTTTACTAGTTAAATCAACCTTGTCTGAAAACCAATTGCAAGACTATGGTTTAACATCCACTCCAATACTCTACCGTGGTGAAGAAGCCGCTAAGTATTTTGTAGACCAACTGTACGATATTGCTGGAAAGGTTCAACGCTTGTTCGGTAATATTGTACCTATGGAACCTTTAAACCAAAATCAACAAGAAGAATACAACTTAGCGACAAGATGCTATTTATGCAAGAAGATGTTCAGTGAAGAAAATCCAAAAGTAAGAGATCACGATCACCTGACAGGGTTATACAGAGGAGCTGCTTGTAATTCATGCAATATAAATTACAAACTGCCAAACTTTATTCCTGTCGTTTTACACAATCTTAGCGGCTACGACTCCCACTTTATTATCCCGGAGTTAGGAAGAGATGACGGTAAAATTGATGTTCTTGCTACAACATTGGAAAAGTACATCAGCTTTTCAAAAACAGTAGGTAAAATTAAACTTCGCTTCGTAGACTCTTACAGATTTATGGCATCTAGTTTAGCCAAATTGTCAGAGAACCTAAGAAGAGAAGACCTAAAAGAAACCAGAAAAATTGTACCTGAAGATAAATTAGACCTAGTATTACGGAAAGGAGTGTTCCCCTACGATTACATAACTTCTACAGAAAAATTTGAAGAAACCAGTCTACCGCCGATTGAAGCCTTCAACAGCAAATTAAACGAAAGTGAAATCTCCGTTGAAGACTACAATCATGCATGTAATGTTTGGAACCAACTAAACATTCAAACCTTAGGGGAATATTCTGACTTTTATATAAAATTGGACGTAACTCTGCTGTGCGATGTGATGGAAGAATTCAGAAACACCTGCTTCTCCGCCTATGGACTGGACCCTCTACACTCGTACACATCTCCAGGATTAGCATGGCAAGCTATGCTAAAGTCAACCAACTGTCGACTGGAACTTCTAACGGATATTGATATGGTGCTCATGATGGAATCTGGTGTACGGGGCGGTTTGACACAAGCTGTAACACGTCATGTCAAAGCCAACAACAAGTACATCCCCGGCTTCGACGAGCAACAACCATCGGTCTACCTTGGCTATTTTGATGCAAACAACCTTTATGGTTGGGCAATGTCAAATCCGCTTCCCTACGCTGACTTTAGGTGGATCGACCCGGCCACCATCGGAGACATCTCACAGATTCCAAAGGATGGTCCAAAAGGCTATATTTTGGACTGTGATTTTGAATACCCGGAGCACCTTCATGACCATCACTACGACTTGCCTCTCCTAGCCAAGACTGAAGTTTCACCGACAGGAAGATGGCCAAAATTGATGATGACCTTGGAGAATAAGGATCGCTATGTGGCTCACTACTGGGTAGTTCAACAGGCTCTTGAATTGGGTCTACGTATAGTGAGAATTCATAGAGCAATTGAATTCACCCAGTCTTGTTGGTTGAAACCATATATTGATTCCAACACTGCAAGAAGAGCTGCAGCGACAACAGCATTTGAAAAGGACTTCTATAAATTAATGAACAATGCCATCTTTGGGAAGACCTTGGAGAACAAAAGAAAACACAAAAATGTAAAATTAGTGAGTGATCCTAGGAAATTGGAAAAATTAGTGCAAAAACCAAATTTCGGAACATCCATGATTATAAACGAAAATCTAGTCGCTGTCAGTATGAAGAAAACAACAATAGTCATGGACCGTCCGTTATACATAGGTATGTCGATTTTGGATATAAGTAAAACCCTGATGTATGATTTCCATTATAACAAAATGGTTAAACATTACGGAAGGGAAAACATTGGAGTCGCATACATGGATACGGACGCGTTTATCTACTGGATAAAGACTTTGGACATGTATGAAGACCTAAGGACTTTTCCATACAAAGAAGATTTCGATTTTTCTGACTATCCGAAAAACCATCCAAATTTTAATGAAAAATATAAAAAAGTAATTGGAAAATTCAAAGATGAAGCAAATGGAATGCCTTTAGAAGAAATAGTGGCGCTGATGGCGAAATTGTATTCATTTAAGATGTACCACGAGAACAACACACCGACAGTGAAGAAAGCAAAAGGAGTGAAGACATCTTATTTGAAAAAACACGTGACATTTGACCACTACAAGACTTGTTTGTTTGAAGATACTACGATATCAGCAACATTCAACAATATCCGAAGCTTCAAGCATCAAGTCTACAGTGTCACCGAAATTAAAAAAGCGTTGTCAGCTCGGGATGATAAAAGATACATTATGCCCGACAAAATCCACACTCTTCCTTTTGGCCACTACTCTCTAAACCCTATCAACTTGTAACCTATTCTTCGTCCTTCTACAACTACGACCTTATTCCTTTCTCCTTCCGTAAAAAAATGGGGAACACGGCAAGTCCAACGCCGTGTTCCCCATTTTTTTACACAAGTTTGGATGACCCTGACCCATATAAATGATGTGAATATTTAAAACAACATTCATTGTGATTATACATGTGATACAACAAACATTGAAACCTGCAATATGAAGGACTTAAAGCAACAAATTGTCAACGAACTTCATAAACCTGCAAGAAGAAAGTTTCCACGAAGAAATACGGTGATAAAAGGAATTAATGATTTATATCAAGCGGATTTAATCGAAATGATTCCTTATAGCAAACAAAATAAAGGATATAAATACATATTGACTGTTATTAACTGTTTTTCAAAAATGGCAGATGCTTTACCACTAAAAGATAAAAGTGGCAAAAGTGTTACAAAAGCAATGGAAACAGCTATACAAAGAGACAAACATACTATTAAACATTTACAAACAGATGATGGAAAAGAATATTTTAATAAGGAATTTGCAAATTTAATGAAAAAACACAATATAAACCATTATTCAACCAATTCAGAAGTAAAAGCCTCAATAATCGAAAGATTCAACAGAACTTTAAAAAGTGCAATGTATAAAATGTTTTCCAACAGAGGATCGCACATATGGATTGATATGTTACCAAAACTTATAAACGATTACAATAACAAATTTCATAGGACTATCGGGATGAAACCAAACCAAGTAACTAGTAAAAATGAAAACCTTGTATTAAAACGTATAAAAACGAATACTAAACCAAAAGTTGAAAAACTAAAGCCTAAAAAATTTAATGTGGGTGATAAAGTGCGAATAAGTAAATATAAAGGTGTATTCAGTAAAAGATACCTACCAAATTGGACCAATGAGGTTTTTACTGTATTCAAAGTACAACCTACAGTACCTGAGACATATATTTTAAAAGATAATAAAGGACAATTGCTTGAAGGAGGGTTTTATGGACATGAAATGTTAAAATCAACAGTAGGCGATGTATATTTAGTTGAAAAGGTTTTGCAACGGAAAAAAGATAAGGTCAAAGTACGATGGTTAGGATTTAATAAGACGGAAGATTCTTGGATACCTAAAAAGGATTTGATATAACGATAGAGAATCATTTTAGGTTGAACCATTACAAAGGATGGAGATAGTACCACAAAAAGAGAGTTTTACTATTAATAATATAGATGAACTCACAGTGGATAATTCAGAATTCAATAGTGGGAAGCATGGCAATTTGTTACCAAACACCGTTCGTTGTCTGGTTACCGGACCTTCCAACTGTGGAAAAACTAATGTAGTATTCAATTTGATTACAAACCCTAAAGGATTACGATTTAACAATCTATATGTATTTTCAAAATCACTACAACAACCAAAGTATCAATTATTGGAAAAAATACTGACTAATGTGCCTGAAGTTAAATATTTAAAGTTTAATGCAAGCGAGAGTGTCATGCAGCCACAAGAAGCTAAACCATTCTCCGTGTTTATATTCGACGATGTATCTTGTGAAAACCAAAACACAATAAGGAATTACTTCGCTATGGGTCGACATAACAACATAGATAGCATTTATATTGGCCAAACTTACAGCAAAATACCTAAACAACTCATTAGAGACAATGCAAACATGTTAATTGTATTTAAACAGGACGAAACCAACCTAAAACATATATATTTTGATCATGTAAATGCGGATATGACATTTGAACGATTTAAAGAGTTGTGTGGAAAGGCTTGGGCTGAAAAGTATGGGTTCCTAACAATTATGAAGGAACAACCGCTAAACAATGGTCGATACAGGATAGGATTTGATAAATTTATATTAATACATTAAACGTGGTATAACACATTCATTGTTGTACAACACGTCTTGCTACAAACATGGTTAACCAAGAAAAATTAGTAAAAGAAATAAAATCACTTAGTGATTCTATTCGGGCTAAAAACAGAGCATTGAAACTAGGTATTAGCGAGAGGGAGAAATTCCTTGAATCTACTTTTAAACCTATTACTGAACCCTTGAAACAATTAAACAAAAAATTTGCTAAACCTGTATTGGAAGGAGATGCGATTGCACCTATTACGAAGTTTGAAAGAGAAATTGTAAAATCAGAAGATTTTAGTGATGAAGACCTGGAATCCTCTACGTATAGTGGTTTTACCGGTGGAGAACCCGAAAGAGAGCTAGAATCACCGGACTATAGTGGAATAAAAGAATTATATGAAGTAAAAGCCAAAAGAGGACATGAAGTTGTATCAACTGCTAGTGAAGAGGAAAAAGAAGAAGAGACAAGGGAAGGTCCGTCAAACATAAGCTTGTTGGGTGAAAACATTCATAACAAAGGACCTTTAGGAAGGAAATACATGGTAAAAATGTTACTCGGAACAATTCCTAATAAGAATTACCATAGTTATGGAGCGAGATTAACAGAAGACGGTTTAATGATAGGTAATAGCCCGTTAAACGTTGACGAACATGATAATATTGTCATTGGTGATCAAAGGTATAAGGGCACAAAAGGATTATTTGAATTATTATTTGAAAATAAGCCTTCAGTATCGGTAGTGAAAGAAAAAGATATGGAAGCATATAAAAATATTTTGGAACAGACAAATGCATATAGGAGAAAGTATTTACCTGACCAGCCTCCTTTTAGATCTAAGTCTTTAAAATATAAAGAATTTGTATCCAAGTTAATACCAACTAGAAGACAAACAATGCCGTTAACACAAAGAAAACCTGTAAAACGAAGATTTATGGCATCCACTTTGGATGTAAGTGCTCAGGAACGAAGAAAAAGAAGTAAGTCCGTTACGGGTACAGGTTTAATGAAGAAACTATATAACACAAATGTGATTTATTACAATAATATCAATAAATTGGTGGATAGAATGAAACTAATACATGAAGCTAAAGAAGCGGGTCATACTGGATTGGAAAACGAATGGGTGGCTTTAGTGGATGAACTCCGAAACCGTGGGGTAATCTCATAAAAATGCATTACTCCCTAGAATACTATTCAGTTGCACCATGAGTGTCGACAAGTTCGGACGTTACTCCTCGGATGGGTTATATTATGCCAATAGTTTAAAAAGAAGTGCTGGTTTACCACAAACACCTGATGGAGATTATGATATGAGTAATAAAAGGTTAAAAAACATAAAAGATCCTACGGATGAAAACGATGCAATAAATCTAAAAATATTAAAGGAAAAGATATCGCCAACATTAAAACTACAAAATAACACATATGACGCAGAAGATCATAGAATTATCAACGTTGGTAAACCAAATCAAAACGGTGATGCGATAAACAAAGGTTATTTGTCATCTGAATTAAAAAATACGTTAAAATTCAATGGGAAAACGTATAGTGCCAACAATAAACGTATATCCAACGTAGATGACCCTAAAGATGCCAAAGACAGCGTAAATAGACGCTATTTACATTCTTTGATACCTGAAAAGACAAAAGATGGATTTTCTTTTTATAAATTTGTTATTAACGATATAGGTTATCCAAAAAATGAAAATGATGCTGTAAATCTCAAATATATAAAAGATCATTGTGTCATACGTGATGTGGGAGTTATCGATTGTCTTGGCAATTGTTTGGCGAATGTAAAAGATGGTTCAGCACCATCTGATGGTGCAACAGTGGGTCAAATGAAAGAGACTTTAAAACAAGAAACAACTGGATTTGCAAAACGAGATGAAGTATTATCAAAGCAAGGGGATGACTTTATTCAAGGTAATGAAAAATTTCGTTTATTGACATACAAAAACGCTTATTGGGATTGCAGGCATGGAAGGTTATCAAATGTGTCATGGGGTCATGCAGATAGAGACGCGGCTGCCTTAGGACAAACAGTACATCTAGATCCAAATAATTACTATGCGTTTTTTATATGTAGTAATAAAAAATTAACAAACATGGCGCAAGGAAGAGAAGCAAATGATGCTGCAACTGTAGGACAGGCTATCACATTATCACAAATGGATAGCAAAGTGTATACTTGTAATAATAAACGTATAACAGACCTTAAAGACCCTGAACATGTGGATAATGCTGTCACTGTTAATTTTCTTGTAAAAGTTTTAGGAAATGCATTATTTGATGTATACAATCTTATTGGTATTCATTCAGGTCGTACTCCTTTGTTGGAATCTGAGAGAGGTACTTGGATTAAACGGGAAATTGTTCAAAACTATTTTATCAACCCTCGTACAAAAAAGTTTAGATCATCGGATTGGGGTGATTTTGATATTTAATAAAAGAACACAATAAACGACTTCATTTATGTCCAACTTGTCATAGAGGTAACACATAAGTTGTACATTGCGATTATAAAAGGACAATAATGACGTTCCAGTACATCAGTCCATATAGAGACACTGTAAGGAGAGGAGGTGGGATCACGTCCACAGCGGTTTCTCTGTTAAGTAAAGCTTTAAAACGAATTCCAGTAGGATCCATAGTAAATAGAGCAATAGACGCATTACCATACGAATTTCATATACCGGGAGGTTATCAGTATTGCGGACCAGGAACTAAATTGAAAAAACGACTGGAAAGAGGCGATCCTGGCATAAATAAGTTAGATCAGGCTTGTAAAGAACACGATATCGCATATTCCACGTTTGCCGATTCAAAAAATAGATCAATAGCTGACAAAAAGCTTGCGGACATAGCTTGGCAACGAGTAAAATCAAGTGACGCTAGCATAGCAGAAAAAGCAGCAGCTTTAGCAGTAACAGCAGGTATGAAGGCTAAAACAGCAGTAGGAGGTGGAAGAAGGAGGAGAAGGAGAGTAAAAAGGAGGTCAACCACAAGAAAACATGGAGGAAATATAAAAAGAAGACGACGATCTACAAGAAAAGGCAGGAAGAAGCCCACCGTGTGGTCAATGGTAAAAAACGGGGCAGGTCTTTACCTAAGACCTTATCGTGCATATTAAATGAAAGAAATCAATTGGTCATACCACATAAAGCATTAACCAATATTGAATTATTTAAATATATTTCCTGTTTAAAAATACCATTTTTCCGCGGTGTGTTTATGAAAGACAGTTTACCAAAGAAAATGTGGCAAAATGAGACTGGAATTGTAAATTTGGATAATACTGAAGGGCCTGGCACCCATTGGGTTTGTTATAAGAAACTAAATAACAATGTATATTATTTTGATAGTTTCGGTAATTTGCCACCACCAAAAGAACTTCAAAATTACTTTAAATCTGCTAAAAACATATATTATAACTATAAAAGAGAACAACCTGATAATACTTCAATATGCGGCCATTTATGTTTGGAATTTCTAGCTAAAAGTATCAGTCACTATTGAGATGTCTTCCTATACGGTATCATTAACAGGAAAATCGTCCACTTTACGAAGTATCCTTTTTCCAGCGTTACGCTTGCAAAAAGGAAGGTTTTGGGAGGCGGCACTATTGGATTTTACAACTTACAACTCTATCCCCAATGTTACGGAAGGTAAAAATAACGTATTGCATTATTATAAGGGAAAGGATGCCAGTGGAAAATTTACAGACTTACAAGAGTGCAGGTTACCCACAGGTTCTTATGAAATTGATCATATAAATGAATTTTTGCAAACTAAAATGGGAAAAGACAATATAACATTAAAAGGTAATAATAATACGATGAAAGCTGAAATTACTTCCAAATATTATATAGATTTCACTCAACCAAACTCAATTGGTGATTTATTAGGATTTTCCAACGATGAGCCTGTTTTAGAACCAGATGTAACACATTCCGGTAAGAAAACAGTAACAATATTAAAAGTCAATAGTATAGACATAACTTGTAACATTATACAAGGTGCTTACAGGGATGGGGCTAACACCCACATCATACATACTTTTTACCCAAGTGTACCACCTGGATTTAAAATTGTTGAAAAGCCACAAAACCTGGTATATCTACCGTTGAACACCACTTTCATTTCAGACATCGTGTTGAGCGTATTGGATCAAGACGGTAACTTGGTAGACTTCAGAGAAGAGCCTATTACGATTAGATTACATTTAAAATCGACACTTTAATACAAAACCATGGGTTTAACATTTAAAAGCGAACAACCTACGGGAAACCGCATTAGTAGCTCTTCAGCTGTGGAGGAGTTAACACGCGAGAACATTCGTTTCTTAGAGAGAATTGGATTAAAATTAACCGAGTATGGATATACTGGATATAGCGCAGGGTCCAACATTCGACGAAACCCTATGGGGAAAAGAATATCACACCCACAACCCTTACACTTCATCCAAATTAAACAATAACGATGAAATTCGTATTCCCATACAAAATCAAGACATTTACACACTACCATGTGAAAGTTACTTGTATATTGAAGGACAAGTTACTAAAAAGGACGGTACTACTGTTGGTACAACAGTTCCATTTATAAATAATCCTATGGCTTTCCTTTTTGATGAAATTAGATATGAAATATCAGGTGTAACAGTTGATTCCACTAAAAAAGTAGGTATTACGACAACTTTAAAAGGATTAACATCTATAACACCCAATGAAACCAATTTACTTAAACCTGCCGGATGGGTATTACCTACGATTGACACGATCACTCCAAATCCAAATGGATATTTTGATTTTCATATTCCGTTACGTTTGCTGCTTGGTTTTGCTGAAGATTATAGGAAAATAATATTAAACGTTAAACAAGAATTAGTTTTGTTGAGATCTTCTAACGATAAAGACATTATTAAAGCTGCAGATGCTACTACAGATGCGACTTTAGAATGGAAATTAAAATTAGACAAAATTGTATGGAGAGTTCCGCATGTTAAATTGGCTGACGAGCATAGAATGCTACTTTTAAGAAAATTAAAAGCCGATCGTGATATTGTTATTCCATTTAGAAGTTGGGAATTTCATGAGCATCCCAGTTTACCTACTACGGATCGACACACTTGGACTGTTAAAACATCGAATTATGTAGAACGAGCCAGGTATATTATATTTGGTTTACAAACAGGTAGAAGAGACGCCATTACTAAACATGCAGGACAATTTGATCATTGTGACTTGAAAAATATTAAAGTTTATTTAAATTCACAATTCTTTCCATACGACAATTTAAATGTGTCATTCACTAAGAAGAAATACAGTATATTGTACGATATGTACGCGAGATTCCAAAGTTCATATTACGGTAAAACAAATACACCTTTATTACCACCTGACAAATATTTCGATGCCTACCCAATAGTTGTAATCGATTGTTCTAAACAAAATGAATCAGTAAAGTCTTCAAGTGTGGATATAAAAATAGAAATGGAATTCAACGATGCTATACCGGCTAATACAACTGCATACTGTTTAATTCTACATGATAAAATCGTAACATACACACCTTTAACTGGAATTGTTAAAAATGTATTGTAAGAACCGGTTTTGTTTCATTCCGCGAGTATAAAAGCAGAGCGTACAGACCGCTCCTCATCAGTTTGTTGCCTACTGTTGTATGGGTAGCATCGTATTCAATATGGCTTCTCCTAGTGGTACACCTGAAAATGTGGTAGATATTGAGAAGGAGATATCCGAGTTTTTAGATCCTCAAGGTCACCAGGAAGGAGGTGAACAAAACGTTTGCGGACAACTTCACGCCAGTAATAATGTTGAAGAAAAAGGTAAAAGAAGAAAGACTATACAAAAGAGAAAAAGGGATATTGAAGATAATATTTCTCCAAACATATTGAGTGAGGTATTTTTGCGAATATTTTACCCAATCTCTTCCAGTTTGGATAAAAGTGTTTTAATCGGTGTTATGAAATCTACAGATTATTCCCCTACTGTAATTTTAACTCATGGACCCAAAATGATTTTGTTTACGGACAGTGCTTGGGAATCGTTTATGAAACATTTGCATCTACTAGAATGCTATTTAAGTAGTAACATGTTTGGAAGAAAGACAAGAGTAGGACTTTTGGATTCAAATGTGGAAATTGATATCATTAAACAACGTGGTGATCATCAGCTACGGTTTAGAGACACAACAAGACATGATAACAAAATTCAACTTAATCGAGAGGAGTTTTTCATTTTAACTTGTGCTACTGAACCTATAACAAGATACTTGAGACAACTGGTGTTTTCAAGTTCGATTATTAAAGATTATCTGGAAGACACTTTGGACAAACAACCGGACGCACCTATATTATACGGACCTGTGGATACTTCTATATTTAATAGAGTTCCTCATGAAGTACAGATGTGGAGACAATTGGAAAAGTACGCTCAACTACATAAGAAATCAGTAAAACAGGAAGAAGAGGAAGATGGAGGAGAAGAATCAAGTGTTAGTGATGAAAATGAAAATAAGGAAAATATAAAGATGGAAACTTAAATGACAATGGTTAGTTTTTAAAACAATAACCAACATTTTGTGGGGTTAGGCCTATTGGGGACGGTGCCCACGTTAAATATACACCAACGCGCCAACAACTGTACGGCCTGGTATAAAAGTAGTACCTACCGTGGTGTGGAAATCAGTTGACCTCCTGACTTCGTAATGAGCAGACGTGTGACCTTCAAAATGGACAAGGGAGAAGAACAACAAGTAAAGTCCAAGCCTGGTATTATTGAGTTTCAAGCGTTTCGTGGTAATGATGATAGATTCATTATAAAAGAACTTGTGTTTTTGGACATGAATACAAGTGTTCCTTATTCGTTTTTATTTAAACCACCATGTTCTTATTCGTCTTTAACTAGTAAAGCCGCTACTACCAACAGATGGATTTCAAAACACTTCCATCATATCGATTGGTATGATGGTTTTACAAGTTACACGGACTTGTATCACATTATGCATCACTTTTCAGACAAGTTTACCAATATTTACACAAAGGGGCTGGAAAAGAAAAGATGGATCGAAGGATTTACTCATGTTCCGGTTAATGATGTGGAATTGGATAAGAATTATCAATACATGCTGGAAACCATATGTATTTGTACAAAAAGCCCAGAACATGATAAAGATAGACATTGCGCTTTGAAAAATGCCTATAAACTCGCCTCTTACCTTCAAAGTGGGGAATTGGGGAGTGGTGGGGGTAACGGAGAGTATATAAGTGGGGAGCAGACAGGGACCTGGCATGAGTATTACTCGAGATTCCGAGACGACAACATCTCCGAGCAAGAAGACGATCTGTAACCTGACCATGGCATCTCACCAGTTCCTTCAGACTTTGGTCGAGCAGTTCAATGCTCACTCCAAGTCAACAATATTACCTGTAAAGAAGTGCTCGGAACTAAAAGACGAGAAGCACTACATAATCCATGCTATGAAGAAGATGGAGACTACAGTTGGGGAGGCCATCTGCTGCAGTCTCAGCGAGGCACCGTTTACTCCGGGGGATGAACCAAAGTTCCAGGTGTACCTGCCCAAGAGATTCGTCCATCTTCTACAAAACGAGGATCTTCGCTCTATTCAACCCGGGTGTCTATACCTGGTGTCCCACGGCTGCACGGGTAGCAATTCTACAGAGTTGACCATCCACATCGCTGACAAGCAGCAGTGTTAGATTTAAGTTTTAATGTTGTACATATGTTGTTGTTGTAATGTTTTATAAATAAACGAATAATAAAAGACAAAAAAAAAAAACAAAAAATGCAACATATCAATATGTGACAGACTTCACGTATTGATATGTTGCATTTTTTTTTTAAACTTCGCGGGTGACCTTGACCTTTGACCTTTGCATTTCACAATTACCCCCACTACTGTAATTACCCCCACTACCGCACTAGGATTCAAACCTGCTTGGATGCGAAAAACGGTCAGTCTGTTGCCAACTAGCAAACGATGAGCACCTTGTACGAGCTTTGCATACAACGAGTTATAACTCACAAGGACTTGTTCCCAACATGTTTACAAGACAACATCCCACTAACAATAAAAGAAGATGTCAAACGCTACAGGAGGGAAAATACAGGGTATTCGGAATACTCCTGGTATAAGTTCCACGACGGGGAAAAGTTTTGTAGGCCTTGTGGCGAGGCCGCCGTCAGAGACCTTCGGCGATTCGTACAGGATGGTGGTATAAAACAATTCGGATTTCTAGCGCCACTGTTTCGATTTGAAAATTACAAGGACACCTGCGCTATTTGTTCCATTCCATTGTATCGATGGAAAAAGTTTAGAACTGTTTAATTGGATTTTCTATACCCCCACCACTATTACCCCCACCACTTTTTCATGTACCTCCAAGCGCTGTGCCTCGGCTTCATTTCTACTCCAGCAGCCAACCTAGCAACATCAAGATGTCTCTGAACGTTAGTTGCGCAAGTTACGAGGAGGTGAGCATCAAGACTCAGCAGGAGCTAAACGACTTATACAAGGAGTTGCAGCTGATGGTGGCACGAGGCTACCGTATAAATGTGCAAGTTTACGCTTGCAATATACGGAACACCCGGCAGTCAAAGGAAGAGCCTGGACACTCCTCGACGGCTTCCTCACCAGCGTCCATGAAGACCGAGCCAGACAACTTGGACTACTTCAGCTGACTAGCAGTTGTATTTCTTGTCCTAACCATTGTAGAATATGTATATTTTTTCATTATATTAAAGAAGTAAAAGAGCAGAAACACCTATCTTGTTACTGACATATAAGCTCAGTAACAAGATAGGTTTTTTTAAAACACAATTTGGATGACCTTGAAACTTCCCCCTCCACTGCTTTGTTACCCCCACCACTTGACTATTGGTGTACATGGCACATCGCAATTGGAAACCTCATTCCATCTTCAACAGCCACACCGACAACATCAACAATGGCAAACCTACCAACAGATGAAAGATGTCCTCACGCATGTTGTGACTTCGTCCACGAGTTGGAGAAGAGGATGCAGGAGAGGGCGATAAGAAGAAAACAGATCCACTCAGAAAATATCATGATAGTCAACGGCTATCTTTTATTGTTCGGCCTTATTATGGTTGTACTTTTCATACTGTACGGCATAGTCACATGTGTCGGCAAGGTTGCAGAAGAAAACGCTCGCCACCATCAATTGGAAAGTTTCAATGTTACTTTGTAAGTTTTCCTTTTTTTTAAAACTCCGTTTGGATGACCTTGAAAATTCCCCCACTACTCCACCACACCCCCCACCACTTCACCATGTTCCTGCATGAGCATCACATCAACCGTCATTCCTTGTCCGACAAGCAACCATGGCAGACAACAACACCATCAGCCAAGCTGACTCCACTACTGATGTCGGTACAAGTACGGGTTGGACACTGTCGATCGATAGTGTACACTATTTGGAGTCAATTTGCGAACGTATGAAGGAAATACTGCGGGACAACCCTGGGATCATAATACAAATGAATTTAAATTATGATTGGTCCCAAGTTAGAATGCAAGGGGACGACAACAACGGTCAACAATCTCCACAATTTCGCCCATGTCCCCGATCTATCCTTACGGCGAGTCTGACGTCGATGAAGATGAGGCTGATGAAGATGCAGGGGACAACGAGGCTGAAGAGGAGTAAGCTTCATTCCTTTTTTTTTAAAACCTAAATTGGATGACCTTGAGAATTCCCCCTCCACTATTTCCTTTTTTTAAAACCCAAATTAAATGACCTTGAAAATACCCCCTCCACGTACTTTTGGTTTACCCCCTCTACTTTTCAATACTGTTACCACAGTCTGTAGCTCACATCATTCCTTGCTTAGCTATCATGGCGGACAGCACTCTTTCTCGAGTTGACTCCACTACGGATGAAGAATGGCCATTTTCCTGGAATGTTCATCTGCAAGACTCGGCAGAAGTGGATATGTTGCATGAGAAATTGGTGTATGTATTAAACGAAAACCCCAACATTGAATGTAGAATGACTATGGATTTCGATGCGACAGGGGTCCACACTCAACCTTCCACTTCCAGCCAGCCTGAACCTCAGCTACAGCCAAAGAACTTTACACATCTTTACACTCCAATACGGCCGGAGGATGTGGTTATCAGCGAGGCAGACTCTACTACAAGTTATATTGAACCAACGAATTGGAAGCTTGTTGTTGACACCTTACACAAGGTCGACTTAGTATGTGACAAATTAAAGGAATTGATGATGCAAGATCCTGGTCTTCGTTTTAAAATTGATTTGTTTTTCATCTGGGGAGCACCTGCACGGGGCTCTTCGTCTGACAGCTCTCTAAGTACAACGGATGAGGAGGAGGAGGAGGACGACTAGTTATCTTTTTTAAAACTCCGTTTGGATGGCCTTGACCTTTCCCCCTCCACTGAGTTTATTTAAGGTGCACTCTCAATGACTGCAGCATCATTTCATCGCGCACCTTCACCACAGCAACATGGAGAGTCAACTCAACTACTGTTGCGAACGGAAATGTTTTTCATGGCTGAATGACATTGATGTTGCGGATGGCCTGGCGTGTAGAAAATGTGAAGCTTTTGGTCAATGCATGTGTAAGTGCAAGTTTTGGAAGAAGCCGAAACCGGAGTTGAAGACATTCCATGTGTACCAGATGAGAGGGCATAAGTACACTTGTTGCCCTGAACGTTGCATTGAATTCACATTAAAACAGCTAACTGGCTGCAAATTGTGCAACAATCATTTTGCAGGTTTTTGCAAACATTATTTAGGAGCCTGTCAGTACAGATCAACTTGGCATACAGAAGCACTCACTATCAATGAAATCGCTATAGATACACAAGAGTAGTCTTTCTACTCTTTTCTTTTTTAAAACTCCATTTGGATGACCTTGACCTTTCCCCCTCCACTCACCTTAGTTTATATAAACCCCATTCCCACTGACCACAGCATCACTTCATCGTGCTCCCTCGTCAAAGCAACATCAACTATGGAAAGTAAGCGCATCTCATGTTGCGAGCATAGGTGTTTGGAGATACAAGGCGTCACATATTGTGCAAAGAAGCGTTGGGAGGAAGAGACGGGGACAACCTATTGCTGTGAGGATAAGTGTTTCCTCTTACCAAAGTGGCAAGTGGATGGGCTGGCCTGCCGGCAATGTGAATGCTTCGGATGTTGCAGGTGTAGATGCAAGAACCAACAGCTGCCACCGCCGGTACTACAAACTTTCAAAATCTACAAATCCAAATACTTTTATACTTGTTGTCCGCAGCGGTGTATTAAATTTCACTTCTCCAATCTTACCAATTGTCGGAAGTGCTACGGACAACCTGATGGGTGGTGCACCTGTTATCTAGACTCCTGCCGCTACAGATCGGATTGGTTTACAGATCCGTTGGAAATTGATGAGGTCGCCCAGGAAGCACAAGAGTAGTCTTTCTACTCTTCAACTTTTTTAAAACTCCATTTGGATGACCTTGAGATTTCCCCCTCCACTTCCCCATATACCTAGCGTACACAGAGCCTGACAGTCAGTCACTCGGTGGCTGTCGTGGGGTGCGCATCGGTGTCGGCGCTCCGTTGTTAGGTTTTCAAGGTCACAGTAATATCAAATTGTTGGTGTTGTGCTGGTTCAAGGTCACCTGAGGGATAACCGATTGCCCATTTAGGCAGGGTCATGTCAGAAACTCGAGTTTAACTTGGCACTTTTGCCGTTTCTCGTCAAAAATTCGCTCCAAGTGGTCAAGGTCACGGGGACTCTGACTGAAACTCGGAGCGTAGTGCGAGAAACGGCAAAAGTGCCAAAAAATTTTAAGTTTCGGCGTGACCTTGACCTCAGTGGCGTCGGTGACGTCATTTTGATGACGTAAGGGGTGATGACGTCATCAGCACGTCATTTCTGTGACGTCATGGGTGTAACGTCATAGAAATGACGTCATTGGTGATGACGTCATCGATGACGCAATCGATGACGTCATCGATGACGTCATCGGTGAGGTCATTGACCTCGATGACGTCATCCCTCAGGTGACCTTGAACTGAGCCAGCACCAACAATTTGACACTACTTACCACCTGGAGGAAGTTGTCTTAGGAACTTGTTGAAGGACATGAATTTGATAATAAACAATCCTACGTTAATCTTTGAAGACAATCAACCCTGCATACAGTTTTCTTGACAAATGGGACCACAGAAAATTGAAACATGTCAATGTAAAGTACAAGTTTGTTCAAAATCTACATAGCAAGCATGTGATAGAAGTAAAGTACATTCCATCACAAAATCAAAGAGCTGATATATTCACAAAGAGTCTTTCATCTGTATGTTTTGAGAAGTTGAAGAAATGTTTGAGAGTGGTTACAGTTGATTTGCAAGTTTAACAGAACTATTTCATTTTCAAGTTGAGGCGGAATGTTAAATAATATACAACTTTACCATGAAATATTATTTACACTTCACCTGTATTTGTCAATCATTTTTTTTGTTATTGTTGTTACTGTTCTAGGTTCTCTGTTTTTGTGTACAATGTTAAAAGCTAATCTTTTCCTTCAATAAATTTAGTTTATTTCATTATTGTATCCTGATTATATTTATAATTACTAATGAATGTCCCGCCCAAGATCCACGGCTTTTATTAAGTCATAATCTAGAACTCCGCACCACAGCTGCATGACTGATCTTCTGCCATTCCTCATTTGTATTTCCAATAATTACATCTTCCCACTTCAGTGCGGAATCGATTGAATAAAGTCCACTGATTCCGAGGAATATCCATACCACCTACAGCTAAGGTCGGGTCAGCAATCAGAAGGCGATTCCTACCTTGGAAAGATTCCCAGGAGGCAGTCCAGTCAGTATGTATGGATAAGTTTTAGTCCGTCAGCTGGGATGCTGTCCGCAGTGGTGGTTTTCGGGACCTCAATCGGCCTGTCATCTTTAGTAGGTTATCATGAATGGACAGATTTGGGGCAGATAAGATCTTAGTATATTCCCTAATGAGTGCATCCCTTCGTCTGGTTTCAGGTGGAGCGATATTACACAGGACCGGGAGCCAGGGGACGGGGGTTGAAATGAGTGTATCACTAATGGCTCTCATAGCCCTGTTTAGCTGGACGTCTCGATGTCTCTGACATGTCCACTTTTCAACCACACGGGAGCACAGACAGTACTCAGCAGTTGAGTAAACAAGGAACAGAGCGCTGAACTTGTGTGTTACCCATATGTAGCCAGCAAGGTGATGGACAATGTTAGTCCTCGTTCTCACCTTGGCTGCTGTCTTTTGTATGTGGCTTTTGAATGTCTGGGACCGATAAAAAGTGACCCCCAGGTACTGTGGGTTTTCGTTGTGCTTAAGCTGAACACCTTCATATACTATTTTAAGCTTTTGTAGGGCCATTATATTGTTCAAGTGGAAGCAAGAAACCTCGGGTTTTGTTGGGTTTGGATTTAGCTTCCAGGCTTTTAAAGTATTCACCGAGGGTCGTGAGGTCATTTGTTAGTGTTTCCTCAGCTTGTTGGAATTCCTGGTGCTGATAAGCCAGAGCTATATCGTCTGCGTTAACGAACTTTGAGGAGCGAGTGTCAGGAATGTCGGCTGTATACACATTAAACAGCAGTGGGGCGAGCACTGACTCCCCATCCTTAGTTGCCTAAAAGTACTTTCCTTGTGTCCCAAATATACTGTAATCATAGATCCTGTGTCCTATTTCATCCACAAGCCCATATCCTGTGATGTTGCCCCTCACACTGTTCTCTACATGTTTTCTACATGTTTCTTGTAGTGCGGCGAGGACATCGAAATTATTTTTTAGCAGCACCTTGCTGAGGCAGTCACTTTTGAATTCTCTCAGACCCTCTATGTTAAAGTGACAAGTATTTAAAACTGAGCCTATATTTCTAAATTGGCCTGGGAAATGGCCCTTTGGATTTGGTCTGGCAGCTGGCATAGCTGAGAGATCACTTGCAGCTGCCAAAAATTGTTGTTCGTTTGCACCACCCGAGGAGTACGGGCAACTTTAATGGAATGCTGCGGATGCGAACATCACACCCCCCAATAATATCTGCACTCTTCATTTTTTCTAGCTTAGTCTCTACTTCTTTTCTCTTACTAAATGGTACAACATTTGGTTTACGAACATAGGGTTTTGTTTCTTTCATATTCAATTTTTCCGAATAGCCTTTTATACAACCTGGAGTTTCAGAAAAAATATTCTTATGATTTAATAAAATATTTTCCAACTTTTTAGGTCATCATTACCTAATGCACTGTTTAAAGTTTTGATTTCATTTATCTTGGTGTTTATATTTTCCTCAACATATTGTATCTGAGCTTCTGAGCTATTTAATTTACCGTTGCTTTCATAAAACCCATTTAAATTACTTATGGCATTCTCACATTCATTTGGATTTTCATAAAAATTAACCTTATGAATTTTAATTAGGTCAATTGAACCTTCTTGATGTTCGGTATCTGCCAGAAATTGAATATTTAATCTTTCACTAATCCAATCATACTTTAATGACATCTGCTCTGTTTCAAAATCAATTATTGCATCATATTGCTTAAAAATCACAACCTAGAATTATATCAGTGTTATTACCTTTAATTACTAAAAATGTAGTTGTAAATATATATTGTTGTACCCCATGAATCTTTATATATAACTTGCTGAAATGCCATGAATCTCTTGAGGCATTGGATGCAAAGTGAAAATAATTACAGCTAGGGTTAAAAGTAAATGACGAAAAAACCAAATATATGCAATTTTCAAGAAATCGAGTCATAGCCCAAGATCCTCTGCAGGTAGAAGACCATGAATTTGAAAAAGTAGAATATTTTAAGTATTTAGGGGTTGTTTTATCCAGAGAAAATAAAGAAGAAATAGAAATTCAAAATAGACTAAATCTTGCAAACAGGTGCTTCTACGCTTGCAACAAACTTATGTCCTCTAGATTATTGTCAAAAAATACCAAAATTAGAATTTATAAGACAATAATCAGCCCAGTATTGTTATACGGAGCTGAAACATGGAAAATAAATAAAAAGGAAGAAAAGAAGTTAATGACATTTGAAAATAAGATTTTAAGAAAAATCTATGGACCAATTTACGAAGATGGAGAATGGAGGAAGTGACACAACAGAGAGTTGAGAGAACTCTACAGAGATCCAGATGTGGTTTGCGAATTTAAATGTAGAAGAATTAGATGGGCTGGACATGTTTTACGAAGAGAGGAGCACAATAATTTAAAATTAGTTTTATTAAGAAACCCCGAAGGAAGACGACCCAGAGGGAGGCCAAAACAAAAATGGTGGAGCCAAGTAAAGAAAGACATGGAACAACTAGGAGCAACCGAGGAAGATGCAGAAGATAGAGCAAGATGGAGAGGCTTCGTTGGTGCGGCCAAATATCTTCTTAGATATGCATGGCCCTGGGAGTAAGTAAGTAAGTTAGTTGATTTATTGTCTGACCCCCTTTACAAAATCCAATAGAAATTTTATTATTTCCGGACACGATTTCTCTTTCTTTATTTAAAACATTTTCTGCTAATCTACAGATTTTACTATTTCCTTATAACTGAAAATTATTAATTTTTGCCCAAAAAATTGTTGAGTCTACCCTATTGGTCGTGTATGGTCCCCTACCTCAGCTTTCATTTTCTCTACCATCTCTATAATTGTTGTTATGATAATTTAACCTGGGACTTGGTCTATTCCCTCTACCTCGACCTCTAAATCCATCAATATCATAGTTATAGGCCCTATCATATTCAATTTTTGGATTGTTGGCACTGCTATTAAAATCAGTGTTGAAATTCTTAGTTTCATGGTTATTTAAATCTGATAGTACTCTGTCAAGGTCACCTAAATCTGTTACATTTCCATGAACGACAAGGACGCTTCCTAAATGTTAAGGCAAGTGTCTCACAATGAATTTCAGAAAAGTGTTCATGTCAATTTTAGCATTTAGATATGTTGGTTTGATATAGTAGTCTCTTACACAATCAACTAGATCATCTTTATTAGGATTGAAATTGCCTTTACCCATTAGCTTGTTTTCAAACTCTTTCTGTGCAAAAACCCTCAATACTTTTTCTTAAAGGAAACTTGTCCCGGAAATTGTCCCACTTAATTAATTAAGCTTTGCCTCATCCAATCATTAGCTTCACCCCTAGTGTGTTTCAAAATTTGCAAAACTTTAATATGCCATGTGTTATTAAGCTCTACATATTTTGATGAAAATTTAAAAAAATACATAGGGTGATTTCCCTTTGTTGGTTCAAAGTCTATTAAATATAGTTCGGCTCTAGAATCAGATACTATGTTTAAGGGTAGGCCTACAACTTTACTATGTGAATTTACATTCAAGCCTACCTGATTTTCCTTCAATTTAACATTAATATTTTGTACTTCGTTAATAAGCCTATCAGTAATCTGATTGCATCTCTCATTTACTGTGTTTACATTTCTGTCAAAAGTTAGGTTAGATTCTTTAATATGATCTGCCATATTTTTCAGGTCATCAAAAACTTTATTTTCATGTGTACTAATTTTATTTGCTAGTTCTGTTACTCTACTGTTAGTTTTATCATGATATGCAATCAGTTCACGGTTATGCAAATCAAATCTAGCTAAAGCATCACTTTTAAAATCTACCAATTTTTTAACTGTTTCGTCCATATACCACTTTTTAACAACTACAAAGACCCTATAGGGAAATTCGCTAAAAAATACCACTACTTAATTTTCTGCACACTTTGTCAATGTGGGATGGAAATTTAAGTTCCGAATGGAACCAGTCCCAAGAAATTAGATTGCTTGCAAGAATCAATCTCATTGTCCCCAATCATCATAACTGACTTTAAAAAAAATTTATTTGGGAGTTTCAATTGAAAATCGATAAATTGGGTCTTTTTTTGTTGACGAGGATATTGCCATCGCTAAACCACTGAATAAGTGTATTACATTTGATAAATTAATCCATCTCAAGTGAAGTTCGTCATTTTTTGGAAACACTGAAGGAAGTGTCATCAGCAAATAAACACAGATCAATTTCTGGAATACAGTGGGCAACGACATTGATGACACATAAAAAGAAGACTGGTCCAAGGACCGATTATTGGGGCACCCCAGATCGAACTTCGATTTCCTCAGACTGGTGCTTGCAAATACAGCCGTTTTTATCAGTAAAAGATATTTCCACTGACTGTTTTCTACCAATGAGATAAGATGACACCCAATCCATTGATTTCTCTCTAATACCAAGTAGATAAAGTTTTTGCAAAAGCAGATTATGGTCAACCACATCGAAAGCCTTGCTTGAGTCCAAGAATATTCCGAAAACACTTTCTTTGTTGTCAAGAGCTTTAGAAAAATTGGAGATCAAACTATGACATGGCGTCTACTGTTGAAAATCCTTTCCTGAAACCGAATTAGTTTTGAAACAAGACGTCATTAGAAATTAAAAATTTATTTAAGCGATTTAAAAACATGTTTTAAAGAATTTTAGAAAATGTTGAACTTAAAGAAATGGGCCTATAATTATCTTTGATAACTGGATCCCCCTTTTCAATAAAGGTTTCACAACTGCTGATTTCAGAACAGAAGGGAATGAACCCTGTTCAAAAGTCAAATTGACAAGAAGTGACAACGGATCAGCAATTGATTCAGATATTTCCTTCATTATTCTAGAAGAAAAGCCATCTTTACCAGTGGAGTTACTGGATTTAAGTGAGTTTATAACGCTGATTACTTCATTAGTGGATGTCGGGTACAAGTAAAGAGAAGAAGTGGTACATGGAATTTCACTAAGATAAGTAGAAGCGATAGGAATCTTAACAAAATTACATACACTGGAAAAAACGTGTTGAAGGCGTCTGCTATAGTACCAGGGTCATTTGTTAGCTGTCCATCTTTCATGAGTGTGAAATTTCTGTGAGGTGATGATGACTTATCAGGAAGCATTTCTTTAATGATATCCCACACAGCTCTTGACCAATTGTCCGATCTATCCAAATGATTCAAGTAATTTTTAGCTTTTGCCAACTTGACTTCTGACCTGTATTTATTTTTTAGATAGGATTTCCTCATTGGATGCGATGATTGAAAATCTTTCGTTGCATAATAAAGGCGAAGGAGATTTCAACATGAAATCTTGAACACAAGTTCAAGAAGTACAGAATCAAACTTAACTTTAGTGAATTGTCTCTTCCCATGAACGCTCACTTTCTTACAAGGAAATGCCAACTCAAAATAAAAAGTAATGGTGGACAGAAAATTATCAAATTTACAATCTAAGTTGTTAGCTTCAAAAACGCTTTCCCATTTTTCACTCCTAAGAAGACACTTAAAAATTCTAATGTTTTCCACATAGAAAAATGTTTTCAATGTAAATTTCAGAGAATACGTGAGAGTAGGAGCAGTCAGCTTGACATTCATTACCTGACCATGATGGTCAGAGATACCTGTAATGACCACATCAACATTTGCCATATTTTTTGGAATGTTACAAAATATGTTATCAATGAGGATTTTGGATCCATTGAATTCTTTTGTGTATGACAAAATCTTACTTCTCAAGCCAAAAGATAAGAAAAAATTTAAGATCTGTCTTCAACAGCCAAGTCAATGTTAAAATCACCAGCCACCCATTAGGACATTGCGCTTAGAAAATAAATCAAGACAATCATTTAGAGATTCGAGGAAAAGGTCAACACTATCAATTGTGAGTTGTGGTGGCCCATAAACAACAAGTAAGAAATAAGAAATATTGCCAGAATCAAAATTGATGGCAGCCATTTCACAAATGCCTTCAACACAAAACTTATTAACATCAACATTTCTGAAAGGTATTGAATCCTTAATAAAAATGCCCACTCCGCCTTTATCCATGTTAGATCTACAAAACCCAGCTGCATTCGTATAACCAGGAGGAGAGAAGGAATTAAATTCCTCTTCACGAAGGAAATGTTCCGATACACAAATTACATGGAGTGACATGACGTCAGTGAATATCTCAAACATACAGAACTTAGATATAAGCCCATGGACATTTTGATGTAAAATTCGAAGCACCGTATTGTTGGTATTATCAGTCTTTATTGGATACCATATTTGGGGGGTTTGAACGAGATTGAATTGTTGGTAAAAATGTTTAAAAAAAATGACTGGTTAATATTTAAAGGTCTCAAGGGTGGAAAGCTGTTGAAGGGGGAAGATATGTGAACGGGAATTTTCTGGATAGGTTGAGATTTTGGATATTGCCCCACCCATGATTCTGACATGGTTCAGAATCAGATCAGCAATTCGTTTTTTCCCAGTGATGTTAAAATGCAACCCACATTTAGTTTAAAAGTGACTATTAAAAACTGAATCTAATGGTAAAAACTGCACATGCTCTGTCCCTGAAACAGCCCTTGAAATTTCAGGGTGTCTACTGGTCACTGAAGTCACCAAAAGTCACCGAACGTCACTGATTTTAGATAATGGTCACCGAAGTCACCAAAAAGTCACTGATTTTTGTTTAAAATGCAAGAAAAGTCACACATATTAGTATAAATTGCAAAAATAATGCGATTGTGAGCAAATGTTTTGTGACTTTTACAATTTTCCCCCCAACATTTTCTATCTTAGAGACAAAAAGGTCACTGATTTTTAATAATTATCACCTCCAAAAGTCACCAAAAAGTCACTGATTTTTATATTTCTTTGGCGGTAGACACCCTGAATTTCTTCATTAATAAAAGAAATATTCTCATTCAGTTTAGGCTGATCACACCTGAAAGGAAGACCTAAAATAACTAATCGAGTATTTAAAAAAAGAAAAAAAAACAATTTGGTATTTTGAATTTTTTTAGCATAACTGGTTACGGGGGAAATAAAATACCCCCGTCGCAGCAGACCTGCGTACTCAGCGAATTTCCAATGGAATTTATGTATATTTTCTATTTCCCCATAAAATCCATGGGGATGAGAGAATGTAGGTTTGCCGCCATATGGTTTTTGTTGGTAAATATAAGTTAAACCCTACCTAGTGATTGTACATACCAAATTTTATAAGGCTATGGTGTTCTTTTTATTTTCCCCATAAACCCTATAGGGGTGAGTACGTAGGTTTGCCGCCATATGGGGTTTCTAAGCAAATATAAGTTAAACGCTTCCTAATGAATGTACATACCAAATTTTATCAAGATATGTCAATAAATAAGCAAGATAGAAGGTTTTGTTGATTTCCCATAAGGATAGCATGGAAAACACAGTTTTTGGATTTTCTCCATAACCATTTAAGCTAGGTAAAAAATTCAAAATACTAGATTGTTTGTTTTTTTAAGCTCTTTTAAATGGTTTAAGTTAAAATTGTTGAATTTTCTAAATAAAAGTAAAAGAGGCAAAAAAAACCCATTTTTAACCCTTTTGAAACCCCATAAAACCCCGTTCCCATGGTCCGATCATTCTGGTTCGCGAACTCAACCTAGTAGACGCTGGCTTACACCCCTGTACCAAATTTCATCAAAATCGGAGGTTCCGTTCAAGAGTTATCGTGTTCACGGACACATAGATATATATAGATATATATATATATATATATATATATATATATATATATATATATATATATATATATACATATACATATATATCAATTTGAACGAACGGTGTTTTTGGCTTCTAGGGACCTCAAAACGAAAAAGTATCAGGGTCCCGGGCTTATGTCTTACCGTGACTACTACCGTAATAGCGTATTCCCTATAGGGAAATTCGCTAAAAATGTGTTTTCCATGTTATTCTTATGGGAAATCAAGAAAATCTTATATCTTGCTCATTTATTGACATAACTTAATCAAATTTGGTAAGTACATTATCTAGATAAGGTTTAACTTATACTTGCTTACAAAACCCATATGGCGGCAAACCTACATACTCACCCCCATGGGGTTTATGGGGAAAATAAAAATTGCCAGAGCTTGATACAATTTTGTGTTTACATTTACCAATTATTGATTTACTAAGACTAACAACACCCAATGGCAGCAAACCTACATACTCGATCTTATGATTTTTTTTTATGGGGAAAGTAAATAATCTGAAATTCCATTGGAAATTCGCTGAGTACGCAGGTCTGCTGCGACGGGGGTATCAATTATTTTCTTTCATTCATGCCTTACATAATTTTTTATGAAAGGGAAATTAGTACCGTTATTCTTCTTTAATATGACACTTTATTTATTAAAGGCCAGGCGTAGACCGGAGCCCCTGACCACCCCGGTCTACGCCTGGCGCGCACCCAAATGCAAGGGTTTTTTAGAATCGTGTTATCTTCTGCTAAATGAAGCCTAGAGCTATAAATAAGGTGTCATATTAAAGAAGAATAACGGTACTAATTTCCCTCTGTTAACACTTTTGTAGTTAGTTCATTAAAACCAATAGAAAACTTTAGTTAAAAATCAAGAAAAAACAGATGATTTTAGACAGTTATAGCTGAAATTAGAAATTTTATTTTAAAATTCTAAAAAGATAGCCGACTAGATCCTTTTTTCTACTTTAAAAAAAAAGTTAACAGCCAATCTAAGACGTTAGTTTTAAAACACGATTCCCGTAAACCTCTGCATTTACAAAACTAAAAAACAGACGATTTTAGACGGTTATTACTGAAATTAGAAATTTTATTTAAAAATTCTAAAAGATAGCCGACTAGATCCTTTTTTCTACTTGTATAAAAAGTTAACAGGCAATCTCTATCTTAATCGGTTAATTCTGAAACACGATCCCCGTAAACTTCTGCAACCATCAAACTCGCCAAGCGCTACGGCCGCGAGGCGGCATTTGGCATTGTTGTTGTTTTGGCTGGGGTAGACCGCAGCCTTAATTGGCTTGAACGTTTTATTTCTAAAAAAATTGAAAAGCAATGTGAGTGAGGATTTGTTGTTTTTTTTTTTTGTGATTATGTTTTTTCATCCTCGCTTACAATATGAAAATTTTCTCCGCGGATATTCTGTCCGAGCCAAAGATGTTATTAAATGGCAAAAAACAACTATGAGATCTACTTTGGGACTCGGCCCTCGTGTAGGGAAAATTTTAAATTTCTTTAAAGTTTTACATTTTTTATTACCTTACACATGTTATAGGAAATATCATCCACCTTATTGAAGCTGCGTTGTTGTAAAATGAAAGTTTTGTTTTAAGTTTTTTTTGTAACATACTTGATTTATTATTTTTTTATTATTTTGAGCTATGTTTATTTAGTTAAGAGGTTAACTGTACGAGAGGACCATAAGGTCCTAATGTTTGCCTCAATAATCAAGCATTTTCATTCATTAATTCATTCAAACAGGCAGATAACCATAATCATAACACACGAAATAGTAATGTTCTCAACTTACTACTTCAATCAATCAATCAATTTTATTATCTTTGTACATAAATGGCATAAAAAAACAAAAATAACATAATACAAATTCAAAACAATAAAACTATTACTAAAATTTACTTCTACTTATAAAAATTATTCTATTGATTAAATGGGTTTGTTGATCGGATATATTTTCAATTTATGTTTGTCATTGTTCTTCTCTAGTTTTTTATGTCATAATAGCACCTGCCCCTCAATTACATCTCCCATGTTTGGAAATTGGAAAATAAATAAAAATATTTTTCTCAAAAGTTAAAGTACGGTAATTCCTATTGGATATACCCGACGACGTTACACCCTAAGTTAATTAACAATATGTAAGTTGTAATTCAACTTAGGGCTATATTGTGTGAAATATTAACTGTTATACATTCTGATATAGTTAATAAAGTATCGAAAAGTTCAATTGAAATTGCCACCAGCAATACCTGTAAATTCCCAAACATTTGGATGGGCCTTTCCAATTATTTGATTAAGTTGGTGGTGGAAGCTTTCCTGAATGTTGTTGGTTCGTCTCGGTTGCCCATACACCGAGAACGATTCAGGCTTGACGTTGTCCACCCATTGAGAACTGAAATATCTGGAAAAAATAGAATAGCCATTGTTCAAGTGCTGAAGTTTATGAAAATAACCTTATTGAATTATTTGTTAAGGTCAAAGATGCGTAGTTCTAATGGTGTTATAACACCCTAAACGAAGCGGTAATAGTAAAGTGTTATTATTACATAAATCATTAGCTAACTTGTTAAATTTCATTTCATTCATTTGCTAATTCATTAATAGCTAAACATTGGCTGTCAATTTCTGTCAAGCTAAACATTAATATCATGTAGAATAAGGTACCTCAAATATATTTCTTATGTCACTGCATAGTTTAAACGGCTCATTTACGTTAGTTACATATAAGTATTTTTTTTATTGCATACAAGAGTAGGCCTACACAATCATTTCGTGTCGTCATATTTTGTGCTTTTCGACCACGATCTGTTGTTGACTAATCCATTCCAAAAGCACTCTAATTTTACTTCATTGGAAAGTGCTCTAAAGCATTTATTTCCAATGTAAGTGGTTTTTTTTATATAGAATTCCAATATTTGTTTATCAAAATGTTTTTCGGTTTGTCTTCTTGTGTTATATTGATGTTCAATTGGCTGTAAATATGTTTTAGTTTAAAAGAATAATATGCAGTAAAAAATATACAGCCCATATAAGTTAAAAATTAAGATTTTTTAAATATTCTTTTACGTCATCATGTTTAAGTTTGAGCGTACATCTTTTCAATTACCTATTTTTTGTAGTTTTATAAATGTGTCCAGGGGCCTGTTTCATAAAAGTCCTGTAATACAGGTCCTGTAATACAAGACTTGTAAAATGAAAAGTACAATTCCTGTAACATCTGTTTCATAAAAAATATTCTACAATCATAAATCACCTGTAAAATTTTTCCTGTATTACAATTGAATCCTGGGATTTATTGTTTACTTTCAATTTTTAATAGGTTAGAATAGTGTTGTGATTTAAATTACTTGCTTTGTACATCCAGTCTACAATCAAATACTATGTCTAAACGAGAAGAAAAAAACCTTTTGATTAAAAGTTTCTTGAGAACGATAATTAGTAAAAAGAGCCAACTTTTTGACCAATTCAGTGCGACAATAACGAAAGAAACCAGGAGGAAAGCTTGGAATGAAGTAAGGGACTACGCTGTGTCTATTGGTTTAGTTACCAATAACCGAGACGCAGCGTACATCCGAGATGTGACATGGCAAAATCTTAGAGGGAGAACCATGGTAAGTCTAGTTAATTATGTTTTTAAATAGAAACAGTAATAATAATAATACTTTATTGACTGGTATCTTAAAAGATACATAGCAATACTTAAAACCTATCAATAGTACAACATATCAAGATTTGCATAAAGATTATGAAGAAAGAAAAAAATTAAGAAGGTTAAATTTTTAACGTTTTCAATATTGAGCATATTTTTCTGTACGTTAAATTCTATAATATCCTCTCATTCTAGAATGTAGAAACTAAACACTTTTACTATTTGATACTGTTAAATAACTTTTTTTTATTTTACAGTCTAAACTGGATAAACAGACAGGTGGAGCAGGTGGCACTGAAAAGAAGCTTGACGAAATTGACCTTCTAATTCTGGAGATTCTTGGGAAGGATTCGCCTGTAGTGAAAGGATTGGGGGTTGCTGATACAATGGGACTGGGAAAGATTAATGACAACAACGATACATCTAATAATGACTCTGGCATTTTGAATGATAATGAAGATTCTACAACCATTGATGATAACCACAGACCTATGATGAGTCCAAAGTCAAATACATCCTCAGTCCCTAATCCTTCACCAGTACCAAATTCTAACAAAAGTATGATTGATGCAATCAGAAAAAAATTTGGTAGAATATAATTTTCTATATTTCTATTTTGATTTTAATTTTATTTGGCAAAGTTTGGTGATTTTAATTTGATGACATAATAGAGTTGTGTATTTAAATGTGTGTGTACATGTGTGCGAGTGCATGTTTGAATAGTTTGAACGGTTTGCATAGTATTCTAATGTGATCTATGTCAATAAAAAATAATATTGTTTTAGGTCCAGGGAAACGAGTACTTGTTCAAATGTCTGATATAACAAAGAGGCAAGAAATCTTGAAAAAACAGAAACTTGAGCTTGAAGTGAGAAAACTAAAAATTGAGATTTGGAATAGGGAAAACGAGTTGGGTATTAAACATACTGAACTGACAAATGATATCGAAATAGACGAGGAAACTATTCCTACTAGGAAATTTACAGCGCAACAGCCATTTGTGTTGATGGAAACACCACACTATAGACTAAATGAGAGTGGACAATTAATGATGATACAAAATGATGGCGAAGGAGATCCCAAACCTAATTAGATTTGAAGTTTGTTAAGTTTGTTTTATTTTCAAGTGTGTTTGATTGTTTTTTGCTTTATGTTGTTTTTGGGTTTGTTTGTCTGTTGTAAAATAATTTTACACTAAAAAATAAATCTTGTCTTTGTTTTGATAATTTTTTTATTTTGATTTTTTACGTAACAAATATTATTAAATGAAACAAATTTACCACTGATAAAACTTTGTTTTTCTTTTACAAAAAACCTCTATACTTTAAATCTCAAACAATACAATAATCATTTATGAAATAAAAAACAAAATTAGAAACAAAAACATTTTTGATAGGGAGTATCAATAAAAGACGCTAGACGCAGGCAATAAAACATGCATAAAAGGCACTTAACACTTCTCTTTGATTTCTCTTATCTTATTGTTTTTGTATTGTAACTCATGCATCAGTTTCGAAAGTGTTCATACAAAGCATTTAGCCTTTCTTGTCCCAATGGGTCATCAACCCCATGATCTACGTCATTTGCTGCATTTTGTGCGTCCATTGCCATTTCATCTTCTTCATCCACGTTCACATTCATAAGTTCATCATCAAATCTTGATAGATTGCAAAGTGCAGCGCAGCACTTAATAACACTGCAAACAAAGACAGGTTCAAGCCTAAGGTAGTTAAGGCATGGGAATTTTTCTTTCATTACCCCTATAGCACATTCTATTACGCGTCGTGTTTGCTTGTGAGCTCTGGCAAACCTGCGCTGTTCTCTTCTATTGACGTCGTTGACAACAGGTGGGATTAACCAAGATTTTAAAGGGTATATAGAGTCCCCGAGCAGACTACCCCTAGGATATGGTCTCCAACCTGCCTCCATTCGCTGAAATAAGCCACTGTTTCTCAGCACTCGTGCATCACTCGCACTTCCAGGCCAGTTGGCGTAGACATAAAAGAATTGTAGGTTTGCCCCACAAACAAACATGGCATTGATTGAATGGTTCCCTTTCCTGTCAACAAAGTTATGTTCAAACTGAGAAGGAGCATCCATTTTTATGAGCGACCCATCCAGTGCTCCACAAACAAATGGCATACCTGCAATAGTACTGAATGAATGAACAACATCTGCCATGTTGTCAGGCCAACACACTAATTCATTAGCAAGCGTTTCTTCAATTGCGCCAATTACATTGTGGACTACTCTGCAAACAGTTGCTTTAGAGACGCCGTGCATGTCACTGATACTGTGATACTGCGCTCCAGTTCCTAGCCAATGCAAAGCTATTTGCAGTTGTTGGTGTGGTGACAGGGCCTTGTTACGATGAGTAGGATGTTCCAGCCGGGCTTCTAAACGCTCTAGCAGGAAAGCAAACTGTTGAAAGGGTAACCTAAAACGTTCGTTGTATTCATATGTTTCTTGCATAGTGTTGTATGAAATCCTATCTCTAAAAACTCGTGGTCTGCGAAAAATTACATTATCTTCATCACTTGAGCTACTGTCTGAGTCCATATTTGCTTTGAGAAGTATATATCTTCAGATTAATGCAATATTAACTGGATGGTTGGTATTGTAAAATGTTTATTATGGTTTGAACAATGATAAAATTTTTACTAATTTACAGGACTTGTAATACAGGCTGACAACCTTTATGAAACAAAACCACTAAAAGCTCCTGTAAAATGCACTTGTAATACAGGTAAATCCCCTGTAAATTGATTTACAGTTGTAAAAGTTTATGAAACATATGATTGTAACTTTTACTAATAATACAGGGAATTTACCTGTAATACAAGTCCTGTAAGTTTTATGAAACAGGCCCCTAGATTGTTTTTGTTGCATCATACAAACCAATTACACATGAAATATTTGAATGTATCAGTGCAAAATATATTTGTTTTAGGACAGGCAAGCCGCATAATCTGGCCATACGTCTTAAAGCGAATAAACCGGAGTTAATTTTTCTCGATATATGTTCAATATGATAGTCCCACCAAAGTTTTTTATCAATACATAGACCTAAGAATTTCGTCTCGTTTACTTTTTCAATAATTTCATCTTCAATCATTATGTTTGGAGATATGTTTTTACGATTTCGTTCTGTGAAAAATGTGATGAATTTAGTTCTTTTTTTTATTTAATAAAAGACTGTTTTCATTGAAATACTGTTTCATGTTAGTCAGTTCTATGAAACTCGAATATTCATGTTATTTTGGTTTTCTGCTGAAATTTTTAAATTAGTGTAATCTGCAAATAAACATAAATTACTTTGGGGAACGATCTGAAGAGCTTTAGGAAGTCCAGTTAGGTAACACAGGCACAGCAGAAGACCCAGAATAGACCCCTGTGGGACACCACACGAGACCAGACATAGGGTACGTCCACAATGCACGCTGGTTTCAAATTCAGATAAGCAGGCAGTCAGATTCAGATTTCGGAGCCGATTTGTCTGACTCAGGTGTAGTGTCCATAATGCAAGCAGGTGAAAGCAGCACCTGACCGTATCTGCCTCTTCAGATCAGTGTATCATGGGTCTTAGAGGAGAACAAGCGGCAGCGTTATTGATGCTTACTGACAGTGTAGTGCCAAAGTTGAGACCAGTAAGAAGTGAAGTTCATCCTATAAATGAACTTAGATCTAGTTATGGGGAACACTCACATCTGTTTCCTCAACTTCTCGCTGACGAGAAGCGGTTTTTTTTAATATTTCAGAATGAACACTTTTTATTTCATTCTGTCGAAGATTGAACCAAAGCTTAGCAAAAACTGGGCCAACTACCTTAAAACCCCAATCAAAGCAGAAGAGAGACTGCATGTAACGCTGAGGTAGGTAATCAAACACATTTTCATGTTACTTTATATTTTTTATTATCTTATATCTCATTAATGTAATGAAATTTTGAATTAGGCTACATTAATTTTAAAGTAGTGTAAAGTAAATATTTTTTAAAGTTAGTAAATGATTTAACTTGTTCAAAGAAAACACAGAAAAGAAAAGAAAACACACTGCTGACTTTTGTCAGTTGTACCGATCCAAGTTTAGTGACTGTTCGATTAATGAAACGGTTGATGGTGACAAAGGAGGATCTGTTGACATGTCTGCTGACATGTCTGCCTGTTGAGCTATAGATGGGTTGCTGTTTGTGTTGGACGGGACTGGAGATGCTTGCTGCATGTGTTCTCTGCTGAAATATGAAGCGGCTGATGGTAACATGCTGTCATAATTATTAGAAACCGTTGATAGAGCTGGAGGTGGTCTGCTGCTTGTGTAGGACGGAACTGGAGAAGCTTGCATCAGCAAGTGCTCTCCGGCAAAAGCAAAGTCATCCACAACTTGCTGAACCCGGCTCCGAAATCTAAGTTTTTTTTTGTGGGGGAATTTTTGCAATGAACGGCAGCAGACTTTAAAAAAAACATTAAGTCATCATTTTCAGGTTCCCTTTGGAGAGCACTCTGTATAGTACTTATTTTTTGTTGCTTTAGCTGTAAGATTTTTTCATTATAAACCAAATTGCTCATTGGTCGTTTCCTCTTTTTTTGGAAAACTGGTTGAAGGTTGGGCTGGTTCATTTGATACGGCAGGTGCAGGTTGAATTTCACCCACATATTCAGCAGATATTTCTCCTCGGCTATAATTTCCTCGGTTTCCTGAGGATCTAGGGCGATGTTTTCATCATTTCGCTTATCATTGACTTCGTCTTCGTTGACGGAAGGTGGTCGTTTCAAGTTGCTAGAAGACACTCTAGGTTTAACGACATCTTTAAAAAAAAAGCATAGCTTTATAGTAAGGCCATTTGGGTTGATATGTATTTTCAGCTGCGTCCCCCGATCTTGCCGGCTTTATTTTACTGCACTCCATGCTGAATTGATCACGCAGATACTTCCACTTCTTCCGAAGCACATGAACTGAAACCAATTACAGATTGTTACATTGACGTAGGGAATTTGTTTCAGGTTTTTGTCAACGGGTATGTCATTTCGAGGGTTGGCATTCACTTTTAGAATGGAAAATCTACAGTGGCTAATATTGTCAAAGAAACGGTTACTGCAATATGGGAAGAATTGCAACCACTTTACATGCAAACTACATCAGAAAAAGATTTTAATAGAATAGCAAAAGAAATTTGCCGAAATCTGGAACTTCCCACATGTGATTGGGTGCCTTGATGGAAAACATATCCGAATAAAGTGTCCGGATAATTCAGCTTCAATGTTTTTCAATTGTAAGAAGTACTTCTCCATTGTTCTGCAAGGTTTAGTGGATGCATCCTACAAATTTATTACTGTTGACGTTGGAGGATACGGGAAACAAAGCGATGGCGGAACTTTCCTTGCATCTCAACTGTACGAATTCATTGAATCTGGAGATATAACATTTCCGGAACCAACAGTTTTGCCTTATACAAACGTCCAAGCTCCTTTTGTGATGTTAGCCGATGAAGCATATCCGCTGCTGCCTCACTTAATGACACCTTACAAGAGGAAAAACTTGAACTCCAGGAAAAGGAATTACAATAAGAGGCTATCAAGGGCTAGAAAAACAGTTGAGTGTGCGTTCGGGATTCTCTATGCAAAATGGCGAATACTTTCAAAAGAATTGGAGACTGAAGTCGATTTTTGACAGAAATGATGATTAAATGTATATGCGTTCTTCACAACATCATAATATAGCGAGAAGGCTTTCGAAGACAGATGACAGATGTCGAGGTGCAAGGGGAATCAGTGGTGTGGCAGAGGGAAGGCAGGCAACTGAACAAGGCAAAAGAAATCAGAAACACGTTTTCAATGTTTATTAAAAAATACCCGCTGTCCTACAAAGACAATGAATAATGTGCGGATTCTGTCTCAACGGAAGTGCCTTTTTAGGGAAACTTACCAATCTGTGTTAAAGTCTATTAACCACTTAAATAACATTTATATAAATAAAAGTTATAATAGTACTTTTTATGTGATGATTTATCCTTGATTAAAACTATGAAAATTATTTTGAGTACCGTATAATAAGTCCCTTATGGAAAAGTGATAGTTAAAACGGGAAGTACAAATTACGGCGGCAGCCCAGACTCTCGGCAGCGGGGGGGAGGAGGCATTCCGCCATCGCGACCGATTCGGGTGCATCCCATGAATTCCTAGAAGCACGAGGAGGGGATTAGGAGAGGAAAGAACGCGGGGGGAGGAGGGGAAAACACATGTCCGGTTTGGCCATTCAAACGGCAGACACATATCTGGTGCGGCAATTTAAACGGCAAACCGCGTGGCGTATTGCGGGAGTAAAATTGCAGGCGATTGCAGATTTATAATGTTATTTATGTACTTGATTTATTCATCTTTTGCTTAAAATTTAAAGAACTCATGAATGTTATTTTGTGTATGAAAAAGTCAAGTGTAATGTTAACTTGGATTTATCACATTGACATTGGAAATATAAATTGTTCTCAAACAATTGGCTACATATTTCGATGGAAAAATTGTACTGGCAGCGTAATATGGACCTATATATGTTCACTTGTCTTATGGATTTATAATATTAGGCAATTCTGTTAAAAAACATTTTAAATATTATTAATTCTTCCAAAAAAGGCATTACGATGGTTATTCCATTTAAAACTAAACCAATCTTGTAAAGGCAAAACGAAATCAATCTTGTTAAGACACTTTCAAAAGTATGCAATTACTTACAATTACCTGCATTTATATTTTAGAAACAATTATTTTTTCCGTAAATAAATGCAAGCTACGGACAGGAAGTGACATCTATATTTATAATAGAAGATTGAATAACCTTTTTAGGCCTGAACATCATAGACTTAACATTGGTAAAAGTTAACCATCCGTACATGGTGAAAACATTAAGATCTCATTTTTTATCTTGTACCAAAAAATATGAAACAACAACCAAATTTGCGCCCTTTCAAGAATAAAATCAAATCTTTTCTAATTTCCCAATCATTTGACATTTTAATCATCCCAGCATAAAAAAAAAAAAAAAAAAAAAAAAAAAAAAAAACTGTTGTATTGGCAATAGATTTAATTGAATATGTAGAAAAAAGTTTTGACTTTGACTTTTCTTTGTTCACAAAGAGATGAATTAAAAAAAAAAACATTATATTTTTTTTATTTAATTTTTTTGTAGACAGTTATAAAATATTACTCTTAACGTCAAATATAAAGGGATAGCCTACGTAAACTGTCCTACTTTATTTGTACATTTAAGGGAATCTTGCTAGGTTGAAAATTAAATGTTCACTTTGAGATAAAATAATCCATCGGAACATTTGTAGCGGGTGTTATTGGACTTAAACTTTGTTTAAACTTGGGGGTCGTCCATAAATTACGTCATCTGAAAATAGGGGGGGAGGGTCCAGATTGAAAATGACGGTAAGGTGATGTGCAAGGGGGGGGGGTCGGCTTTGATATGACGTCATTTTAAATATGATGATTCATATCAAATTTTAACAGTAAAACAATGATATATTTTAACACAACTCAACTATTATAAAATAATTATCTATAAAATACATTAGACTACTTTAAGGCGTTGTTTTATATTTTATTTTTCCATTGAGAAAGTCATTTTGGCTTTATTTCTGAAGGTAAATTAAGATTTGATTGGTCAATTTTTTTTATCTTATCATGTAGCGTTTAAAAAGCATTATTTTTACTTAAAACGGAGGTTTGTTAAAAATGACGTCATTTTTTTGAGAGGGGGGGGGGGTCAGACAAATTATGATGGTAGGATGATTTTAGGGAGGGGATCCAAAAATGGCCAAAAAGCGATGACGTAATTTATGGACGGCCCCTTGTTGGAAAGATTGACGTTTCTCTACATTTGACAGTTACAGGAGAACCCCCCCCCCAAAAAAAAGTTGCAATGATTAGGTATATTATATTAGACTGTAAATTTTATGAGATACTTTGAGCTTATTCGTTGTAGCCCCAGCGAAGACAATCCTTACACAGTCCAAAGTCAGTCCTTACGCCGTGATTTACTTAAACATCTTGCTAGATATTCAAAATTAATTACACTGTTTTATGTATTTTTTTACGAATAAGGCTATGAGCTATGTTTAAAAAGTGTTCATGTGATCACATACAGTTCTTTAAGTACGCACTATATTTTATCCCTTCAGGTTATATAGGGCCTAACATTGCAATTTCCAAATCACTGAGAAAAATCTTTAAGGCTGCGGTCTACTCCAACCAAAACAACAACAATGCCGAATGCCGCCTCGCGGCCGTAGCGCTAGGCGAGTTTGATGGCTGCAGAGGTTTACGGGGATCGTGTTTCAGAATTAACCGATTAAGATAGAGATTGGCTGTTAACTTATTCTAAAAGTAGAAGAAAAGATCTATTCGGCTATCTTTTTAGAATTTTTGAATAAAATTTCTAATTTCAGTAATAACTGTCTAAAATCATCTGTTTTTTAGTTTTGTAAATGCAGAGGTTTACGGGGATCGTGTTTTAAAAATAATCTCTTAAGATAGAGATTGGCTGTTAACTTTTTTTTTAAGTATAAAAAAGGATCTAGTCGGCTATCTTTTTAAAATTTTAAAATAAAATTTCTTATTTCAGCTATGACTGTCTAAAATCATCTGTTTTTTATAGATTTTTAACTGAAGTTTTCTATTGTTTTAATGAACTAATTACAAAAGTGTATCAGAGCGAAATTAGTACCGTTATTCTTCTTTAATATGACACTTTATAGCTCTAGGCTTCATTTGGCAGAAGATAACAAGATTCTAAAAAAACCCCTTGCATTTGGGTGCGCGCCAGGGGTAGACCGGGGTGGTCCCGGGCTCCGGTCTACCCCTGGCGCGCACCCAAATGCAAGGGTTTTTTTAGAATCGGGAGTATCTTCTGCTAAATGAAGCCTAGAGCTATAAATAAGGTGTCATATTAAAGAAGAATAACGTTACTAATTTCCCTCTGTTACACTTTTGTAGTTAGTTCATTAAAACCAATAAAAAACTTTAGTTAAAAATCAAGAAAAAACAGATGATTTTAGACAGTTATAGCTGAAATAAGAAATTTTATTTTAAAATTCTAAAAAGATAACCGACTAGATCCTTTTTTCTACTTTTAGAATAAATTAACAGCCAATCTCTATCTTAATCGGTTAATTCTGAAACACGATCTCCGTAAACCTCTGCAGCCATCAAACTCGCCTAGCGCTACGGCCGCGAGGCGGCATTCGGCATTGTTGTTGTTTTGGTTGGGGTAGACCGCAGCCTTAAGGCTGCGGTCTACAACAACCAAAACAAAAACAACAACAATGCCGAATATGCCGGCCTCGCGGCCGTAGCGCTAGGCGAGTTTGATGGCTGCAAAGGTTTACGGGGATCGTGTTTCAGAATTAACTAATTAAGATAGAGATTGACTCTTAACTTTTTCTAAAAGTACAAAAAAGGACCTCGTCGGCTATCTTTTTAGAATTTTCAAATAAAATTTCTAATTTCAGTTATAATTGTGTAAAATTATCTGTTTTTGAGTTTTATAGATGCAGAGGTTTACGGGGATCGTGTTTTAAAAATAACCAATTAAGATAGAGATTGGCTCTTAACTTTTTCTAAAAGTAGAAAAAAGGATCTAGTCGGCTATCTTTTTAGAATTTTAAAATAAAATTTCTAATTTCAGCTATACCGGTCTAAAATCATCTGTTTTTCTCGATTTTTAACTGAAGTTTTCTATTGGTTTTAATGAACTAATTACAAAATTGTAACAGACGAAAACTAGTACCGTCATTCATCTTTAATATGACACCTTATTTATAGCTCTAGGCTTCATTTGGCAGAAGATAACACGATTCTAAAAAACCCTTGCATTTGGATGCGCGCCAGGGGTAGACCGCAGCCTTAATGCCTAGAAATTAAGCGCCTTCAAATTCTCTAAACGTTTGAAGCGTTCATCTCTGCTCATGTAGTCTATCCAAGAATGAAGGAATTAGTCAGTCTATCTTTTTCGCCAGACTTTCCAATTGGCAATGTTTTATGTTACTCAGTTTTGTATTAGTAATGGGAATAAATTCGAATCAGTCAGACTGTCAATAATTATGACCGTCCACGTACAGTATTTTCTAACGTCCCCAATAAACTCCAATAATTCCTTTTTCTTTTAGGCAATAAGCCAAGATAATAAGTGGGACTTAATTAAATCTTGAAGGACGAGACCTTCAATTTCGTATTAATAATTTTCCTGATCAATAGATTTGATCAAATAATCAAATATTGCTCTATTTTATTTATTTTTATTTTTGCATAAAACTGGTTAGATGTCTAACCTAATATTGTTTTACATAAAACTTATTGGAAATAGAATTAACTTACGATTGATACAAAACACGTTATTTGAAAAAAATAACTACTATCTACAATGTTTCTTCAAATACTGGGCTAGTTTCTTGAAATGAAAACTAAGTTATCTTGTCTCTAGCTCTTTAACGATTTTTAAACAAATGCAACTTCTTTCAATCATAGACATAAAAAAGATTAAATTTTGACCCAGTTACTGTAATCTGTGTGAAACATTAAAATTGAAATTATTGTAGGCCTATTAATTAAAATATTTATTTTTAAGTGTAAAATGAAATGTTCACTTGTAAAAAAATATCCCCGTCCCAGCAGACCTGCATACTTATAAACAGCATTCCTTGTAAATAATACATCTGTTTTTTTTTTTTTTTACAATCTCCCTTGATCTCTGTTAGGAATATTCTATATTTTCCCATCTAATATATATATATCTATAAATTTTTCCCCACAACTATATAAATTCCGAGTTTGCGCATAGCATTTTTGTAAATAACTTTTTAATGGTGAGGAAATCGACCAAAGTGGATGGTGATAGTCCGAAAGAGAATAAAATTTTCTATAAACTACTAAAATGCATTTTTTGGAAATGCTCAATACCTAGGTCAGCCAAAATTTGCCTCCAAATAAAAAAAATGTGACAACCTTTGTTTTTAATGTATTTCTTATTAAAAACACTTTTTAGTTTACCGAGATAAATCTTTTTAAAATTCATGATTTCATAATTATTTGACCATCTAAACGTGTGAAATTTCCAACGAAACATTAATTGTTGAAATCGGCCCAGCAGAACTTACGATTTAGTTGTTGTCTGAAGATTTTCAAAACTGAATTATCTAAGAGTTTATTATTTCGGGAAGCCTTCTTTATTCATAAGCTATAGGTTTCAAGTCGGTAAGGTTTTATACTGTTAAGGAGTTAAAAATATAATGCATCAAAATGTCAATTATTGTTTACTTTTCTTGAAAATAAAAAAAAACTGGTTTAAGTATACAGAGTAAACGCTGGACAACTAGGCACTACTATTATATAAACTATATAGTTGAGTAAATATTTATGTATGAATACATACTGATCATTAAAACTGCTGTCTCCAAATATGGCAAATGCCTTTATTGTGGGATAAACATACCTTAATATATATTTAGCTTCTACGCTAGGAATGATCTAATTTCATTAAAATCTTGAATTAAAATAATTATATAAATAATCTTGAATTGAATTAAAATAATGATAATTTAAAATTGGTCTTATATCATTGAAAATTAAAAAACGGAGTTGCTGAAAACATCTGCGTACTTAAGTAAAAACATGTGCTTCGCATGTTGTAGCCTGTTACCTCTTAACATTGGCTATGTTTACATTTGAAATTAATGAGATTCGAATCTGAGACCTATAGTTTTTGTATAATCTGTATATATACGTGGTACAAAAGGTTTTTACAATGTTACTTGAAGTAAATTATTCGATTAATAATTTTTGTTTCGAACCAAACACTTGTCTGTAATCCATTTAAAGACACCTAACGAGATTCATCCTAGACAAATAACAATGTGACCTATCTTCATATTGTATAAAAACTGTATCTCTCTACTTAACTCATCAGATTAGGCCTACTACAATAAAAAGTATGAAAACTTTGTTTACACAAGTTTACTGAGAGGGAATTTAACAAACACATCAATGCCTTAAAATGTAAATTGGTGAGCATAATGGTCTATCGTGTAACTGAATTGTATATACAGGTTTGTTCGATGAATAAATACACAATTTGTCAGATAACACTTTAAATATTAAATTAATAAATGTTGTACACCAAAATAATTTTGTTTAGTCAAGAATTGTAATCGTATTTCCAATGGGAAGCGTTTGTGTAAAAATATTGACTAACTTTAGTAGAACAGGGTTTAAAATGCCAAACCTAATGATGATCATTTTCTACATGTGCTCTAAAGTATTGTAACAATAGGGAAGTACAAAAACTTTTTCCATCCAAACAAAGAATTATCATCGGAAATAAAAAATATATTTCATTACGTCCAACTTGTTTAAAAAAATGAACAAGAAAAAATATTTGCATCTCCGCAGTATTAGTTGGTAAAAGAATAACTTAATTAACATTTTTTTACAAAAGAAATGCTTTCATTAAAGACAAAAGTTATTCCTACAGAAATTATAAAGAAACGAAAGTATGACTAGATCATACATGTGTAAATTTATTTTATAATGTATAGGAGTTCTTAGGCACAAGTCTATAAGGCATTATTGGCATAAGAATCATCAGGTAATCCTATACTAATTTGAACATAGAAGATCAACCACAAAATTTCAACATTATAACTGATACTCTGATAAAAGCATCTTATTATTGCGATGTTGCTCTTATCCCCTATTAATCGATTGGTATTGTTATGTGAATGCAGGGTTTATGTACCCTTTCTGTCTTCGTTGAAGAATAAATAAAATAGAACAATATTTTTAAAAATGTTCCTTAAACATTATTTTTTACAACAAAACTCGTATCCGTATCATGATTGTTTCAACCCTTTTTTTAATCAGCTGTGCAATATTAAAACAATATAGCTTGACTTTCGACTTAAACCGCTTATTATCCGCAACACAAAGAAGTTATACAGCAGACATTAGTATACTATAGTAGGATTCACGAAAATAGTCCGATGAGAGTCGATACATTGTTGCCAAATTTATTATGAAACAAATTTTTTAATGTATTACACATGGTAAACATAACAAAAAATGACAACATTGCACATTGCTTCGTGACGCCTACTTGCACTTATTCTTAGGTTGTCTCTACTCAAAGATAGTTCTATATAGTTTGAAAATTTCACTTGCAGCGTTATTTAGTGAGTACAAGTACCGTACATTTTTTGTAACACTACACATGAAGCAATACAACTAGGTACATCAACACTACACAAACGTATATGCCTTTAAAAACATTTTGTTTCATTGCTATATTTTGATTGTAAAAAGGAATTCGGAGGCGGGTAACCAAAACTAAAGAGACCTTCAAATTAATAACTCCTGTTACTTAAGTTACGAATCGTGGGTATCAGCATGGGTTCATGTATTTCAATCTCTTAATGCAGTTAAATGGCTAAATTCGATCCTATAAACAACTGCAGTGTTCCTCACACATTTTTAACTCCTGTAAAAACGAGACAAACGAATACGTATAGTGTTCTGTTTAACTTTAAAACTTTTAATTAAAACTCTTTTCCTACTTAAAAATTATTGTATTGTTAAAACTCAAATATGATAAAAAATAATTATATCATACCCAAAAACACAAAGTGTTAAGGAGTTGCTAAGTCCTAAAAATATATGATACTAGCTGTTGCCCGTCACGGCTTCGCCCGTGATTGAATATATTATATAGATAATAAAATCTTTTTAAAGAGCAACGAAATCTACTTCCTTAAGAATGACATTGAAAAAAAATGAAGTAGTGTGAGTGGAGCTCTGAAGGAATTTCGCAAAACCTGTTCTTAGTGAGAAAAGGTTTCTTCAATAGAAAAGGTCCTGAGAACCTATGAGCGTATAGGTCATGTGGGGCGGAGCCCTTAAGAACGTCAAAAACTATATTTTCAAAACCATTTCGTATAGTGAGCACCTGTTAGTAAAATGGAACATCCACGTTAAATTTATACCCTCTCGGATCTATGGTAATCTTGAGGTTGTATGGGGCGGAGCCCTGAAAAAAATTTGCAAAATTATTTCTTAGTGACCACTTATGATCAAAGAGGAACGTCCCTGTCAAATTTTTAAGTTTGACACCGTAGGCCCTACAATCATTTTTAAGTTATGTGGGGTGGAGCCCAAAGAACTTCAAAAACTATATTTACAAAACCATTTTGTAGTGAGAACCTGTTAGCAAAACGGGCATCCACGTTAAATTTATACCCCCTAGGATCTATGGTAATTTTTAGGTTCCATGGGGCGGAGCCCTAAAGGAAATTTGCAATATTATTTCTCAGTGAGCACCTATGAGCATTTGAGCAAAGAGGAACGTCCATGTCAAATTTGAACCCTGTGGACCCTAGAGTAATTTTCAAACCTGTGGGCGGAGTCCTAAAGAATAATAAAAAAAACTATATTTGCAAAGCCTTTTCTTGGAAAGTACCTATTAGCAAAGAGGAACGTGCGATTCAAATTTAATCCCCGAAGAGCCAAAAATAATTTTGAAGTCCAGTGGGGCGGAGCCCTAAAGAACTTTGAAAACTATATTTGCAAATCCGTTTCTTAGGGAGCACCCATGAGCAAAAAGAAACATCCATGTCAAATTTCAACTCCGGAGGCATTAAAGTAATTCTGAAGTCCAGTGGGGTGGAGCCCTAAAGTGCTTCAAAAACTATACTTGTAAACTGTTTCTTAATAAGTATCTATAATTAAATAAAATCATCTATGTCAAATTTCAACACGTAGGCTACACTGTAATTAATTGTGAGCTTCTGTGGGGCGGAGCACTAAAGGGAAGCGCAAAGCGTTTTTTTATTGAGCACCTAAGAGAAAAGAGATCACTCCGAATTCCAACCCCGCAGGTTTCTAATTCGTATTTAAATTTGGCCATACGGATACCGTTATATTGAAACTTCAAAGGCCTGTGGGGTGGAGCCCTGGAGGAATTTCTTAAATCATTTCTTAGTAAGCAACTAAAAGGCAAGACGAACCTGTGTTTAAAGTTTCAAGTAAATACGTTTGGTAGTTCCTGAGATTTTGTGATGAGTCAGTAATCACTTACCGTCAGGTTTAGCTTGTTCACTGAGCTCACTTGCCGCAATTCTATAATATCCTATAGTTTTCTATTATATACCAATCTTCCCTCAATAATTTCAATGAGAACAGCTGTTTACAAAATAATTATTCCTAAATGTAATCATTAGTCCAGTAGAATTAGTACCTGACTAGGAAAAAATTGCTACAAAATATTTTTTTGCTTAAATGGCTTCATTTATGTCCCAATATGATTATCCTAGGTTTTCCCCCTCGTCAGAGTTGTGCTTAAGTGGTGGAGGGTAAGAATGTACACGAAAATGGACATTTTTTATTTTTTGCTTAAATCTCGTAAACAGCTCAAATTCTGAAAATATGTCCAATATAAAAGTTAAAGACCATAAAATTCCGCATTTAATGAGACCAACCGCATATATTTTGGATTACCCGTAGTCATGCTACAACACATCAAACTGCACGATTTTTAACAATTTTCACAAAATTGTCTCCTAAAAGGTGTATTTTTGTAATTTTACCGTTATATTTTGTAAATTAATAAAAATATTAAAAGGTATTATTGTTTATAAAGTAAAAGGGCATTAAATTCTGCATTCAATGAGACCAACCTTAAATTTTTAGAACAACTCAATTTATACAAACTCTCCTTAAAAATTGGATAATTTTTTATTAAGTTAAAAGATTTTTATTTTATTTATGTTATGAAACATGATTGTAACAAGGTTGTGCTAGTTGGTGAAGACTTACTAATAGCGCTCACCACTCTATATTTCCCATCATCATCACAGATATACCTCTTAAAACCTGGAAGAGGAACAACCCTACCAAAGGTTTTTGGTGTCAGTAGTTTTAAATTAGCAGACACCATGAGAAAACCGCTAATCTTTCTCCGTGGCATAAGTGGATGTGACACAACCTTGCATTCTTCATACAGGGTAAAACGAATTAGAAATTTGAAAAAGGTTTGAAAATTACAAATTTCTTTAATTTTATCGTTAAATAGGCAAATTGAAGTACTAAACATTATTATATCCGATTTAATAGTCATTACTTTCATGATGGAATATATGCCTACACAGTACATACTTGATATATTTTGTCAATTTTATTCATCTCTGTTAAACTTAATGTGATGTAGTTAGGGTACAAGTGTCCCTACAACTTTTAGGTTTGTCTCATTGAATGCAGAATTTAATGCCCTTTGACTTTATAAACAATAATATATTAATATTTTTATTAATTTACAAAATATAACTATAAAATTACAAAAATACGCCTTTTGGGAGACAACTTTGTAAAAATTGTTACAAATCGTGCAGTTTGATGTGATGTAGCATGACAACGGGTGATCCAAAATATGTGCGGTTGGTCTCATTAAATGCGGAATTTTATGCTCTTTAACTTTTATACTGGACATATTTTCAGTATCTGAGCTGGTTATGAGATTTAACCACAAAAAATTTAAAAAATGTCCCTTTCTGTGTACATTTCTACTCCCCACCACTTTAGCACAGCTCCAACGAGGGGGAAAACCTAGGATAATCATATTGGGACATAAATGAAGCCGTTAAAGTAAAAAATCTTTTGTAGCAATTTTTTCCGATTTACCTGCTTTTTATGTTTAACGCTACTGGCCTACATATGTTTTAATACAAAAATGTTGCTTCCATAAGAATAACATGGTAACTTTGAAGACGTGTGGGGCGGAGCCCTGAAGGAATATTGCAAAATCTTTTCTTAGTGAGCACCTAAGGGGCAAGATGAACCTATGTTCAAAGTTTCAAGTAAATCCGTTCGGTAGTTTCTGAGATTTCGTGATGAGTCAGTGAGTGGGATTTCGCTTATATATATATATATATATATATATATATATAGATAAAAATTTCTTCCAAGTCAATAACATTGGTTTTAAAATAGCTACTCGACAAATTTTGATCTTTTAATGCTTGGTAAACATTCTGTAAAACATTATTACATTTTATTTCGAGACCGTACTTGGCCAGCAGATGTACGTTTTTATCATTGAACCAAATGTTAATTCAATATTTTCCCATTAGTCGTAATACATCCCCATTAGTAAAATGTCTAACTTTGTTAATACATCTGCTGGTCAAGTACGGTCATGAAATAAAATAATAATGTTTTACAGAATGTTTACCAAGCATTAAAAGATCAAATCAATAATCAAATTCAATTCAAGTAAAAGGATTAAAAACAACACAATTAAGGAATTAGTAGAATTGCTATATTTAATTTTATAACAATAGAATGGGTAACACTGAAAAAATAAGCTGTCAATACTAGAGGAAAAATCCATGTGTTAAGTTTCAAATAACTCATTCCATAGATTGCATTACCCTTAGGCTTACATTTAAACATCCTGTAAAGTGAGTGAGCGAAGAGAAAGAGAACGTCGTGGAGCCGAGTGAGATGAGCGAATAAGCTCTTTTTATTAAAGAACAAAGCCTTTTGGGCTTGGTATTTTAACGTAGGCCTACAGTCTGTGACAAAGAATTGTTTAAGTTAACAGAGCAACACCGAAACATAATTTTACCGAAAAGCACAACAAATTAAACATTAAGTAATTGAATTTACTAAACATGTATTAATTTGCAATCATAAATTGAATTCTATATTGTTTAGATTTTCATGTGTAAACAAACTTACTTTACATTAAACTTCCTTTTTTCAAAGACTCTTAATGCAGACATTAACCATAAAAAATATTCTGCACCGGTTCCTTTAGAATTATTTGAGATATGAATTGACAAAGACGATATGCAGGGGCGATACCGGGGCGGTCGGGACAATTTTATGCCCGCGGCTGGCACCCTGCTGTGTGTTCTTTGTGAGTTAGAGACGGTGCCAACCTAAGATATTCCAATGTCCCTGTAATGATGGACTGATATTTTGTTCGGAAATACAAGTATTAAGTTTGATAAAAGGATACAAATCTAATAGTTACAGGTAGTTTGAAATTGTGGCTTTACCACATCATGACGTAATATATTTTCCAACCAAAATTTCAAAATGTTCAATGTACCTTACAAAACAAACAGCATATTGTATACTTTTACTATCAACAGCTGTTTTATTTTGCAATTCAATAGAATTTATTCCCCATGTTATTCTTATGAACAAAAAATATTAGTTTTCATCATTACTAGTCTTAAAAGTGACTTATTGTGGGGAGAGATTGCGTTTACGCACGAGGCGAAGCCGAGCGTGGAAAAGACTATCGAGCCCCCCCCCCATGGCACTTTTGAGAAGAGTATTGAACATTATTTTTCATTACGATATCGAAAAAAATGTAAACAATGTGAATATATTTGTTTATTCAACTTAGTATCAAGAAAAAACCGAACTCATAACGCTGAATTTCCGTGCTTATGTCGAGGTACATACGCAGGGAAACTCAGCGTTATGCAACAACAATGAATACAGCTGTATTCATTGGCAACAATTGATCGGCCTAATGCAACAGCTGTTTGGTCTACACTGAAAAATCCCATAACGGTTACTTTTCGTGCACTACAAATGCACAGAAAGGTAACGTTATGTAATTATGCCGTGCAGTCGCGGTAATAAGCTATTTCCTTAGCTCATTTTACGTTTAGAAAGTGTACTTTCGTGTGTATAATAATGAAAAAAACTTTAAGGGCTTTCTGTGCTCTCCAAAATCAAAATATAAAAAATCTAAAATCTTATTGCAAAACTACAGTGTGAGACGAATCTTTTGAGGCCTTAAAAGTTGAAATTAATCCAGAAGTAATGGAGGCGTTGTGTTTACAAAAACCGGCATCGCACGTATTATATATATATATATATATATATATATATATATATATATATATATATAGGCGAACGAGCTCTTTCGCTTCTCTCACTCGCCGTTCAGACTATGTTTTAATGTAACCCTATCGCGGGTGCTGCACTCTGGTGCATATTTGTTGAAACAAATGTTGTTGTCATAAATGTGGATTTTTAATACTTAGTTAACGGCTGTTTTCATAATTCTTACAAATGCTTTTGTTTTCAAACTAAAATTAAAGTCTACAAATTGATTACTGTGATTGTTTGTACTTTTTTACAAGACTTATATTTATCTAAACATTCATAACCAGCAGTATGAAGTACGATTTAAACAATAATAGGAATACATTATTTACGATGTGGCCCGTGTACAAATTGCGCATTTTATGATTCTATATGAGAGAGACTAACCTATAGTACATGTATATTGGTTATGAAGTGACAGAGATATATTTTTGTTTACAATCTGACTTAAAAATTCGTCTGAAAGTAATCAGCTGTTAAGTTACAATTCACATTTATAAACATCGTACAATGAAAGTTGGTCAACATTTTAAAGCGCCCTCTAGAAATAAATCAAAGGCGAGAAGGGCGAAGCACGAAATGATATGACCTTTTTAATTATGATTCGAACATGTGCTATATCCTAAGCTTACACCTTATCCTAAGCTATAGCTAAGCTAGGATCACACCTCAATCTTAAAAATCTGTTCAGTAGGTCGAGAGAAAAAGGGACGTAACAGATGAACCCCTTATAGAAATAAGAAGATAAATTTGTACAGTTGTACCATTTTATAATTTAGTTACTGGCTGGCATGCTAAACCACATGTAATACTGGAACATGTGGTCTGCACTTTGACAGTTGGATCAGTAGTGTGTTTTGGCCACTCCTGGCCCAGGTCAAGGTCAGCGGTTGGAAGTGGCAGGTGTGGGGTTGGAAGTGTGGGGTGGGGGTGACAGTGATGGATGGGTTTGGGAAGTGGGTCAAGGTCATCCGGAGGGTGTTTTAAAAAAGTGGGAGCCGCAGGGGCTCGGTGGGAATGGGGTGGGGCGGCTTCGGGGTTGGAGGTTTTAGTTTATTTTTAAAATTAAATCAAAGTCGTGTTCTTGTGCAGAGAGGTGTTGGAGTGCCGTCCACTGGTGAGGGAGTGGTAGACGCCGAAGGTGGTGGCGAAGAGAAGGTAGACGCACAACATGCACAGTACGCATTTGAACAGTTGCAGCAGGCGAACCATCCCTTGTTGATTTTCCGTTTCTAATTGCAGCCTGTTGATCTCTAGTTTGAGTCTGTCCTCTTCCAATTGTGTTTTAAGTGAAAAATCATCCATCATGTTTGTGTGCTTGTTTTAATTTCTGTAGGTGAAACGGGAGCGGTGTTGACGGTCGGAAAGTTGGCGATGAAATGAGAAACGAAGATGAGGACAGGGCATATTTACTGGAAAGTGGTGGGGGGTTAAAAAAAACAGTTGTGTGTCCGATCAAACGTCGTCGTCAGCTGTCGGTGTAGTTTTGGAGGATGCAGGAGTGAGTTTTAGCAAACTATCTTCATCTTCAATCTCAACTCTATCGCATGTTGGACAACCGTAAGCAAGTTCCAAATTCATAGTGATGCAGTGGAATTTGTCTATAATATCTTCTAAAGTTTCCATTATATCTTTTAAATCATGTCTTGTTCTAATTACAAAAGTAGATTTCATTAGTGCTAGCGGATCGTTGTTCATCGTACGGGAGTCGGGAAACAAATGGCGAGCGTCAGTCAGCGGCTCGCTTATATGCGGGCAAGGGCGGTGGAGGGGGAAGTGGAGGGGTGGTGGCGTGGTGGGGGAAGTGGAGGGGTGGTGGCGTGGTGGGGGAAGGGTGATATACCCCCATGCGCAGTGTTGCCACTTTTAGGGTAATTACCCTTTTTTAGGGTAATTTACTGGTCTTAGGGTAATTTTTAGGGTAATGGAAAATTTAGGGTAATCTTAGGGTAAAATTACAAATGATGCATATGGTCAACATTTTCTTGAAAAGCATGGAAAACTGTTGAGAAACATGAAATATAAACTGTACAAATCTAACAAAATAATTATTTTTTTAAATTTTAAATGTGAACAATGTTAGTACAGCCACCAGTACTTATGCTTTTACAGTTAACCTTAAAAATAAATGAAATAAGTATTATTTGTAAGTTACTGAAAAATTACAACTAGATAATCTTAGCTAGAATAAAATATGACAACACTTATAAGTTATAACAACATAAGTGGATAACATTGTATACATTTTAAGATAATAACACATAGAAACCTTTAGGTGTATACACAATAACGACATGAACCTTATTATTAAAAGGTAAAACCAGAGAAAGATAATCTTTCAGACATTGTCAAAACCCATTGGCATAGAAAAAGGTACCACCTGGTTAGTTTGCCTTATGTAAAACTTAACTTAAAAATTATTATTTGTGAAGGCATATAACAATGGTGACTAAGCCAAAACAAAATAATAATAAAAGTGAAAGATATAACTTACTAAAAAAATCATAATGTAGCCTTAGTTACATTAAAAAAGAAGAAGACACTTTAATTTAACTAAATTGTAATTAAATTGTTTCATGTAGCCTTGGTATTTATAAGGCGAACAGACCAGAAATATTGTGATAAAAATAAAAATTTTAAAATCGGAAAATGTTTGTATTGTAGTAGGCTTGCATAAAAAAATCATTTAAATTTGGCCAACATTTTTTAAAATTACTTTATTATATTTGTTTTGATTTATTAGAGCAGTATTTAATGTATTTAACTGCCTTTCTCTTGTTTTAGGTGTTTTATAACAGTATTATGGTACTTTAAAGCACCAATTAAGCTTTGGGGTAATTTTTAGGGTAATTTTAAAAAGATTTAGGGTAATTTAGGGTAATTTTTCCTCTTGTTTAGGGTAAAACTATAGTTACGAGGTGGCAACACTGCCCATGCGAATCGTTGGCCAGCGCATTTCGCAGCGAAACGCCGTTCGGGTAGGTAGTAGGAGGTGTACTACGATAACCATTAGTTGTATTTTTAAGTTAGGAATACTAATAATGTTTGTAAATTAAATATTAAATTTATATTTAACCAGAGCTTGCATTTCTTGTTCCTCGTCGTTTAATTCAACAATTTTAACACCATTAGTTGTCTGTTCCTCTTCCTCTGCACTTTGCGACGATGAAGACATGGAGGTGGCAGAAGATGAAGATGAGGATGAAAATATTTTGGTAGGATTGACGTATTGCACTGTGATGTTGATCCATCTTAAAGGATAGGTGTCAATAAGTGTAAGTAAGTTTTGGAATAGGGTTTCCATCTCTTCTCTGTCGGTAATTAAATGTTGAAAGGAAATGAATTTATCATCCATGTTGTTGTCAGTGCGAGTAATGAAATAAGAATGAGAAGCGTATCGAATGATCCGTAGAATATATGTTGTAAAAAATAAGTGGTGGGGGTAATCTCAAGGTCAATCAAATGGAGTTTTAAAAAAGGGCTGCAGTCAGTGGCTACAGCTATACATCTGAAGCTTCAACAGGATCAGTAGACCAATCTGATCTGTACTTGCAAGCACTTATGATACATGTACAAAAGTCGTCTTTATAATATGCATTGCACTCTCGACAATTGACAAGTTTTTCCGGATGAAATTTGATACACCTCTGGGGACAGCAAGTGTGGAAGTATCGTGATTTATAAATCTTGATGGTTCGCAATTCCGGTGGTGGTAGTTGCTTTGTCTTGCATTTGCAGTAACAGGATCCGAAGAATTCACACTTTGTACAAGCTAATCCGTCTACCATCCATCTTCCTAAATTGGTGCATTTTTGTTCACAACAGTAGCGCGGTGCGTCCTTGTTTTTCTTCTCTTCCATGTTGGCGCTTCTAAGTGTTGGCAAGAAATGAAGTTGTATAGTGTAGGATAGCGTGTTTTATAGACTAGGAAAAGTGGTGGGGGTAATCTCAAGGTCATCCAAATGGAGTTTTAAAAAAGATCATCTTACAAGTGTAAGATGTATTTATTTAAGATACTGAATTTTCATCTTCTTTTTCTTTCTTTACATCTTGTTTGTATTTTACTTTTTCTTCTTTAGCCATGGCGATGAGATCTTCAGTGGAAAGTGGATGTACTTCAGGAAATTTTAGAATTAATTTTGGTTGGAATCCCTCTTTAGTCAATACTTGAAGATCGGACGTCATTTGTTCTACACTTTGATAGTCTTTTCCGTAGATTTTTCCATTGAATTCAATCATCATTCTGTACAACATGGTATTAGTAGTTGTTTTCGCTGCGTCAGTTGGAGAGCAAATTATGATTCTGTTAGGTTACACGGTCCTTTTATAGATGCTACAGCGACCACTTGATATTATTTAACATTAGTAATATTTCTGGAACTTAACATTACTTTGAGTAGATGGTGTTGTAGTTGAAGGTTGTGTGGAAACGAATACTTCTTCGTTGCAGAACTTTTGTTTAGGAAACATCCTCATGTTGTTAGCATAAACATCAATATTTAAACGATAACCACCGGCAAGTAACACTCGCAGTTCATTAGTAAAATCGTCGAGTTCTTCAAAAGTTGTGATGGTGGTGGTATCGTATGATGCACACTTAACCTTAAGAGACATGTTGTTATTTGTAATAACTGGAGAGCCAACAAAGATGTGTACAGCACGAAAGGTAGTCGTAGACTGATGAGATCTTCAAGAAAATTACGGCCTTTATATACCCTCGAAACTAGGTCAAGGTCATTCAAACGTGTTTTTAAAAAAAGCAACATATCGATAGTGCAGAAACACTATCGATATGTTGCCTTTTCTTATTTTTTTTTTCATTTTTATTTATTTAAAATCAGTTACACACAAGTACAACAGTATATACAAATTACAGACTAGTTGCTAATAGGCATAACATGAAGTGTAAGTTCAGTAGAGTTGGTTCCGCTTGGACCGTGGGATGCCAAATAGAGTGCGCCGGGGTGAATCAGTCGTAAATCTTCATTCTGCAGCAGTTGAACGAAGCGTTTGGGAAGAAATACTTGAAATTTCGGTTCATCACCAGGTGTGTAGGGTGCTTCACTCAATGTGCAATTGATGGCATCTCCAATTGATGTTTCCATCTTCTTAATAGTGTGAATAATGTAATGTTTTTCTTCTTTCAACTCTGAACATTTCTTTGTCGGTAGTATTGTAGATTTAGAATGTTTGTTGAATTGATCAACAAGTGACTGTAGAAAAGTTTGCGATGCCATTATTTGTCTTCTTACTATTGTTCGTCTTCTTCTTGTGCTTGCGCGTCAGAGGTGTTGACTCCTCGGAGGTTAGAGCAATACTCATGCATTGTCATAGTGCCGCTCTCGCTTTTATACCCATCGCTTCCCCCACCACTTTGCTGGAGATAGACATTCAAACGATATGCGTTCTTTAAAGCACATTGAGACTGCCGATGTTTAAAGTTTTTAGATGCAATACAGATGTTAGCAAAGTAGCAATAAAAATCTTTCTCCATTTGCACATTTATCACTTCATGGTTTGTATATGCTTGTATCCAATTTGCTTTTTCCAATCCTCTTGTAAAAATAGTTTTGAACTCTTTGCAGAAATGATTCATAATGTGTGGCATCATATTGTAGGTTATAAAACCTTCATCCCATGTTAGATTATGAAAATGTTTCATCAACCATTTGTTTGTTACTTTAGCTTTGGTTGTTAATCTGTTGAACGGCAAAGGAGGCATGAATAAAAAGTGATAAACAGCAGATGTTATCATATCTAGTACCACTAACTCTTTGATTATAAAATTTCCATCATTACCACGGAATGCCTGAAACTCTATGATACCTCGCTTTACTTCCATTATTTCCGTCTTCTTAGAGAATGAAACTCGTTTATCCATGATGACGTTCAGTAGACAACTGGTATGTCAATGCAGATTGGCAGCCTTTTATACTCCAACATTCTTCTTCTTCTTACTTACAATATTCTTTGTCTGTTTAATTTGTTGTTGATTGTTGATTGTTGAAACGTGATTCGTTTTCCTTGTTTTCTTGCTTTTCTTCTTCATCTAAATTAAAGTTGGTTTGATTGTGGTGTAACTGTCTCCACATCTCTACTTCATGCGGTATCCTATTGAAGATTGAAGTATCTACTGGACCGTATAGGATTGGAACATATGGTTGTCTATCCAATGCATCAATTAAATAGTCTTTGATAATTGTATTTGAGAATATTAGCTGTTTTAAATATCTTGTTATAGGACCAGTAGCACAAGTTAAAGCGTAAAACTCTTCTTTTGTCAAATGTATTTTTATATTATATTTAGTTAAATCTCTAAATCGAACTAGTTGTTGACCACGTTGTTTAACAATATCGATTTCAATATTTGATTCGAACAAACCTAGTTTTGTTTTTCTTCCAAACGTATTGTTACTCAAATAGCATTCCAAAAGATGTATATGTTTCATAAAAGATTCCCAAGAAGATTCAGTGAAGGTTACCATTTTAGATCCGTGATTCAAAATAACAGTTGGAGAGTAATCCAATGCTTTCATTACTCCAGCAGACACAGTCTTTGTCATACAAGAAGAAATAGGATAAAATATTCTAAGAAATACCTCCATTAAGATGTTGGTAGAAATGTTATCTTCAATTTTCCTTTTCTTTGTTTCTTTTTCAACTTCCTCTTCGTCTGACTTCTTGTGTTTAAACTTGAGGAACTCTTCCATTTCCTGTTCAACTTGTCTTTCTATATCCAAACTATTGTCAGCCATAAGAGGTGTAGTTTCTTCATTAGCACTTGATGTAGCAGAACTCATCTTGCGGACGATGTTACCCATACGACAATCAAAGATGAAATGAATTTCCAGCTCTTCTTTCTCGCTTTTATACTCGCAGATGACCTAGATATTGTTGATCTTTTGTAAAAACCTTACAAATCGTGCAGATGTTGTATTAATCTTTTTTAAAGTACATTCTTCACAATTCCTGTCAGCGGTGTGTAAGTAACTATTTTGTCATGTAGAATTAAACAGTATGCTGAAGTTCCATCTGGTATTTTATCTTCAAATTCCATTTCAATTTTTATATCTACACTTGAAGATTTCACAGATTCATTTTGTTTTGAACAATCGATTACAACAATTGGAGCTTTTGAATAAAATTGTTCTGGTGATAGTAGTGGTGTATTTGTCTTACCATAATATGACGATTGAAATCTTGCATACATGTCATATAGAATGGAATAACGTTTCTTGTCAAATGAAACATTTAAACTGTCATATGGAAAGAACTGAGAGTTTAGAAAAACTTTGCAATTCTTTATCTTGCAATGGTCAAATTGACCAGCGTGCGCAGTTATAACATCTTTTCGTTTAGTCTGAAAACCGACTATTATGTACCTTGCTCGTTCTAAATAAGTAGAGGTTTTAACAGTCCATGTTTGTCTTTCTGTTTGAGGCAATATAGGGTATTCATGAAATTCCCAACTTCTAAATGGTATTACAATATCACGGTCAGATTTTAATTTTTTCAATAATAATACTCGATGTTCATCCGCCAATCTGACATGTGGTACTCTCCATACAACTTTATCCAATTGAAGTTGCCATTCCAAATCGGCATCTTTTGTTCCACTTGGTGCTTGTATTACATCCTTATTCGTTGAAGATCTGAGCAGTACCAGTTCTTGCTTTACATTTATTATTATTCTCTTGTAATCTTCTGCGAATCCCAAAAGCAATCGTAAAGGCACATTAAAATCAAAGTAACCTTTTGAATTAGGAGTAATAGTGTCTTTATCAGGAGTCACCCATCCAGCCGAGATTAAAGAATTCTTTTCATGGGGTGTTATTGAAGTCAATCCTTTCAAAGTTGTTGATATACCAACTTTTTTTGTTGAATCAACTGTTACTCCAGATATCTCATATCTAATTTCATCAAACAGATATGCCATAGGGTTATTTATAAAAGGAACAGTTGAACCAGATTTTCCATCCAATGTTGTTACTCTTCCTTCGATATATAAATAACTTTCACATGGTAATGTGTAGATATCTTGTTGTTGAATGGGAATCCTTATTTCATCATTATTATTTAATTTTGATGAAGTGTAAGGGTTGTGAGTGTGATATTCCTTCTCCCATAGGGTTTCGTCGAATGTCGGTCCTTGCGCTATATCCAGTATATCCATGGTTGGCAAGTTTTAGTCCGATCTTCTGTAGGAAGCGTATGTTGTCCGGTGTTAACTCGTCGAATGTTGAGGAGCTACTGAGCTCCCGACTCTTCTGTTGTGGTTTAAATGATAATCCCATGTTGACTTTATGTTGCTGCTCTGATATGTAACCGTATAGTTATTGTTTCTCCTCTAAAGTTAACACTAATGCCGTCTTGATCCAATATGTTCAGCACGATGTCTGAAATGAAACTGGTGTTTAACGGTAGGTAAATCAGGTTTTGTGGCTTCTCAACTATTTTAAAACCAGGAGCTACTGTGGGGTAAAATGTATGTAATATGTGTTGATTTACTCCATCTCTATATGATCCGTGTATAATATTACACGTTACATCAATACTGTTCACCTTTAATATTGTTACTGTTGTATCGCCAGTATAATCATTTCCAGGGGCTAAAATTCCTTTCTTCTTTGAAAATCCGAGCAAATTGCCGATTGAGTGGTCTAAGCTAAAATCTATATAATACTTTGAAGTTATTTCTGCTTTTAATGTATTATTATTACCTTTAATAGAAATATTTTCTTCTCCAAGTTTCTTTTGTAATACTTGGTTTATATCGTCTATTTCATATGCTCCTGTAGATAATGGAATTATTTTTAATTGTGAATAATTTCCTTTTTCATCTTTACTCTCATAATAATGTAGTAAATTATTTTTTCCTTCTGTAACATTGGGAATTGAATTGTATGTAGTCAAATCCAATAATGCTGCTTCCCATAGTTTGTCCGTAGATAAACGTAACGCTGGGAAAAGTGTACTTTTCAATGTTGACGAATTTCCGCTCAGCGACACTGTATACGATGACATCTTAAAGCTGACTGACGCTCTTCGCTAGGAACTCTAAACATAAATGTCCGCATATTTCTGTATTGCTAGGTTGCTCTCTTTTGTAGTTGTAGAATATATTCTTGGAGTCCCGAAAATAATGTTGAAGTTCTTTTGGTGGCGGTAAATTTCCAAAACTATCAAAGTAGTAAACATTTTCTCCAAGTTTTTTATAACATACCCAATGAGTACCTGGTCCATAATTAGAGTCTAAGTTTACTATTCCAGTTTCATTTTTCCACACTCTATTTGGTAATGTATCTTTCATAAAAACTCCTCTGAAGAATGGTATTCTTAAACATTTCACATATTTTGACAATTGATAGTTTGTTAATGCTTCATTTGGAATTATCAATTTATTCTTCTCATTTAATACACACGGTACGGTCTTAAGTAAAGACCCGATCCGTTTTTTACCATTGACCATATGGATGTTTTCTTGACTTTCCTTTTAGGGTTAGTGCGATGTCTTCTTTTGATGTTCCCGCCTCTTTTTGCAGCTACTTTTTTACTAGGTTTTCTCCCGCGTCGTTTTCCACCACCAAACTTAGCTTTCGTCTTCATGGCTGTTGTCACTGCCCAAGCTGCTGCTTTTTCCGCAATACTGGCGTCACTTGATTTAACCCTTTGCCAAGCTTTTTCCGCTAGCGCTCTATCCGCTATTGATCTATTTGTTGAATCTGCAAACTTGGAATACGCTATATCGTGTTCTTTGCAAGCTTGATCTAATTTATTAATTCCAGGATCTCCTCTTGCCAAACGTTTTGCCAACTTAGTTCCGGGTCCACAATATTGATAGCCTCCGGGCAGATGAAATTCGTATGGTAAAGCGTCTATTGCTCGATTTAGAACAGCACCAACAGGAATCCGTCTTAGCAGGGATAACGCAGCTGATGTTATACCACGTCCTTTCTTGCCGCTGTCTTGACGATGACTGAGAGGTGCGGTCTTCATTATGTTGTCTTATATAACCAGCGTGTTTACTCCACGAGCTGCTTTACATAAATGAATAACTTGTGCACAATGTTTTATATTTAAAGATTTAATTATTTAAATTAATTATATACTGATTTATGATTCTATTTTTAATCCAAGCTTCTCGTTCATCAGGTTGAATCATCACATGACTCGTTGTACTAGCTATATGATTGTGGGTATCGATAAGTAAGTTTCCCACTATTCTTATTAAACAATCTAAAGTTACAGCATCTTTCGGATGTTGAGGATCGTGTAACTGCATAATACGTTTATCATTACACGTGTAAGCGGTCGAATCACTTTTTGACGTTGTTATGACTTGTCCAATAGTAGCAGCATCATTTAAATCTTCTCCTGGTAAAATATTAATTATTTTCTTCATCTTTGCATCATATTTGGTCCCAAAGTGTTTATCCCAAGTTATTGTTTGTCTCAATGTAACACAATCATCATCTTCATAACCAGGATAAATATTTTTTATTCTTCTATTACGACCATCGTATGTACCTAATCTACCACCACTCGCAATTAATGTTTGTACCATCAAAGGTACATCCGAATCTTTTATACCAAATCTTCCATTTGTTATTGTTTTACGTCCTGCATCCCATTCATCATTTTTTCCTTGCATTAAATCAAACTTTTCATTTCCATGTATAAATGTATCTCCTCGCTTTAGCACGGCATCTTCATGTTTTACAAAATTCGATGTTCCCCTTTTTAATTCTTTAGATAGTTGTTCCATAGTAACAGCGTCTTTTGGTTGAGAACCGAACTTTACATTTGACAACACTTTCCCATGACAATCGATTTCATCACCATCTTGTAAAATACAGTTGTCCTTAATGTATTTCAGGTTTACAGCATCGCCGTCTTCCTTTGGGTATCCAATGTCATTTATAATAAATTTATAAAAAGAAAATCCGTGTTGAGTCTTTTCCGGTATAATAGAATGTAAATATTCTTTATTAACTGAATCTTTATCATTTTTTGGATTTGCCACGTTGGTTATTCTATGATTCCCAGCATCATATGTCTGTCCATCTTTTAAATTATTACCCCATTGCAATTTTAAAGTATTTAAAAGTTCAGATGATAAATACTCTTTAGTAATTGCATCAGAACTGTCAGTTGGTTTACCAACATTATTTATTCTATGTGATTTAACATCATAAGTATTCTTGTTTAATTTCAATGATGTTGAAGTTGCTTCTTTTACTGTTTTTAAATTTGCTCCATCTGTATCTTCTTCTGGGTCTTTAACAAATTTTAGACGTTTGTTACTTATATCATAGTCACCTTCAGGTGTTTGCGGCAATCCACTTCTTTTTCTGTTTTCTCCTCCTTGTACTCCTAGCCCGGAGTACCGTCCGAACTTGTCGACGCTCATGATTGTACTGATCCACTGTATGCTCACAGCTCTCTTATATATCCGTGATGATTTATACAACTATTCCACGATTTCGAAGTTCGTCAACTAAAGCCACCCATTCATTATTTAAACCTGTATGACCAGCTTCCATGGCTTCATGTAATAGTCTCATTCTATCAACCAATTTGTTTATATCATTATAGTAAATCACATTTGTATTATATAGGTTTTTCATTAAACCTTTACCAGATGTCGAAGTTTCTCCTTTTTTCTTTTTACCATATTCATCAATAAGTGATAAGTCCATAAGTGATAATGACTTCCTCTTAAGCGGTTTCTTCACAGCTGGTGCAGTTCGTAATGTTGGTAGTTTTTTCAGGGGAAACAATCTTTTTATTACAACCGTATATTTAGTTGCACGTGTTCTATTTATCATTGAATCTTTGGAGTAATTCTTCTTATGGGCATTAGTATTTTGCAAAATTTCTTTAAAAGTATTTAAATCTTGAAGCGTATATTTTATAGGTATATTTTTGAAAATCAGTTCAAATAATCCTTTTGTTCCTTTAATTTTATGCTCACCAATAACAATATCATCATCTTCAGTCAAATGTACTTTTGAATCTCCTATTTTTAATTCATTTCCATCAATTCTCGCACCATATACATGTGACTTGTGTAATTTTGGGTTATCTTTTATTTCATGTAACATCTTCATGATATACTTTCTTCCAAGAGGTCCTTGTTGCAATATATCACTACTTAATTTTGTTAGATTTGGAATTGATTGTTCTGCTTCAGGTATATGTTGTTCTTGTTCTTCTTCTTTTTCAACATTTATTTCTGGTTCTTCTTGTCTTGTTTCTTCTTCTTTTTGAGAAACTTCACTATCACTTGTGTAAGAATCATCATCTTCTTCCTTTTTCAAACTTTTTACTTCAAATTTAGAAACAGGTAGCAAAACATCTCCTTCATAATGAGGTTTACCAATAGTTTCTGTTATCTGTTTTAAAGGTTCTGTAATAGGCTTAAATGTAGTCTCCAGAAATTCTTCTCTTTCATTCAAACCCATTCTTAATGCTCGATTTTTAAGTCTAATCGAGTCACTCAGTGATTTTATTTCTTTTAATAGTTTTTCTTGGTTCACCATGTTTACGCTGCGAAGACCAATCTATTACTAAACGTATCATCAATCGTTCAATGGATTAATACAAATTTATCCAACCCTATACGATATCTTCCATTTTTTATAGCTTCTTCTTTCATAATAACTAGAAATCCATATTTTTCAGCCCATGCTTTGCCACACATTTCTTTAAATTTATCAAATGACATGTCTGCATTTACATGATCATTATATATGTGCTTTAAATTTGTTTCATCCTGCTTGAAGATAATAAGTAGATTTGCATTATCTCTTATTAGTTGTTTTGGAATTTTACTGTAAGTTTGACCAATATAAATGCTATCAATATTGTAATGTCTCCCCATGGCAAAATAACTTCTAATAGTGTCATGATTTTCACAAGATACATCATCGAATATAAATATAGAAAATGGTTTAGCCTTGTTTGGCTCCATTATAGTTTCACTAGCATTAAACTTGTAAAAATTAACTTCAGGCACACTTGCGAGTACCTTATCCAATAACTGGTATTTGGGTTGTTGCAAAGATTTGGAAAAAATGTAAATGTTGTTGAAACGTAGTCCTTTAGGATTTGTTATTAAGTTAAAAACCACATTAGTCTTTCCACAATTTGACGGTCCAGTTATTAAACATCTTATTGTGTTTGGCAGTAGTTCACCATGTTTTCCATGATTTAACTTGTCGTTGTCAACTGTTAATTCATCAATATTATTAATAAAAAATCGATCCTTTTGTTGCACAATCTCCATCTTGTGTAAAGGTTAAACACGTAATGAGTTCATAAATTGTTACACCAAGTCTTTTGTAGGGATCCAAGAGTCTTCACTTTTATCAAATCCCAACCAACGTACTTTAACCTTATCCTTTTTTCTTTGTAAAATCTTTTCAACAAGATATACATCGCCGACTGATGATTTTAACAACTCATGCCCGTAGAATCCACCTTCGAGTAATTCACCCTTGTTGTCCTTTAAGATGTAAGTTTCAGGTATTGTTGGTTGCACTTTATAGATTGTAAATACTTCATTAGTCCAGTTTGGCAGATACCTTTTACTAAATACTCCTTTGTACTTACTTATACGAACTTTATCATCAACTTTAAATGTTTTAGGCTGCATTTTTTCATGTTTAGGAGTTGTATTATTCCTAATACGTTTTAATACCATCTTAGCATTACCGCTATTTACTTGGTTAGGCTTCATACCAATGGTTCGATGATACTTGTTGTTATATTCTTTTATAAGTTGCGGTAAGATATCATACCAAACATATGATCCTCGTTTGGAAAATGTTTTATACATTGCTCCTTTTAATGTTCTATTGAATCTTTCTATTATTGAAGCTTTAACTTCAGAATTTGTAGAATAATGATTTATTTTATACTTCTTCATTAAAGCTGCAAAGTCTTTGTTAAAATACTCTTTCCCATCATCAGTTTGTAGATGTTTGATGTTGAATTTATTTCTTTGTATAGCCGTTTCCATAGCTTTCGTAACACTTTTACCAGTCTTGTCCTTTAGCGGTAAGGCATCAGCCACTTTAGTAAAACAGTCTATAATCGCTAAAATGTATTTGAATCCTTTATTCAACTTACTATGTGGTATCATTTCAATGAGATCGGCTTGGAAAAGATCATTCATTCCTTTTATAACTGTACTTCTTCTAGGAAATTTTCTTCTTGCTGGCTTATGAAGTTCATTTACAATTTTATTTTTTAAGTCTTCCATCTTCAGTTGTGTCTTCCACACCGCTTGTAAAGGTACTGATCTCTAGAATGGTTTATCCTCTTTTATATACGGTTAGGATATAGGTCAAGGCCATTTTACGTTGGTGTAAAAAAGAGGGAACATGACATTGGGCTTGTCATGTCCCCTCTTCTTTACGAAAGGAAAAAGGAAGAAGGTAAAGGACGAAGAAAAGGTTTACTGATCAATAGGGATTAGGGAATAGTGGCCGAATGGCAATGTGTTGATGTTATTTTCAAGAATGTGGCGTTTATCATTATACTGTATCAATGTTTTCATTCCAAAATATTTAATTACATAGATGTATTGTACATATAAGTTTTTTTTTTTGTTAGTATCAGAAGTTATTTTAGTTTGTCAGGTTGGCACAGCAGCGACGGTGTTTTCAAATCTAAGACTGTTAAGATTTATTCTTTGGTGTGCTCGTGATTTGGAATGGCATAGAAAATGTAAGTTTCATAAAACCTCGTTTGTAGAATTAGATAGAAATTAATAATTACCAAATAAATTTCCTATAACAAATTGTAACAGAGATTAGATGTTTTAAATATTCAATTTGCTGGTTGTTGCTTGTCCTAGAGAAATGCAAAGAAGTAATTTAAACTGACAGGTTATTCCATTCTCAACTCTTTATAATAAAATCATTTTCTTGTACACTTGGATATTTAAAATCATGGTATTGTTTATAAATTAGTTTTACTTACTTTTGAAACAGTTTGTATTTTGTTAAACAGATGCACGATCATTCCTCCAAGCGGTAGGCCCCGAGGTATCTTGAACGAGCCACAGCACACCAATTTGTAAAGTAAGATCAGTCCTTATTTTGTAGGCCAAACTACTGGGATAATTATATAGGTTCGAAACTGTTTAGTTGAAAATTCTGTTGCAGAGAAAATATATTTTTACTAACCAAGGTGTTTAACTCTTTATCATTACTCCTCGATCTCTACACAAAAGGTTATGCTATTAATCCAAAATTAAATTCTATATCAAACCCTAATTGGCAGCTAAGGGTACAGATATTATGCGCAACTCTGCTAACAATAAGACATAACCTAACACAGAGATCACTAAAGGAGTAAAGGTTTTGCCGACATGGCAAATTATAATCTTAACTACCTGTTAAAGGATGAGTTATCATACGAGTTAATCTCGCGAGGACAAGAGATAACTCTTGATAATGTCGAGGCTTTAAGGAAACAACTCCGTAAATGCCTTCACATTCCTCCAGATATACGCAATTTAAATGGTAAAATTGGATTGCTGAATGAAGTTGAATCAATACAAACTAAACTAGTGGCATTGGAACTGTTACTTGAACAATGTTCGGAAACCGCATCTAATTTGCAAGTAGCCAAAATAAACGCTAAGTTAAATCACTTGGAGTTGAGAATTAAAAACCTAAGTAAATGTAAGCTAGATGAAACCTATAAGGCTATGTTAGATGAGTTTTCTACTAAGATTCTTGACTGCAAACCAAAATTCGAGCTTTTAAAAGGAAAAATCCCTGAAGGAGAACTAAATTCTTTCGAGGAAAAACTAAATAAGTCTCTAATCGAGGATGAGGAAGAGGACACTAAGCTACATGAACGAGTTCCAGCCCCAGGTGGTACTTCTACACCTATCCAAACCAAACCTTCTGAAAATGTTATACCTACCCTTCAAATGCATCAATTGAACATCCAGCCTTCACCAAACACTGGAGAACATAGTCTTCACCAACCGCAGGATAAAGTTAACATTTTTAATAAGTTGTCAAACCCCATAGAAAAGTATCTGAATAAATTTAGTACGTGTAATGGACTTGAAATAAAGGAACTGCTTAAGTTTTTGAGGAATTTAACCGACATCAGAAACCAAACCCCCCTCAGTCAGAGTCAAATTTATGAGATATTGCCTAGTTACACGGTACCTCCTTTGTTAAATAAAATACTAGAATGCAAATCGTCAAACCTCTCTTTGGAAGAGTTACACAGGGAAATCATTAACACCTACATTCCGATCACGCTACGGGAAAAACTGAAACAAGAGTTGATTTTTAGACCCCAAAAGCCAAATGAACCGTTGCCGATCTACATAAATGACGTTAAAATAAACAATCAGATCCTTCAAACAAACCTATCTGAAATTGAACTTGTGGCCTTCATAAAAAATGGCATTCATCCTGATATCAGAAATAAATTGGTTTTTGAGAGTAATCCCGTTACATTTAAGGACCTGGATAGGCTATGTATAAATTTACACAATGTTGCTTACAATGACTACATGAGAACACAACTTTTCCACACTCCTACAACCTCGAGGCAAAATATCTACCTACCTCATCAGTCACCTAAGAGTCCACAACCCCATCGCAATGAGACTCCCAGTGAAAAAGTATGTTACAATTGCAACCGTAGGGGACATCTCGCTAGACAGTGTTACAGGACTCGAAATCCAAAAAACTAATTTATTCGGGAGTTATGGTAAATCCGAAAATCCATTGCCATGCTCCCGTCACAACTGAAACCGCCCAAATAGATAAACCTACTCAAAATCCCTCTAACTTATTTAAAGGTGAGCTTCGCAAGCTGGTAAAGTCATGGAATAAATTCAAAAGCCCCGAGTTAACAAAGGTTAAGGGAAAAATCACAGAAACTCTACCCTGTATGAATGTATCTCTCAATGAGGAAATTCATATTAAGGCTTTATTAGATACCGTTGCTGGGAAAAATTTTATAAGTAAAAGCCTTTTCGACCATTTATCGAAGTGTAAGCTAATCAAACAAAATAATAAGTGGTCAGGAACAATTTTAGCTGCAAATGATTTAGAAGTAAGAGTATTATCGGAATGTAAAGTCAAAATTAAGATTGATAAATATTCGTGGTATGAATCATTTTTAGTAATTAAACAGAACCACCATTGCATGATTTTAGGTGCTCCATTTATGAGTAAAAGAGATTTAATTTTGGACTTACAGCAAAAGAAATGTTATTTTAAGTTTTCTCTAAATAATAAAATAAGCATGGAAGTCGATGAGAAAAACAACTTAGTATCTCTGAATAACATTCAAGTAGGCACTACTGAAATGGCAGAAGAGATTGAGCATTTAATAAATCAATATCCAAATGTTTTCAATGATAAAATAGGTGAAGCTTTAAACCTTGAAGTGGAACTTAAGCTAACTGATAACGAACCGGTCTGTATTCGCCCTTATTATCTGAGTCCACCGGCGCTGCAGAAAATGAAAGCTATAATTGATGATTGGTTAGCCCAGGACATTATTGAACCTTCCACTAGTAATTACAGTAGCCCCGCATTTTTGACTAAATCTGATCGATTGGTAGTAAACTACGCTGAATTAAACAAAAAACTGGTGAAAATGGATTACCCCATCGGAGATCTACAGACCATGTACCAACATTTAAGAGGAGGAAAATACTTTACTATAATTGATCTAAATAAGGCCTTTTTACAATGCCCATTAGCGGAAAACTCCCGCGACTTGACATCTTTCTCCACCATCTTTGGTAAATACCGAATGAAAAGAGTTTGTTTTGGGTTACAAGTAGGCAGCTCAGTTTTATCCAGTTATTTGGACAAAATATTTCAAGATATTAAATTCAAGTATTTAATTAATTTTTGTGACGATATCGTAATCTACAGTCCTGATAAGGAATCACATTTAAGCCACGTGAGAGAAGTGATAAAAAGATTGGCAGACCATAAACTAACTGTAAACCCCAGAAAAGCTAAATTCTTCTGTAAGCAAATAAGTTTTTTAGGACACTTGATAACTAACAACACGATAACGATTGATCCCGAGCGGACTATTAGTATCAAAAATTTCCCCGTTCCAAAAAACTTAAAGGAAGTAAAAAGATTTACAGGGATGTGTTCGTACTGGAGCAAGTACATACCTAAGTACGCGGAAATCTGTATTCCCCTTCACTCTCTAAAGAAGAAAGGAGTAAAGTTTAAATGGTCCTCTGATTGTCAAAAGGCATTTGACAAATTGAAAGAAAAGATCAGTAATCCGCCCGTATTACAATTAGCTGACTTTTCTAAACCGTTCACGCTCCAAACTGACGCTTCTAAATATGGTGCCGCCGGAGTCCTATTACAAGAAAATGACCAAGGAGACCTCCTGCCTATTGCCTACTACTCGAAGAAATTTACGGATACGGAAATGAGATATAGTATATACGAGAAAGAAGCCTATAGCGCTATTCTCTGTATAGAGAAATGGCATGAATATCTCGAAATTAAGCCATTTAAACTGATTACCGATAACCAAGCGCTTAGTTACGTCCTAAATTCAAAACGGAAACTGGGCAGATTGTCTAGATGGGTCGAGCGACTTATAAATTTACCTTTCACCATCGAACACTGCAAAGGCACTGAGAACATTATAGCGGATGCGTTATCCAGATTATACGGTGACGAAAATACTGCCAATAATGAGGCTGAGGAAGAGGTAAAGTTAAATCATCCTTCTACAAATTCTAAGAATCCCGTAAATAATGGAGATTTTGTAAATATTGTATATAGTAAATTTAAGTCGTCTTCACGGGAAAAGAAGGAAAATGAATATTTATGCAATTTTGTAAATGAGATACCTACGGCATTTAACGACTTACATAAGTATCAAAACGAGGACCCGGATTGTATTAAAATCATCAACAGTATAAATGATAATACCAATCAAGATTGTTTCTTTATGAAGAAAGAGTTACTAATGTACAATAATGGCAGAGGAAAATCCCGCATTTATTTACCTACTCGCTTAGTCAACATGGTATTTACTTTCTATCATAACACGATGTTTGGTGGTCATTTAGGCATTGCTCGGACTCAATCAAAAATAAATGAATATTTCTACAACCCTCAACTGGATTCTTTGGTGAAGGAAAAAGTAAAATCGTGTAAAATATGTCAAATGTCAAAAACAACTCAAAGAAAATACGAGGGAAAACTAATTTCAATCCCTATTGAACAAGCTATGAACACCGTTTTTATGGATATACTAGCTTAACAGCCCGTCATAAAATGACGGGTAATTTATATTATAATTTTTCAAGAATGTTATTTGTTGTAAGTTTGAATGTTCACGAAATTTATTAAACCCCTGACGACATAATATTAAAAATTAAATCTTTCCATTTCTTTAGCAATGTGAAAAAATATAACAAAGTTAGGCCTACTTTATTGGTTTATAAACAGTTTATAATACGCTACTTAGCTAAATCATATGGTTTTACATTGTAGTAGGCATATGGAAAATTGACAAAAATCAAAATTAATAATAAAATGTTTTTCAACTTTTACTGACTTAAGAGTCCAAATTTAATTTGCCAGAATCTGGAATTTCTATATAATTTGCTTAACACCCGAGAATCACCTTTCTGACCAAGTGTTTCTTCAATCACTGACAATAAGAATTTTTGTCTCCTTACATTCTTGTTGTTCAGTTTGTTGGATCCAAGCAGAGTCTGACGTCCCCATTAGTTTTTGGTACCACCACAAACACTGAGCACCAGTCCGTAGGATCTTCCATAGGACTTATGACATCTAATTTAACCATGCTTTCATTTCTGACTTGACTTTATCACCCAAAGGTAGAAAGGAGTACATTAATGGGTGTACTTAAGTTTTACAGTATGTGCATTGTCCTTCAAGTCAATCATATACCGGTAGTAGGTTTTTTACCTTCACTAACCAAACACTATTCGAAATGTTTTTGTTTGCACTTTATTTCCATCACATTTTCTTATTATTGGTATTTCTTCTTGTATATTTCAATATTTATGCATAGTCGCATTTTTTTTACCTCATTGTTTGTATCAGTTTGTGGGAACAGAAAGCCAATAGTTAAACCATTGACTATTGAACGTTACTACTTCTAAAGTCAATGGTTAAACATAAGCCAGAAGCCTATATGACCTTAAAAGGTTGAAAAATAAGAATATAAGTAAACTAAATGACTAAGTTATAAAAAAAGTTGTGGATACGGTGGGGAGTATTTTAAATCAAAAGATTATGTTTATATTTCAAAACATAAAGCTTATTAGTTGATAGTTATAAAAATAAATATTAATAAATAACTCCCAAGTTTAAATACATAAATTCAATCATATATATTAAATAAACTCTCTGTATAGTAAAGCAACCAAAATTGTACTAAAGAATCAGCTGTTAATATTTTATTTTACTGCTTTAAAAGCCACTGCAACATTATGTTTTCTTGATTTCATCTGTATCTGTCAATTATCATAGAGCTGAAGTTGTCTGTTTTGTTTACAAAACACTTTGTAAACCGGTGTCAAATTTTAGCGAAGGATATGGATCACCTGGAGCAGTAAACAAATCGACAAAATCACGTCTTAGATTGGTCTAAATAAGGTCTAATTTTCATTTTGCGGTGTTATTAGGGATTTTCCAAGGTATACCATATTTTTCCTATCATATAGAGACAATAAGAAATCCATTGACACCAAAATGGCCACGATCCGTTCAGTAGTTCTCTCTCTGGACCCTAAAATGCACTCTTTTATTATATAAGATTGGGACCACTACCTCGAAGTAAACGTGGAAATAAATATTTATTAGTGATGGTTGATGGATTTAGCCGATTTTTGTGGTTGCACCCTATAAGAGATTGTAACTCTCGGCAAATAATCGAAAAGTTACAAAACACATTTTCAAACTTTTCTTGGCCTAGAATAATAGTATCGGATAATGCCAAGTATTTTGTTTCAAAGGAATTTAAAGCCTATCTATTTAAACATTATATCGAACACAGAAGAATAGCAGCTTACAGAGCAAATGGAAATCGGTCGGAACGATTTATTAGAGACATTTCAACTTTACTGCGTTGTTTTTACAATGAAAATCAGACTAACTGGGACCAAGAAATAGGAACTATACAACTATGTTTAAACACAGCGAGAAACTCTTCTACGAAATCCACAGCTTTTCAATTATTGTTTTTGCACGAACCGAATAACACATTATCGAACATTTGGAGTCTACAGGATTTTATATCGGACGAAATAAATGAGCATGACAAAAAGGAGAATTTGAAGAGAGCATTAATAAATGTTAAGAAAAGTATTCAAGCAAACCGGAAGAGGGAAAAATATCAAGACCCCAGATCAAGACACCCCTACCAGGTCAACGACCTAGTTCTCATCAAGACTCGGTTTTTAAGCAAGAAAATCGACAACTTCACGAAGAAACTAGCTTTCAAGTACACCGGCCCGTACAGAATATTGTACTTCATCACTGACGTCACTGTTTTGGTGCAAAACGTTGAGAATCTTTACGAAGTCAAGAAAGTACATATCATTGACTTGAAGCCGTTTAGAGACTGAGTAATAATAATTTTAACAGAACAAAATAATCTATGAAATGTATTTAATTATGTAAAAAAAAAATATTTAGTGAGTCCTAACGATATTTATTTTATATTGTTCAACTTAAAGGCCAAAGTATTATGTTCGCTAAGTTTTGGGAGAAATTTAGAATAAAATTTAAAGTAAAAAAAAGGTTTTTTTTTGGCAAAAATAAAAAGGTTGGTTTAGGAAGTAAGTAAAAATGTGAACTGAGTATATGGGAATGAAAGGTTGTACGACTGCGAGCGTAAATGTGAGCGAAAGAAACGAGTATTTGAGGTAAATGATTGAGCAATTGTTTAGTTTTAAGGATACATGACACCTGACACTGAATTTTCACACTTCACTATCACTACACACAACGACACACGAACGAACGAACAACGCACAGACACGCGTACGCACTGACACTCGACATACACACGCGACACGCACAATACAAGTCCGAGAGACGACTGACCGATGGACTGGCCTGAACCAACCGTAAAGAGATTATTTTGGGTAACCGGAAATTCCAGAGCCTTTATTGTTCACTATCGTTGCCTTAGCGAAAATATTACTTTGTAAAACGTCTCTCCAGATAAGGAATTTGTTTCTTTTGAATATAATGAGGAAGAAAATGATTTGTGTTGTATTAAACAAAATAGATTTTTTATCTTTTAAATAATAATTCTGTTAATTACCAATCAAGAAAAAAACACTTAAAGTGAATTGAAATGCTACCTATGAGAGATGAATTGAACTATTAGAGCGAATAAGATTGAGAGTACCTACTATGTTTCTGTTGACTACCATAATTTTTTTTGGTGTTAGAGATTAGTAGTTAAAATTTTAATTGGTTTAAAACGTTATATAAAAAAGGAAGAGTATTTTGTGAGTGATAAAGTATTTTTATTTTTTTATATTTAATTTGTAATTAAATATTTTATTGAGAGGGGAGATAATTTATACTGTATCAATGTTTTCATTCCAAAATATTTAATTACATAGATGTATTGTACATATAAGTTATTTTTTTTGTTAGTATCAGAAGTTATTTTAGTTTGTCAGGTTGGCACAGCAGCGACGGTGTTTTCAAATCTAAGACTGTTAAGATTTATTCTTTGGTGTGCTCGTGATTTGGAATGGCATAGAAAATGTAAGTTTCATAAAACCTCGTTTGTAGAATTAGATAGAAATTAATAATTACCAAATAAATTTCCTATAACAAATTGTAACAGAGATTAGATGTTTTAAATATTCAATTTGCTGGTTGTTGCTTGTCCTAGAGAAATGCAAAGAAGTAATTTAAACTGACAGGTTATTCCATTCTCAACTCTTTATAATAAAATCATTTTCTTGTACACTTGGATATTTAAAATCATGGTATTGTTTATAAATTAGTTTTACTTACTTTTGAAACAGTTTGTATTTTGTTAAACAGATGCACGATCATTCCTCCAAGCGGTAGGCCCCGAGGTATCTTGAACGAGCCACAGCACACCAATTTGTAAAGTAAGATCAGTCCTTATTTTGTAGGCCAAACTACTGGGATAATTATATAGGTTCGAAACTGTTTAGTTGAAAATTCTGTTGCAGAGAAAATATATTTTTACTAACCAAGGTGTTTAACTCTTTATCATTACTCCTCGATCTCTACACAAAAGGTTATGCTATTAATCCAAAATTAAATTCTATATCAAACCCTAATTGGCAGCTAAGGGTACATCATCCTTATAACTTAATGCCCACTTTGTTTGTTTTACACTATACAGTATATGGTTGTAGCTTCTGATGGTGTTGAATGTTGCGGTTGTTTCCACATTTTCAAATAAACATCTCTTATAACGGTCAAACTGTACTTTCTTCTTTAGATATGACGTCTTGATGCCTTTGGCTTTTTTCACAACTTGATGTTCGTCCTTTTCACTGATGTACAGTTGGAATGAGTACAGTTTGGACATTAAAGCAACAATTTCTTCCATTGGTACACCATTTGTTTCGTCTTTAAACTTGCCCAACACCTTTTTATTTCTATCATAGTCATAGTTGGGATGATCTTTAGGATAATCTGAAAAGTCAAAGTCAGTAGTATATACAAAAGTACGTAAATCTTCATACATGTCTTCTGTTCTTATCCAATAAATGAAAGCATCTGTATCCATATATGCTATCCCGATGTTTTCTCTTCCATAAAACTTCACCATCTTGTTGTAATGAAAGTCATACATGTGGGTTTTAGAAATATCCAAGATAGACATTCCCACATATAGAGGACGATCCATTGTTATTGAGATTTTGTTCATGGTAACAGCTACAAGATTCTCGTTAATAATTATACTCGTTCCAAAGTTTGGTTTTTGTACTAATTTTTGCAATTTCGCCGGATTGCTAACTAATTTTACATCTTTATGCTTTCTTTTGTTTTCCAACGTTTTGCCAAATATTGAATTATTCATTAATTTAAAAAAGTCCTTTTGAAAAGCGGATGTTACTGCAGTCCTTCTTCTTGTGTTGTTGTCTATGTACGGTTTTAACCAACAAGATTGATTAAATTGTATTGCTCTATTGATTCTTGTTATTTTTAATCCCAATTCTATTGCTTGCTGTATTGTCCAATAATGAGCTACATATCTTGACTTGTTGGTTAACGTCATCATTAACTTGGGCCATCTACCAGTTGGAGATATTTCCGTCTTGGCCAATAGTGGTAAATCGTAGTGGTGGTCATGCAGTTGTTCAGGATATTCAAAGTCCACATCCAAAATGTAACCAATGTCTCCATCTTTGGGTATGTCCATTATATTGCCTATCGAATCTGGGTTCGCCCACTTAAAACTACCATATGGAAGAGGATTTGACATAGCCCATCCATATAGGTTATTTGCGTCAAAATAACCTAAGAATGTTGTTGGTTGTGACGCATCGAAGTTTGGGAGATATTTGTTGTTGGCTTTTACATGACTAGTTACACTTTGTGTCAATCCTCCACGAACACCTGACTCTATCATCAAAACCATATCAATATCTGTAATAAGTTCAAGCCTACACTTTGTTTCTTTCAGCATAGCTTGCCATGCTAGTCCAGGTGATGTATAAGAATGAAGTGGGTCCAATCCATATGCTTCAAAACAGGTATCTCTAAATTCTTCCATTATATCACAAAGTAAAGTCACGTCTAATTTAACATAAAAGTCGGAATATTCTCCCAATGTTGTCATTCCTAGTTCATTCCATACTTTACAAGCGTGTTGATAGTCCTCTTCACTGATGTCCTCTTCATACAACTTACTCTTGAAGGCTTCTCTTGGCGGAAGTGATGTTTCTTCAAATTTTTCCAAACAATCGATGTAATCATAGGGAAAAACACCTTTGCGGAGAACCAAATCCAATTTATCTTTACTTACAATCTTCATTGTTTCTATTAAATTTTCTTTCTTTAAGTTTTCAGTAAGTTTACTTAAGCTAGATGGCATAAAACGGTAAGAGTCTAGAAAACGTAATTTCATATTTCCAATTGTTTTACTAAAACTAATAAACTTTTCAGTAGTTTCCGCTATCACATCGATTTTTCCATCATCTCGTCCCAATTCCGGTATGATAAAATGTGCATCATAACCACTAAGGTTATGCAAAATTACAGGTATAAAGTTGCGAATTTGATAGTTAATATTACATCTGTTACATGCGGCACCTCTATAATAACCTGTTAGATGGTCATGATCACGTACCTTGTGATTTTCCAAAGTATATTCATTTTTACATAAATAACAATGGGTCGAATTTTCATACTGAATCTCTTCTTCTTCATCCATCGGTATCATTGGTACAATATCACTATACAATTTTTGTACATTTTCTGCTATCGAATATAAGTGGTCAAGGAAAATTTTAGAAGCATTTTCACCGCGATATATGACAGGTTTTGAAGTTAGATCATATTTATTTAAATGATCTTCTGACAGTGTAGATTTAATTAATAAACAAAAACTGTTTGGATCATGCATTTGGTACTTAACACTTTTCTTGGCTTCATCATCATTATTTTCAATAGGAACAAGTGTAGATTCAAAATCCGCATAAACAACAATGGGAATACGGTACTGATGAGATATCTTCTCAAATTTTAGCTCGGCCTTATCTGGTGATGGTAACATTATTTTTGCTTCATAGTTGTTGTTACATAGTTTTTTATGCTCTTGTAACCATTCTTTTCCATTTCTTCTTTCTTGTTGAAAATTGAAACATCGTTTGCAAATTATCTTCTTATGTCTAGTTTTACACAGTTGGTTATTAACAAGAGTTTCAAACTTTTTTATCCATACATAGTGTGAAACATCACCTCTTGTAAGTAATAGCAAGTCCCTATGATCCGGTAGTTCATTCTTTACCACACGCAATGGAAACACTTTATTTGAACTGTCCAAACCAAAAACATTGACAGATGTTCCAGGGTTTTGTTTTTCAAACTTTGAGATGTCCTTTAAAGCCACTGGGTAAGTCAATCCTTGGAAATTATATTTATATCTGTGTGTTTCATATTCTTGACTGGGTCTATCCGCATGGTGAGGTGGTACAAATTTTGCCGTCATTGCATATCTAAAACATTCCATATCTTTATTTTGAACATTTATGCACGATTTGGTGTCTGAAATTTTCTTTGGGAGCGGAATATAACTGCTACCCCTTAATCCGTAGCCGTGTTTATGAACTCTGATATCCATACCCTCAATACTAACCAAACTCCAACCAGATCCTCTTCCTTCATGTTCTTGAATTTTTGTTAAAATTTCTTCCAAACAATCTTCAACTATTGAATTAATATCAGAACTTGCCATTATGGTCTGGTTTTTTGTCATAAATCCTCTTGGTGACATTTCTCCTTCTACATTAGTAAACATAGCATTTAATAATATGCCAAATTTAATAAAGTTTAGTCTTCTCAATTCTTTTTCCAGTGTTCTACTTACAATTCTTCTTACTTCTTTAAAAAACTGCTCCAATTCCAATTTCTCATTTTGAATTTTGTAATGCATTACTACTCTACCTTCTAAAGCATATACTTTTAAACTCGGTATTTCATTAGATGGTCCTGCTAATGGTTCTTCATGTTCTTCTTGTTGTTCTTCTTGCTGTTCTTCTTGTTGTTCTTCTTGTTGTTCTTCTCCATATAGTTTTAAATCTTCATATTCGGTTTCTGTTACATCTTCATTATTATGGAACAACTCTTTGTGTATTTCTAGTAGAATATTATCATGAAAAGTTTCTGAGCAAATTTCACATTGATACATCTTGTTGATGTTTACTCTTTGAAATTTAGCAGCCAAATGAAATGCTTCTCTACTGCTCCCTTTTTATAGCCTCCCAGTTGTAGTGGGGGACGGTAAGATTTTTAGTGAGATGTTAAAAATAGTAGGTTAAGACTAAAGCTGAAAAGTAATGATTAAAGCCTATATTTTTTCTTCCAATTGCAAATACTCCACATATACCTCCGCCCATAGCCATAACAGATCACTGTTACACCAATATACACCAAAGGTGGGTCTATCATCAACTAAAATTGGAGATGCTATGTTTACTAATCTTTCAATTTCTATCCATGCCATAACTTCAATTACAAACCTTCCTATAAATTTTTATTAAAACAAAATAATTTAATTCTGTCTTTATCACAATATTATCACAAGCCCTTAATTAGAGCTTTCCAATGATGTATCGCTTGCCCTATTCCGGCAAACCGTTCTCAAGTTATAAGAAAATTTGTTAGCACTTGGCTGGCGGGGGGGGGGCGGGGGCGGGGGCGGGGGCGGGGGGCGGGGGCGGGGGCGGGGGGGGGGCGGGTTATGCATGAGTGAATTGAGGTCAAGGTCACCAAAAAATAATAATGATCCAAGGTGATGGAGGCGGCCAGAACCGTCTCCACCACCCTGTGTTCCTCAAACACTCCCAATCCCAACCCAAAAAGTTACGTCTTGCTAGGGATCCCGATTTTTGGCCCGCACGCACGTGGCGATCCAGTTTGGTAGTCTGTGATACGGGCGGCCAGCCTCGGGCCTGGGCACTGGACTTGACCATTCCAATTTTACAATGGGGACTCTGGAACAGGTAATGCAAGACGCAACTCTAACCTCCCACCCTTAATCTAAACCCACCCAATCATATTTTTGCCTGACCAAAATTAAAAACAAAAATCAAAAACAATAAAAATATGCGCTACCTAAGGCACAACGCGCATGTCCCACCCATATTTAATGAAGTTCAATCGAACTTCTTAAAGTTACATTTAAATTTAAATTTAATCTACCCATCCTAACAGCTAGCTGTGAAATGTAAAAAATTATTAGTACACAGATAAACAAACACAGACATAGATACACACACACACACACACACACACACACACACACACACACACACACACACCATAAACCAATACTTAAAATTAAAAACACATTTTTTAAACATAAATAATACCATAACACACCTTAATGCTAACATCGCAATGCGCAAGTTAAACCTTAAAACTAACACATCTTAAGACTAAAACCAAATAACACTTTACATAAAACCATACACACACACACACACACACACACACACACACACACACACACACACACACACACACACACACACACACACACACACACACACACACACACACAACTAATATTAAATAATAATAGCCTAACAACAAGAGTAACTCAAATATATATCGGCCGCTTATACATTTGAGTTGCCCTCTGAGTTCGGAACAACCATCGCGTCCGACGAATTGTTCCGAACTAACTCAGCAAGTCAGCAATAGTCGCCAAAGAGGTTCTCGGCTCACAAAGTGGTGGGGGGCCTGGAGGGGTTTGAGGGGCGCGGAACTTTCCAGTAAGGTCAGTGGAAAATCCCCAACGGATGTACTTTGTTACATGTGGGTCGCCCCTAACGCAGGTGGAGCCTTGTGCCTCTTAATTAGCATTAGATAACATCTAGTTACATCCGCTGACAAGTACATCCGCTGACAGCTACATGCGCAGCTTTCCCCGTCGCGTGCGTGACAGCATAACTATCGCAGTTTGTTATCTGCCCTCTTCCGCCGCTTAATTATAGTTCCAACGGAAATTAATCGCCGGTACACGCAGCCTGTGGGAGGGGGCGGGGGCGGGGGCGGGGGGGGGCTTCCGGTTTCCGGTCCGGACGGGGGGGGGGGTCATGCATGAGTAACCATCCGCATGTATATAAACGACGGGAAGCTCGCGCGCATCCCATATAGGGAGCTGACACCCCAACGGTAAACAACCAATCCGTGAGTTCATACCACATAGTACTTTAACACACTATTTATTTTAACATTTTTATTATTTTTACACTATTTCTCAACACTACATCAGTTATTTTATATATCTTAATTTTATTTTCGTGTCGAGTTTCCATTTTTTTTTTAACTAAAATATGCTAATTAACATCGTGTGCAGGAAACTGACACTGATTAATTGCAGGTTCCATTCTTACACACCTGTTTCCTCCTTAATATGCAAATTACTCTCTTACTTTAACAACACTTAAACTCTAACCGCTACTTCTCGGTCATATTAATATAATTAGTGCTACACTACGGGATTTACCTGTGCAATAGTGCACGCTATGTTTCCTGCACGTCTGCAGGTAATACACCTTACAATCATATACTTATTGCTACATTACACAAGACATTTCTTGCACACCTACAGGTAATACACTTGCTGACCGTCTACTATTATAATTATTGCTACAGTACGAGAGACATTTCTTGCACACCTGCAGCTTATACACTTTACAACCGTTTAATATTAAAATTATTGCTATACTACAATGGTTACCTGTTCAATCACAGTTGTGGTCCCCCCACTTGATTATCCACAGAGCAATACTTGCAATCCTACAACTGAATAATTAATTAACTTCCGCGATCACCAGTACTTTTTTAAACTATCCGTCTCTTCCTCTGACTCTTGTGACCGTAGCCGCAGCCAACTGACAAATAACCGAGCTCTCCCGAACCTCGCTCTTTTATGCGGTTTTCTCGGGGAGGGGGTTGGAGGGGCGTCGCACGTGACTCATCGATCGCATAAAAAGGGGTGTTGCTGCCGCGCGCGCGCCATTTCGGTGGCGGAATCGGTCGGGTGAGGTACTATCCGTTAGTCTCTTGCGCTTTTATAACTAACGCTTGTTACTCTAAAATGTGTTTGCACTTAATATGCTAATTAGTCTTTATATTTGTGCACAGGGCATTTCCTGCACACCTGCAGGTGATACACCTTACAACGGTCTACTATTATACTTGTTGCAACAATACAAGATTTACCTGTCCAATTGGCAATTGTAATCCCACTTAGTTGTGCACGGGATATTTCTTGCACACCAGCAGATCATACACTTTACAACCGTCTAATATTATAGTTATTGCTACAGTACAAGTATTCCTACTTATTCATGGACGGAACATTACTTGCAATCCTGCCCCTGAATAATTAATTAACTTCTGCGGCTACCAATACTTTTTTTTCGCCTATATGTTTCCCCTGCTACAACCTTTCGCGGCGCCGCCCGACAAATAACTGAGCTCTCCGAAGTTCTGTTCTTTTATGTCATCCTCTCAGGGGAGGGGTTGGGGGGGGGGCGCACAACCCCCATATAACGGGCATCGGTACCGCGCGCGCGTCATTATAGTGGCGATAGGGCAACAGTAAACAACTATCCGCAAGTCTCTAACACCTAGTCTAACACTTTTTTACTTACACTTTTTTACTCTAACATATGTTTGCACTTATTATGCTAATTAGTCTCTATATATTCAGACACACTCGCGGGCGCCGGTCATATACTCGCCGATTGTCGGAGAGTACACATCTCCCCTTCGTGTATTATCATGGCTTCGCACTCTTTACAACTAAAGCTTTTACGCACAAAACATATTTTACAGAAACAATCTAACTCCACAGTTTCTAAACCGCGTACTACATTGGCTAAGCTTAAGAAATACTACAGTTTTCACCCGTTGTACTTTGCAAAACCTAGCCTGTGCAACACTGCATACTGTACTGATACTGTTTTGCACGCTGTCTTAACTGACATGCTGCAGTATCAACATTTCAATCTTGTTACACCTATTGACGACGCTATCCAATTATTCTTATTCACTATATTACCGGGTTTATATGATCGTTCTTCCTTGGACACATGTCTCATTCTACTGTATCGACTCCCACTGTAAACACCTAGGAGCTCTCCTATCATGCAACTATTATTTTAATTTAATTTTAAAAATAAACTAAAACCTCCCGCGGCCCGGCGCCGCCCCACCCCATTCCCACCGAGCCCCTGCGGCTCCCACTTTTTTAAAACACCCTCCGGATGACCTTGACCCACTTCCCAAACCCATCCATCACTGTCACCCCCACCCCACACTTCCAACCCCACACCTGCCACTTCCAACCGCTGACCTTGACCTGGGCCAGGAGTGGCCAAAACACACTACTTGGATCAACTGTTTTCACTACTTCTTTGTTTTGATTTTTAACTCCATAAGTCCAGTGTTAAATTTTATAGAGACCTGTATACTGTATATCTCTTTCTATTATATGTTTGTCAGATACCATACTCACTCACGTATCAGAGAATCTCCAAAACTGTAAGGCCTAGAAGGTTAAAACTTGGCATGGACGTTTATCTTTGCTCAAAAACGTTCACTAAGAAACTGTTTTGCAAAATTCCTACAGGGCTCCGCCCCACACGAGTTCAAAAATTTGATGTAATTACTGTTGGAGATTCAAAGCCATCAGCTGTTTGTGAAATAATCTATATATTAATACGCAAGCATGTTTCATTTCCTCCTTTTTTCTCAGCTCGTGTGCATCGTAGGATAAATCCTAGCATACCGTTAGAAAGGTATAGTCCTGTAGATGAGCAGAATCACATTCCAATTCACATCGGACTCCATGGCTACGCCCCACAGGCTTTCAAAGTTCCAATGTTAATCTTATGGAGAAAGAAGAATTGAATGTATCATTATAGACAGCTGTATTAAAAGCAACTGCTAGAAAATTAGGAAGAACAGATGTTTTAGTTCTAAAATGTTTTTAACTCCTTGGGGCCAGATCAACTGAAGTTTTGATCGAATTTCGATCAGGAGGCGATCTCTAGTACATTTAAAAGGGCGACGGGCCATATGGCAAAGTTTGTATCTCTTTGTAAACAATTTAACCGGTGTAAAAATGTTTAATCCAGTGGCACGGTCGTGTCACGTCGCCAAGTCCCACCCAACGAAACAGACGACGCGTGCCTATATAGACACGAAGCAGAATACGGCCAATTTTCACTTCTCAAAAGGACACAAAAAGGACGCAATTAACCCTTTTTTCGTTTTCTATCCGTTTAACTGAGCCAATGAACACCAAAAATCACCAAGCTTACTTTAAAAACCCTCAATGAAGTAAAATATATGCGTTCAAAAGTAGCCTAAAAAATGTCAGAAATGTGGTTTCCTACGCACAACAAACTATTTAAATTTTTAAGCAAAGCTACAGCCTTTATCACTGATGGGAATCACACGAAACTTTGTAGGAATCTTCGTATTTGTACGTAGTGCAAACCTTTGTGTACAAAGATCGAGTTCATTCACTTTAAATATCACAAAATAAAACAAATATGAGTTTTTTTTAAATCATTTTGTTTACATTTCGTAAATTTAAAAGGTAAACAAAGCAAACATTTGACATTTGAATTTTAATTCGTTGTAGATACCAAGCCAAAACATCTGCTATCATATTCATTGATTTGATCAGCTGGCACTTATAGATTGTGTTATACAGAAAATTATTGTTTTACTTAATACCCCCGTCGCAGCAGACCTGCGTACTCAGCGAATTTCCAAATTAGTAGTATTAATTATGACCAGATAAACCTGTAAACCAAAAATCATCACAAGCTCATAAATAGGGAAATAAATGTTTATCTCCTTATGATAAATGTAGGGAAAGAGTATGCAGGTATGCTGCCATGGGGAACACTAAAAGTAGGTTTTTAGCATTAAAAAAAATATTTTGACCATATCAAGCCATACACTAAATTTCATCAATATCTTTCCATTGCTAAAGGAGTTTGCCTATTCTCCATATGATTAACATGGGAAAAGAGTATGCAGGTTTGCTGCCATGATAAGCACAAAAACCAAGATTTTTTACCATAAATGGATGAATCTCAACCAAATGAAGCTGAATACCAAGTTTCATCCAAAAACATTGGTTAATAAGTGAAATATTAACACATCCTTATTCTCCATAAGATTAACATTGGAGCCTCAAAATACAACGTACTGTCTTTAGACTTTGTAATATCTCGGTAACCAATGGAGATAGAGCAAAGCTTCAAAATGCTAAATTGTGTGTTTTTTTGAGCTAAATCCAATGGTCAAAATAAAAATTTGAAATTTTTAAAAATTACATATGAAAAATGCAAAAAACCCATTTTTGGGGTACAAAACCCCCCAAAACTACCCCTTCCGATAGGTCGATATGTCTGGTTTACGAACTCATCCGAATAAACGTAGGATTACACATTTCTACCAAATTTGGTGTCGATCGGACCATTTTTACGAGAGTTATCGTGTCTAGGGACACATACATATATATATATATACATATATACATATATACATATATATATATATATATATAAATTTTAATGACTATTATTTTTGGTCTCTGGGCACCTAAAAACGAAAAAGTAACATGGTCCCGGGCTTAGGTCTTACCATGAGACCTACGGTAATAGCTTATTCCCTATGGGAAATTCGCTAAAATGTGTTGACTTTCGTCCAAGCCAATAAATTCATTTGAATTATCTGTATAACTGTATTAAAAAATAAAATATTGTTATCTTTAGAACTGGAGAACTGTTATTATTCTCACTGTTGTAACTTTGTCGTTACAACAGTGTAATTTTTCTTTGGTTAAGTTACAACCCGAAAATTAACAGCAAACTCAATAAAAACACACAAAACTAAACCAACTAGGAAGACTTTATCTTCAAAACGCCGTTTTAGGAGAAATTTGTCTTTGTAAATATTGTAAACTCTGGAATGCATAAAATAAACAAATAAATAAATACATGAAATATTGATCCAAACCAATGAAGAAGTGACGGGGCGCCGGAATTCTACCCCCAGGAAAAGTACCCCCATGAAAAAACGCTACGTCATTTTGACGTCACAGGTATGGGGGTAGTTTTCCGGCCGCGAACTTTTGAGGAGAATACATTATACTCTACTTCAATCATTGGTTACGCACTTTATAATTTATTTCTATAATTAACAATTTAAGCCATGTTTTGTAAGTTTACTAGGGGTGGAAAACTACCCCCGGAATACTACCCCCAGCAAAACTACCCCCGGATTTCTACCCCCGGAATACTACCCCCAGGAAATCTACCCCCGGAATTCTACCCCCGGAATACTACCCCCAGCAAAACTACCCCCAATGGACTAGACCGAGAATCCTCCACCCGCGAAAGTACTTCCACACAATTCCTTAAGTATTTAACAATTGTTATTTTATGTACGTGTTCTGTTTTTTTTTATATTTCTATTATAATATAATAATATGTAAAATTTACATTAATACAAACTTGCCCTTCGGGTAATCTCGTTCTTTACCCGAATCAAGTAAAGTTCTTTCACTCGCCGTCAAGTTCTATAATAAGCCTATGCTTTTTGTTTTAACAATGTTAAATTTTTAACATTGGTCTTATGGAGTTAAAAAATAAATATATAAATAAATAATGAAAACAGCAGACTCAACTGTCAAAGTGCAGAATATGCCTATGTGTTCCAGTATAAACATTTAGTTTTGTATGGCAGCCAATTACTAAATTATTAAATTGTACTATTTTATCATTATATAATCTATAATTTTTTTAATCGTACTTCATACTGCTGATTATGAATATTTATAAGAATAAAATTAATGTAAAAGTATATAAAACAATCAAATCAACTTGTAGAATTAGCCTACATTTGAATTTAAAAAAAGCATTTGAAAGAATAAAGCAAACACCAGCAAACTAAATAATAATTATAGAATCCTCGTGTTACACATTAAACATGTGTTTTAACAAATATACAGGAGACCCGTAGGCCTACATTGAAACAGTCTGAAAGCACAGAAAAAGGAAGCTGAAAGGCGAGTGAGTGGAGCGAACGAGCTCGTCTTGAACAAGAAATAAGCCTTTTTGCACCGGGCTGTCTGTAAATTATATTACTATCAAAAATATTACTGTTTACTGAGTTAAAAGTTTACCGAGCTAATGCTTGGCCCCCAGGTACTGAAAATTATAAACCTAATATCAAAGAATATCATGGTACGGTAATGTATTGTATATTTTATTTGATGTCAATAAAACCATACAGCTAAAAGCCTGTAAAGGATTGAGGAAAGATTGCTTATGTCAAACTAAAGCATAGGCCTATTATAGAACTTGACGGCGAGTGAGCGAAGAGAACGAGATCACCCGAAGGACAAGTTTTATATTAATATAAACTTAACATTTCTATTATTTTATAATAGAAATGTTTTAAATACCAGAACACGTAAATAAAATAACAATTGTTAAATACTTAAGGAATTGTGTACGTGGAAGTACTTTCGCGGGTGTAGGATTCCCGGTCTATAGTCCATTGGGGGTAGTTTTGCTGGGGGTAGTTTTGCTGGGGGTAGTATTCCGGGGGTAGAAATCCGGGGGTAGAAATCCGGCTGGTGTTTGGTTTGCTATAATGTTAATTTATAGCGACCAAATTAAATAATAATGTATTTATAAAACTGGGGGTACTTTTCCGGCCGCGAGCCAAAACTCCATGCCACTTTAAGCTCCGCCCCTCGTGACGTCAAAATGACGTAGCGTTTTTTCATGGGGGTACTTTTCCTGGGGGTAGAATTCCGCTACCCCGAAGTGACTATACGGTGCAAAATAATCCTCCTCCACCTAAACGTACGTGCATTAGTTGCGATGTTAACTTCTCAGTGACAACTGAACCGATCTTCAAGATTGATGTGTCAAAAAAGGAATTATGTCATATTTGCCAACTCTTCATCAAATTAAAAGGCGTAATTTCTCATCGAGCTATGCCCTATACGCTTGGAATGTTTGGTTTTGACCAACTCATTTATTGGGCAGGAAAAAATCCCGGTAGGCCGCCCCCCTTATGACAAAAAAACTGATATCCTTATAAAAATGCTATTTTTGGGCAGTGTAGATGTACCAAGCTTTAATGCTAGTACAGTATTCAGAAAACGCATGGTACGGTAAGCGTTCTTAATGTACTCCCTGAAAATTTCTGCTAGGGAAATTTTTAAACTAGAAAATGTTGTCGTTTCATAAATTATTGCAATGTACAGACGTTGCTGCAAAAAGTAATTTTAAAAATCCCAATATGCTATCATTCTAATTTAATTGAATGTTTGGAGATTGACTGATGTTTATATTAAACATCGACCAATCCTTAAAACAGATTACTATTTTGGCACTGATACGATAAAAATCGTATCCGTAGCAATATTGCTTCATCCATTCTTTCAATCAGATGTGCAATATTAAATATTTATAGCTTAAATTCCTTTTTAACGCTTCACATACGGAACACAAAACGGCTATGGAGCAGACCTGAAGTAGAAATCAGTTAATCTTAGGTTGTCTTTACTCAAAGATAGTTCTATTTAGTCTGAAAATTACACTTTTGCAGTTATTCAGGGAGTAAAAGTACCGTACATTTTCTTAACACTGCAAATGAAGCAATAATATTTGGTACGTTACGACACAAACCTATGCATTTAACAATCTTTGATTTATATCTCGATAGTAAAAATGAATTCGAAGGGGGTGACCAAGATTAAAGACACCTTCAAATTAATACCTCCTGTCACTTCCATTACGAATCACGGGTATTCAGCATGGACCCATACATTAGTATTTTAATCTCTTAATGCAGCTAAATAGCTAAAAAAAACTACCCTATAAACGTCAGCAGTGTTCCTCTGTATAAATTCCAGACAAACGAATAGAAACATAGTGTTCCGTTTAACTTTAAAGCTTTTAATTAAATCTGTTTTCCTACTTAAAGATTTTACTTTAAAACCCCAAATGGCCAAATATGATAAAAAATAATGATATCATATACAAAAACACTAAGTGTTGAGGGGTTGCCAAGTCCTAAAAAGATATGATATCAAAATATGTTCCAAGTCAATGACTTTGATTTTAGAATAGCTACTAGACAAATTGATTGGATCTTTTAATGCTTGGTAAATATTCCGTAAAACAATATTGTTTTATTTTGAAACCGTACTTGGCCAGCAGATATATTAGTAAAGTTAGGCCTATATTTACTAATGGGGATATATTACGATGAATGAAGAAGTTCTCAATATGTACAGTTAAAATAAAATAAAATACCATATCTGCTGGCTAAGTACGGTTTCGAAATAAAACAATATTGTTTTACGGAATATTTACCAAGCATTAAAAGATCCAATCAATTTGTCTAGTAGCTATTCTAAAATCAAAGTCATTGACTTGGAACATATTTTGATATCATATCTTTTTAGGACTTGGCAACCCCTCAACACTTAGTGTTTTTGTATATGATATTTAAATCATAGTACCAGGTTAACCGAGCCTGCTCATTGGTTTTAATTCACTTTTGTCATAGTGCCATGGTAAAAACTATTAAATTTCTATAAACAACCAACCATACCTCTTCACAGTTAACAGCTGTTTCAAAAAGACAGCTTAACATTAATGTTACTTCATTTTTGTAAGCTATACTTTTCGTTATTATTTCGTTACCAAAATAGCAACCCATAAGACCAATGTTAAAAATTATGATTTTTAATCTTAAATTTAGACCAAAATTCGATTTTTCCTGCGATTGAGGCTGTTTCTAAACTTAATGTTGGGCCAAAACACTCTTAAATGCAAAGTTTAAGCAAAATCTACCTGCTATATTTTGAGATCATGGATAGCGGGCAGATTTTGCTTACACTTTTCAACTAAGAGTGTTTTGGCCCAAAAATAAGTTTAGAAACAGCCTCTCAGGAAATATCGAATTTGCTCTAAATTTAAGTTTAAAAATCGTAATTTTTAACATTGGTCTTATGGGTTGCCATTTTGGTAACGAAATAACAACGAAAGGTATACAAAAATAAAAGAACAGTAATGTTAAGCAGACCTTTTGAAACAGCTGTTAATTGGGAAGAGGTAGGGCCTAGTTGGTTGTTGGTAGACATTTAATAGCTTTATTACCATGACACTATATCAAAACTAAATTAAAACCAACGAGTTTAATCTAATCATGTAAAAGGGAAAGCCCTCACTGACTGACTCACTCATTCATCACTAATTTTCCAACATCCTGACTAGCGAGATTGCTGAAATTCAGTATACTCATTCTTTTGCCTAAAATAGGTAAGTCGAACTATTATCATATCAAAATTCCTTCAGGGCTCCTCCCCACAGGCGAAATTTCAATATACGTATTACTAAATTCAAATACGAATTAAGAAACCTGTGAGGTTAAAATTTGGAGCGATCTCTTTGCTCATAGGTGCTCAAAAAAAAGTGTTTTGTACATCTTCTTTAGGGCTCCGCCACACAGAAGCTCAAAATTATACTGTTAGCCTAGGGTTGAAATTTGACATGGACGATTCTTTTTACTCATAGGTAGGCCTACTCACTAAGAAACGATTTTGCAAATATAGTTTTTGATGCACTTTAGGGCTCCGCCCCACTGGAATTCATAATTACTTTAGGGCCTCCGTGATTAAAATTTGACATGGCCGTTCCTCTTTGCTCATGGGTGCTCACTAAAAAACAGGTTTGCAATTATAGTTTTTTAAGTTCTTTAGGGCTCCGCCCCACTGGAATTCAAAATTAATTTAAGACCTCAGAGGTTGAAATTTGACATAGTGACGTTCGTCTTTGCTCATAGGTCCCCACTAAGAAAATGTTTTGCAAAACTTCTTCAGAACTCCACCACACTACTTCATTGTTTCAATGTCTTATGGAAGAAGATTTCGTTGCTCTTTAAAAAGATTTGACTTCCTACAAAACGAATTCAATCACGTGCGAAGCCGTGACATTAACTAGCTAGTATCTATATTTATTATATTTAGATATATCAAATATATTAAAAATGTTATTAAAATTGATTTTTCTTCTGTTGTCATTTACGTTTTTCGTATGATGAAATATCTAGATCCAACATGTGTGAATTTATTCTAAATTTTATAGGACTTTTTAGGCAGAGGCTATATAAGACAAATCGGCATAAAAATCACCACGGAGCTAATTTGGTCCTAAAAGAACATCTTGATTAGCATTATACGTGCTGGTACTGATATTCAGGTTGAAATAATAAAACGTCTTCCAACACTATTTGATATATTTACACTTATACTGTAATTGTTTACAAGACGGTAAATATATATAAAAGATCTTATAATGGCTATCTTATAATGGCCATTATAAGATCTTTTATATATATTTACCGTCTTGTAAACAATTACAGTATAAGTGTAAATATATCGAATAGTGTTGGAAGACGTTTTATTATTTCAACCTGAACTAAAAGAACAACCGTCAAATCTCAACACTATGACATTGTTAATTATGTCATAGTTGGAGAATTGTTTATGAAGATTGATTAATGAAATAACAATATAGTGTAATCTGATTTTCACTACAATTTAATTTTCATTCAAAGTAACTCAGTGAATTATCATAGACCATCGGTAAATCGCATGGTTTGATCATCAGGTACTCTCGATAAATTCAGCGCATTGCGCTGCACGGCCCCCCTAGTAGGTAATGTTATATGGGTGTGGAACCATGTAAAACGGTCGAAAATACCTATCGAGTGTTATAATTTTTTGGTCAATGATTTTCGTATCGCTGAAAAGCGGCTGCGACTGGGACGGAATCGTGTAGATTTTTTACCTGTTGAATAACACTGCCAAGTCCGGGTGAATGTTTTCTGAGTTATTGACTATATGGTCTCCTGTGTTTTTCGGGAAGAACATTTTGCTAGTCCTCGACTTTGATTCGAATTTACGGCGTCATACGATAGTTACAAAAATTTACATTTAACAACCATGACCTAAATTATTTGTAGCGTGTATCGGCGATCTGGTCAAGGGAAAACCGCCGATTAATAGTGATTGGCAAGTCCTAACACCCCGGGTGCGTTGGGTGATGTAGAAAGATTATTTTGAATTAACTTATATTATTTATGATGTTTCACATTCAGTTATAGTCTAATAAAATATGCACCAAATCGTGTTGGTGTCTCAAGTTAAGTAAAAATATTTATTATAACTACTAAACAAATGATAATCACAACATTAAATAAATGTTGTTAGTTTTAATTAATTTATATTTACTTTACAATTATAATTATTATTATTAGTTCCAAAATCTACGTAGTATTTAGCATAACTTATAATTCCCGAATTCAATTAAAATCATAAGACAAGCACTTTTAACTGTCGTTATTTTAGTCAACAGAAATATTACTCCTGCAAACTCTGCGCGGCAGTTCGCTAGGTCGATCATGAGCGATATGGTATCACCAAGTACCGCAGGCGCCTTTTGGCGGGAGAGGACAGGAGGGCACTGCCGGTAAATGTGTCCCCCACCATGCCACCACTACCTCCCCGCCACTTCCCGCCACCTAACCTCCAACTCCCCGCCTGCCGAGACTCTGGGCACCGTGACTGACGAGTGCCGACGGTGTGGACTGACCAATCATACAAGATAAAAACTGTATGTAAATGTATTATCGTTGAAATAACGCCTACTTCACTATGATTGGTTATTCCTCAATGTATTTATATCAAAAACATGGAGGATTTCATAAAAATAACAGTGCCGTCTGTTTGAGGTGCCGTCGTAATTGATGGCACGCGTTAAAACTTTTGTGTGATCTGTCAGTTTTACTTAATGAATTTCAAGGTAATTTGATTTTTATTACTACCTAATATTTACCAAGCCTAGCTAGTACCTTCTAAGATTAGTGTGAATAAAGAAATGGGAAAAATAATAGCTGGGTATTAGTAATATACTTAATAAAATCTGAACTTACTACCCCTAGTCAAGTTTTTGTCCTGAAATCTAGTATTTACTAGGAATCTAGTAAGTAATAGGTGTCATTCACACTCAATATCTAACCAATTTACTTACCATCAATCTTCATTTGTACAGAAATGTTTCTACAACAGGCATCCACTACGTTTCTATTCGAGTGTTCTTTCAATCTTTTGTCCCATATTGCTGGATTTATTTGAACTTGTGATATCAATTCTTCTATATCCATCGCACTTCACACACAAAAATTCACTCCGACAAGCAGGCTGTCTGAAACCAGAATGAACAATTCATTCCGGTAAAAATCGGACTCAGACAACTTGCGAGCAGGAAGTCGGCTTGCAGGTGCATTATGGACGCTTCCGTTTACTAACATGGGAAGTTAAGCTGGCCGAGTCTGCCTCTATCGGCGCCGACTGTCTGACTCAGAAAACCAGCGTGCATTGTGGACGTACCCATAGGTCCAATACTGCGCCTCTGAACCTGTTTAAACTGGTTCTGTTAATTTCAACATAATGATATCGGCCGGAGAAGTATGACTTAAACCAATCATATGTAACTCCCTTGACACCAAAATTCTGTAATTTGTTAAGTAATAGATGGTGGTCCACACTTTCAAAGGCTTTCGTTAAATCCATAAAGATGCCTATTACACTCTCCCCTTTATCTATGGACTCTATGATTGATTCAATGAAGGAGACCGAATTACACATTTAAATTACTAACAACACTTTCATATACACACAATAGTAATAAATATTTCATTTCCCAGTTTTATATATATATATATATATATATATATATATATATATATATATATATATATATATATATATATATATATATATATTACCTTCACATTCACAAGCAACATTCATATCAACATAATGGGTTCAAATCTGTCTTGATTTCATGGTTGAAAACAAAATCATTTTATTCAATCGAGAAATTAAAAAATGTGATATTAATGATTTGCAGTTTTAAAATGATGAACTTTATTTGGAAGCATTGATGTTTTTATGTTTATATAGCTTTTTCACTAGATATAAAATTATTATTGATATTGATGGCTCAACCGCCTTTTTGTATATTATATGTAAATTGTGTATGTATCTATATATATAATACGTGATGCTCTTTTTTTGTTAACACTACTCCTCCCTTATTTCTGGACCAATTTTAAAGTTTGAGGTGTCAAAAGATTCGTCTTAGTTCGTAGTTTTGCAATAAGGTTTTAGATTTTTGATATTTTAATTCTGAAGCCCACGGAAAGCCCCTAAAGTTCGATTTTTGTCCATAAGATTAACATGGGGAACAATTTTTATTTACATTTCAAAATAAAACAGCTGTTGATAGTAAAACAAACAAACACATGTTGAAAGCTAAATAAAACTTAGAATTTCTTATACAAAGGGGCAAGGTTTTAATTCCAGGTACACGGGTAAATGCAGCGCATTGCGCTGCGCAGGTACCCCTTGTCTTTATATTTATGTGACATGGTCATATGATTAAATTTAGCATTAAGTTGACTCTGTCGGTTGTATTATAAAAAGTGTTTAAAGACAACTAAGAGATTTTGATTTTGAATTGTTTACAATCCTTATCTATGCCTTACTGACGGGCGTTGGTAAAAGCAAACAACTAAAGCACCAATAAAACAGCCTCCAATGCATTACTTATTTGAAATTAAATTGCTGCTCATTAGTATATTACTTCACAGAATTACTCCAGCAACGAATTTACATATAAAATCTACCTCGAAAGTTTGAAGTTGATCTAAGACTTCCATCGAAAGTTATCATCGGACATTGAAATTGGGTTCTATCAATAGACTGAAGCACCATCAGTCATGTATGGGGATTTCAATCCTGTTCGATCCTTTCATGAAATAAAGTTTAAAAATTGTTATTTTTTTAAGTATTATTTTTTATACCAGATACTTACTTATATTTCTTGATCTTTAATTTTAAATTGAATGACCAACATGATCATTTCAATTTAAATATGTGTCAATATCTAACCCAAGAACTTCACTGTTGATTTATAGATTTTGGCAAGCACATGTACTTTGTGACAGATTCAGGGAAATAGGTTTTTGTAACTCACACATTCTGTATCAACATAAAATATTTTTAATGTATAATTAGATTTTTTCATTTTATTTTTACAGTACAACATGTATTAGTAAGAAGCATTCCCAATTTTAGCTGTCGTCTAACAGGTACACTTGTAAAACCCGGTACACCTGCAAGGGGGCTCGGGGCATTGTCCTATTGGGCACACAGCTATTACTAACTTTGCCATAACCGCCGGTAGTGAATCTGAAACAAAATATATTTTGTAGTAGAAATTATATGCTAAATGAACAAAAAATTATCATGATTCCGGGCTAAGGCCAAACAATAACAACTTTTTACTCTAACCACTTTCTAAGAAAATCACCTTTAAATGTTCTTTTTTAAAAATATATCTAACGAACTACTTAGTTACATGCAACTAACAATACGTATATGAGTCGCCATTTTGAATCATAGGTATGCACTATTATTGTAAGTGAAAAACACCCCAGGCCGCAGCAGACCTGCGCACTCAGCGAAATGCTACTGCATGTGATGACGAGACTGTGGACTGTGGACAACGAAATGGGATGAAAGTGCCATTTTATATGAAGAATCTGACTGGAAAAAACGTAATCTCATGGAATCATTGTTACGATGCTGCCTTTGAGAAACAGAATATTTCACGCCCATCTGTTGAAATAAATCCTGTTTATTTTAGTAATAAAGTGCCTATTTTTTTATAAAAATTCAAAATATAACTTTTAAACAACACAAATATTGTATTCAACTTCTAGAAAAAATATCACAATCAAAACATAAACATAAACAATACACTCCTGTTTTTAACATTTTAAAACAATAGCGGTTTTAATAAAAAACAGCTATTTACAAATCAAAAATAGCTGTTTACATGCCCTTTTTTTATTCTTTTTTTCAGAGCAATTCGGTTGCGTCTGTATGTTTTGTTCTCAGTTTGAACAATGTAAGAGTTTGGCATTTCATGTTTCCTGGTAACTTTCCCGATTACCCATTCTCTCTTCCCTTTTTGTACGTATACGTCTTCATTGTCCTTTAGCTCCCTAAATTGGTGTGATGATCTGTCATAGTATTTTTTCTGTGTTTCTTGATTTTGTTTTAGGGATTGAAGAGTTTCACTTACGGCAAAAAGTGGTTTGAAGGTGTCTTTTGGGACCGGAAGAACTGTCTTTAAAATTCTCCCCATTAACATCTGGGCTGGAGATTTGAGATGGACTTTAGGAGTATTGTTATAATCAATTATAGCCAAGTTTAAATCTCCTTTAGAGTTCAAAGTTTTTATTGGCATTGATTTTATGGTCTGGATGGCCCTTTCTACCATACCATTAGACCGCGGGTAGTAGGGAGAGGAGGTTATGTGTTCTATCTGATAGTTTTTTGTAAAAGCTGCAAATTTGTAACTATCAAATGGAGGACCATTGTCCGAATGAATCTTCTTTTGTAAGCCATGAGACCTGAAAATCTGTAATAAACTTGCAGTGACAGCATCAGCATTTGTTGTGTTCATCTTTTTAATCTCTACAAATTTAGAGTGATAATCAATCTCCAACATATTGTGTTCTGTATCTTTTATTTTAAAGAAGTCAATTCCAATCTCTTCCCATGGAATTTCGGGAACGGGGTATGGCTTTAGAGGCTCTTTAGGATTAGACCTTTAGTACTCCTGGCATATTGAACACTGACTAACAGTTTCCTGAATATTCTTCATCATCCCTGGCCAGTACAGGGCCATTTTGCTCTATTTTGACACGAATTAACACCTTGGTGTGAAGCGTGTAACTGTCTCAAAATATCGGGTTGCAAATCCTTTGGAATGACCAGACGATTCTCCATATAAATTAGATCTTGAAATAAATGTAATTCGTACCTTTTGTCCCAAAATGGTTGAGCTTCAGAATCACAACTGCTTTTATGTTCAGGCCATCCATTTTCAATGTAGTTACGTACTTTCTTCAGCGCATCATCGTTTGCTGTAGAAGCTTTATGTTTTTCTATTGCGAACACTACCAAGGAGTAAACTACCTTAGCTCCATTTTCTAGGTAATGTGTATCTATATTGTCATTGATCGGCGCTCTTGATAGGGAGTCATCAATATACATCTTTTCCCCAGGAACATGGATTAGTTTGAAGTTGTACCTCAAAAGTTCCATTACTATTCTTTGGAGTCGTGGAGATAAACTTGATATAGGTTTGTTTAGAAGACCAATGAGAGGCTTGTGATCAGTTTCAATTGTAAATTCTGTCCCATATAAGTAGTAGTGAAACTTTTTACACCCATTAACAACAGCCAATAGTTCCTTTTCGATTTGACTGTATCTTTGCTGTGTATCTGTTAGGGCTGAAGAACTGTAGCCGATAGGATGGCCATCTTGGAGAACCACAGCCCCTAGACCAAAATTACTTGCATCTTCAAATAGCGTTGATCTCTTTCTGCCACCAAAATAGGCCAAAACAGGAACTTTTGTTATCAATGTCTTTAACAATTCAAAACTCCTTTGCTCCACATCCGTCCACAAAAACAGACGATTTATGTTCAATAGCAATCGTAAAGGACCCGTTTTACGTTCTTACGTACATGATTTAATTGGCATGTATTAATTGAATCCAGTACTTTAATTGATTAATTATTACGACGTGTTTTTTTTATAATTCAGCAAAACCTTTTGAAACTATTTTTTATAAACATCTATTTTTATTTCAGTAACATTGGTTAGAGGTAACAACTTTTTTTACAAATTTAGGAAAATTTAGGAAATATTAACGTTGTTTTCCATAATTTAAGAACAATAAAAAAATATAAGAATTTTAGGAAGTTTTAACAGGACAAACCGTAACTAATATAACAGCGGGAATGAATCAAATGAGTGCAATTTAACCTGAGAGTACCTTTTCTTCACCTCCAGCAGCGCTTCATCTGGCGGCCGACACTGATGTTCCTCAACGGTGCCATAAGTCACTTCGCCATCTTTGCTGCGAAATTTTCCCCGGCACCCTTTTTGAGCTTGACTCAAACAAATCTACGCAATGACCCCTGAACTGTTTTCGCTATGTTTACGATATGCATAGCTCAAATAAAGAGCCGAAGGCTTTCTACGATTAGTCTCGACCCCTTCCATCCGGATCGCGAAGAGAACACTCCACGACTGAAGGATCTCATTAGAGGTTGGTCCTGACCACTCAATCGCCAAAAGCCGAATGAGAAACCAAAGCGCCACCCCTACCTCAGATACCATTTCAGATGAACTCTAACTAGTTTAAAATTCCATGAATTGCATGACGGCAAATGCAACAGTTGGAAATTCCGTGCCGCGCTCAAAATACCCCTAGTGGATCAGGGTTGCTGCAAAACAATACCGGCTACCTGAAGAGATGAAGCTGTGTTGCTCTGTATCTGCAGAAAGACTCTCGTCTTGATTTTTACGGAACAAAACTGAAATTGTCATCAGTGAACTCTAAAAATTAAACAAAGTTGTTACTCATTAAACTAAGTTGTTGACGATATAAATCTAAACTTCTTGTATTTAAATTAACTTTAATACCGGGTGTCCCCCAGAGAACCCGTACAACGTACACCCTATTTAAAATTTATAGTTTACAAAAACAAATTGTGCTGTTATTGGTAAACCGTTTACGCTTTATCAATTAACATTTATTTCAATGTCAGGGTGTACCAAAAGTAACCTATCCAGACCGGAAGTCACTAATTTTGTAGTAATAAAAAAGCCCCCAGTTGTAACATTTTTTTATTATACGCGTAGTTTCAAAAGTACGGGAGATGTGGGAGACCTGGTATATGGCCGTTTTAAGGGTAACCTTCGGGAAACAAAGTTGGCTAACTTAAAAGAGTATGCCCTTGATGAATAAGAAATGTTGATTTTTATCGGTAGCAAAATAACCGGCTAACCGCTTAAATTAGATTTTCAGGCCGAGGTAGGCCCTAGAACCCTAATTATATTTCGAAATGTAAACAAATATGGAATACACGATAACTGGTAATAGAACCAATAATCTTTCATAAATTTTAATTTGGGTTAAAAATTAAATGGTTTAGACCCTTAAGTCTCAATGATCTAGAATCTAGATAGAATGGCAACTAAGTCTTGCTCGTTGATTCTACGTTACTTTATTCAAAACAAACGCTTAAAAGTAGCATTCCTTAATTTTTGTATACCTTAAGCTGCTATTTCCTTGCCTTGATAACAACCCAATACTATACCATATTAACCGAGCCTGGCTCGGTTTTAATTCAATATAGTGTCACGGTAATAGAGCTATTAAATTTCCTTCAACAACCAACTATACCACTTCACAGTTAACAGCTGTTTCAAAAAGTCTGCTTAACATTAATGTTCCTTTATATTTGTATACCTTTCGTTGTTATTTCGTTACAAAAATAGCAACCCATAAGACCAATGTTAAAAATTATGATTTTTAAACTTAAATTAAGACAAAATTTTATTTTTCCTTGAATTGAGGCATTTTCTAAACTTATTTTTGGGCCAAAACACTCTCAAATGCAAAGTTTAAGCAAAATCTACCCGCTACATTTCGAGATCGTGGAACACACGTCCCTTCAGACATTGCTCGTATTATAGTATAGGATAGGATAAGCCAAAGATTAAGCAATGACAAATTTTTAAGAAAGAAAACTATTTTTCTGGGGTTGGGGCTGTTTTAAACTTGTTTTTGGATCGAACACTCAAATGCAAAGTGTAAGCAGCATCTACACGCTAGATTTCGAAATCATGGAAAATACATTGATTCAGACACTGCTCATATTATAATACAGGATATATAAAGTTCAAGACGCGGCAAAATATTAGTTTCTTAATCTAGTCTGAATTGTATAGGGAGTGATTCAGGATGGAAAGCAGTTTTTTCCTTCGTTAGAAACACTATTAAATAGCCTTGGCATGATTGCTCTAGTAATGTTCTTTAAGTAATGCTACAAATAATTATTAGTATACATCGTCCGACACGAGTAGTGTGTTTTGGTCACTTTTAAAACCGGCCACGTGCCCACGGAGCCACGTGCCGTGGCAGCTGGCGCCAGCTGCCATGTCACATAGCTTCCGGTGGGGGTTAGAGGGTATATATGAGATGCTGTAGTTATATGTTATGCCATATAGGTTGGGGTGGAGATGGCGATAGTGTTGGCGTTAGGGTGAAGTGAATTTGCGCATAAAATTAAAATTAAAAGTTAGTTCAAAATTGAAATTCGTCGGTGTTAACGAAACTCTAACAGTTGAAGAAAAATTAAGAGTTAGTTCAAAATTGAAATTGAAACTTATAACTGAGATGTGGAAAATATGTCAAGGTCATCCAGAGTAAGTTTTAAAAAATTCTATCCAACTATCACCAGAAATAGTTTTAAGTTGAAGTAGTTGGTGATAGCGGGATAATTGATTCGTGCCATGGGAGAGGTGTTTATCGTTTGAAAGTTGGCGATCGAATGAGAAGAGCCGCCTAGGGAGAGGGGTTATAAAACGGCAACCTTCCCCCACCACCCCTTCCCCCACTCCTTTAGATCAATAACCGGTCGCCGACTCTATGTGGTGAAACTGAATTAAACATGGCGGCCGCCATGGATAATTCTAACCTCAAACCTTAGCTTAGCTGAAGAGAATAGAGGAGCATGAAGTAGGAATTGTGGTGACAGCGCTTATATGAGGAATAGTAGGGGTAAAATAAAAAAACTTGTCGAATACAGTCGATAGGTGTAACAAGTTTAAAGTTGTTGAATTGTAACATAGAATGCAAAATGTTGTAAATAACACTATCATCAACACTAACCTGCGAAGTCTTTGAAGAGTATAATGGGTTAAAACTGTGCTTCTTCCTAACTCTATTTAAATTAGTTCTACACTTGGAAATTGAAGGTTTAGAAGTACTTCGTAATATGTGTTGTGTTCGCAAAAGCTTTAATTTTAAACATTGTGCAGTCATCATAACCGATGTGTTAAGTTCAGAAGTTAAAAGAAGACTGAGATATAAAATGAAGTGTAAAAGAAATTGAAACAGAAAGCCAGAGTAGTAATTTTATAGGTCAGAATTTACGAAGGCTATTCCATGGATAATTCTAACCTCAAACCTAGTAAGTGAAGTAGTCATAACATAAAACTAACGAGAGATGATGACCGAGCGGATGCGAGGCAATGAATGTTTGTAGCGCGATAAACTACCCACCTTTATAGAGGCAATAACTCCAGCCAGATGGCGGCAGATGGCAAGCAAATGACTGGTTGACCGACTTTCACCTGAGTAGTAAGAGAAGTAGGGTTCTGTGTCTATCCCTACTCCTTGGGGTCAATGACCGACCGGAAAGGTCAATGACCTCCTCCCCCCCTCCCCCCCTCCCCCCCTCTCCCCCCCCCCGAAAAAATGGAGCCCCCCCCCCCGAAAAAATGGAGCGCCCCCCCCCTTCCCCCACTCCTTCCCCCACTCCTCCAGGTCAATGGCCGGTCACCACCGGTTGTTGACTTTATGTGGTGAAACCAGACTAAATATGGCAGCTGCCATGGATAATTCTAACCTCAAACCTGCTGCGCATGCAACAAGTTCTCCGGATCGGAATGAGTCTATGCTATGCGCATGCGCCTAGTCCTGTATTACTCACTTTAGCGCTACTGCACATGGATAATTCTAACCTCAAACCTTGGTTTTGTGTTGTTGCGCATGCGCCGCTCCCCACTCCTTTGCCTTTCTTTTACACTGCTGCGAATTGGACTGGATTGAACACTGTACTGTAGTGAAACAACTTCCCCCACTACTAGAGAATCCGAGGAGCGATACGAGCCTGATCTTAGCGTCAGTCGTCAACAAACTTTCATAGCGAAAGGTTGTTGGCGACTCAGCAAGAGGTTTCAAATATATAGTAGGCCTATATATATTTGAACTTCTTCTACTACGTTGCGTTTTTTAATGCAATGTAGTATGTGTGTGTGTGTGTGTGTTTAGTTTTAAGTTGTATTAAATTTAAGAAATAATTTGCGCATTGCGATGTTAGTTATAAGTTGGGTTTAGCATTAAGGTGTATTAATTTTAAGAGGTATTTAGCATTAAGGTGTATTAATTTTAAGAGGTATTTAGCATTAAGGTGTATTAATTTTAAGAATAATGATGGTATTTGGTTGTGTTGAATTATTTGGTTTTTTAATAATGATGTGTTGTTAGTTTTAAGTGTTGCTAATACTAATTAATGTTGTTTTGCCTTACAGCTAGATGTTAGGGGGTAGATTAAATGTAAATTCAGAAGTTCGGTTGAACTTCACTTAGAAGGGGTGGGACATCCGCAAAATGCGGACTAGGTTTTTGCATTTTGTTTAGGAATATAATGGGTGGGATTAGTTTGGGTGGGGTTAGAGTTGCGTTTCTGCATTAACTGTTCCAATTTCCCTGAAATTAATGGTTACGCTTTGATGCGGACGGGAAGTTACGCTTTGATGCGGACGGCCCAGGGACCTCCCTTGCAGAACGTAACTAGTGGGTTGGGAGTGGGAACCGTTAGGCAAACAGGGTGGTGGGAACAGTATTACTGTTCCCATCACCTTGGATCATTATAAATCTTGAATGACCTTGACCCACTTTTAGAAGGGTCAATGACCCCCCCCTCCCCCCCCCGAAAAAATGGAGTCGATTCCCCCCCCCTAACCCCCCCCCCCCGAAAAAATGGAGTCGAATCCCCCCCCTCTTCTCCCACTCCTACCCCCACTCCTTCCCCCACTACTCCGGGTGAACGACCGGTCATGACCTGAAAAATTAAAATGGCTATAACTTGATAACGGATTGACGGATTTGGACAAGCGATACATCATTGAAAAAGTCTATGTAAGACAAACATTTTGGTAAAAGAAGAATTTGGTTATTTTATTTTAGTCAAAAGTTATGCGAATTATTTTAAATAAATACCTTCTCTTTCCCCTTTTCCCCCACCTCCCAGGTCAATAATCAGTCTCGGCCAGCTGCTACCCCTCTCATTTGCATATTGTTATAAAAGACGCACCGACTGCGGCTAACATTTCATTCTGATTCCAGACGTTACGCTGCGAACTTGGAGCCACAACCATGTCATCTCTGCCAACTACAACTTCTACTTTAACTTCTACTTCTACTTCAACTTCTACTACGGCTGTTACTGCACCTAAGAAAACTCTTCGTCTGAAAAATCCTCCTGACTGGTACAAGAAGCAACTTGGATCCCAACCTTCAACTTCTGGAGCTATTCTTCCGCCAACCAACACTTCTAGACTTCGCAGTATTTTTTCACCACCTTCACCTTCGCCTTCAAACGACTCCGCACCACCATCAACTATGATGCCGCCACCGCAGAAGCCAGTTCCCCGTCTTAATACCCCTTCAATTGAAACTATTGTTCATCGCCTTAGTACACCCATCATCCCACTATCACCATTGCCTCCTACCCCACCACTTACTATGCCTGAAGACCACACATATCATAAAACTAAATCCACTAAGCCTACTCCCAAACCTGCTCCTAAGCCTGCTCCTTCAGAGCAATTTCAATTATTACAAGAAGAGCGTCGTAGGGCATTTAGCCGTCCCACTACTTGCCCTGAAGTGCTCACTAGGGGAATTAAGAAAGGATCAGCTTGTGGTAGGAAATGTGTTAAAAACGAAAGTTTTTGCCATGTACATGTCGTAAAACACCTTTCTGAACCACAACTGACAGAAACCCCCACTATTGAATACCAATCCAAAATTATTGGTGTGAAAGGAAATAGGCTTAAGAGAGGTTGTGTTTATTTTTTTTAAAGTGTTATTGACAACGAACACATTTTGGCAAGTTGTAATGGCGAAAAATATAATATTAAAGTAATTGAATCCTTGCGCAAAGAGAAATCTGTTTATGAGTTAGACCCTAAAGACTATCTCCTCAGACACAAAGTGGATGGTATTACAAGGTGGGGGCGTAGAAAGTAAATTCACATAGTTTTTTTTCCAAATTGTTGCTTAAAAAATAATGGGGGAGAAACACAATGCGTTATAGCGTTGTGTTTCTCCCCCATTATTTTTTAATACTCTAAGTCTTGTGACCTACTAACCTACTTCCATCCGAGTAGTAAGAAAAGTACTTCCCCCCACTCCTTTGGGTGGATGTCTGGTCACGGTCAGCTCTTACCCCTCATTTGCATACTATTATAAAAGCGGAGCGAGCGTTGGTCACTCCTTCATTTTGCTTCTACACGTTGCTCTTGTCGTTTCGTCTCTGCTGTTTACAATATTTCTTGCTTCAAAATGCCTCCTCATCTGAATGAAAATTTTAATTCTTCTGAAATTTCTGATGTTTTTGAACAATCTGAAGAAACTTTAAGTAACAACAGTGAAAGTGAAGATGATGAGGACGATGATGATTATACTGTTGAACTTAGTGAAGAACGTAAAGTTATAGCAATTGATCCACAATTTCCATTTGATACAATAGAAAAGTTTATGGCTGAAGCTAATAAATGGTTGGACTCAGGATGTTATGTACGAATTGGCTCTTTTATATTGTATGGTGATAGTCATTCTTTCCTTGTCACACCAAATGATAGAGACCGCATGTTGCAGTGGGCACAATCTATGATGGAGTAATATGAACAAGGTGTGGACACTGGCGGCTATTTTCTTGCACAACTAGTGTAATAACAAAATTACCCTTCCCCCACCCTACACCCTATCCCTTTCAAATCCTATAAAGAAGGGGGAAAGGAGTGGGGATTATAAAATGGTGGGGGAATGTGTATAAATGCAGGTTGTTTGAAGAGACTTTTATTATTGTGGCTTTAGCAGAAACAACATGGAGTTTAAATCTTCAGCAAAAATAAGGAACAACATAATAAAGAGAGAAATTCGCAAGAAAGAAAAGATTGAACTTATAAAATTACAACTTATAATTCCTTCCATTGAAATTGGATGTAGCAAAATGAAGACTTTGGTGAAAACTAACGAATATTTGTTACAATTGCTAAAAACAATCGAAGAGTTGAAGAGCAAGAATGGACATTCTACATAGTAAAATTTGAACATTTTAATATAAATAAGTAAACCCAAAAAAGTAGATGTAGAATAGAGAGCGAGGAATAGATCACTTTGTGGTAATGGACTAACATGCCACTTAGTGCTCTATTCCTTGTTCTCGCGTTAAATTGGATTACCTTGACCTATTTGTTCGACTGTTAGAATTTGGTTAACACTGTTGAATTTCAGTTTTGAACTAACGTTTATTTTTGTTCAACTGTTAGAGTTTTTTAATACTGTCGAATTTTGGTTTTGAACTAATTTTTAATTTATGCGAATTTTTAGTTCAACTTTAGTTAATTTATGCACAAATTTAGTTTAACCAAGTGTCTGTGCTGTAGCCATTTCCACCTAAAAGTAACTACAATTAGTTGGGTGGGGGAAAGTTTGTTAAAGCTTGAATATAAAGAAGTATAGGCCTATACTAAAACTCCAATAGGAATAAAGAACACGAATGAACAATTAGTTTGTAGAAGGTTAATATTTTTGTTCAAAATGTTTGATTTCCTTGGATAGTGAAGAAGATGAAATAGTGGTGGGGGAACCGTTATAAAAGGAGGAACATGAGAGCCCATTTCATTTCTTGGTGAAATTTCGAAGAGTAAACATCTCAACATGTATTGTTGCGATAAATGTTCGGAATCGTTTCACGATGAAATTCTATTAGACTGTCATAAAGAACTAATTCACAACAACCCAGAAGAAAAACAAGAACAAGAACAAGAACAAGAACAAGAACAAGAACAAGAACAACAAGAACAACAAGAAGAACAAGAAGAACAAGATGAAATAACTGCAACATCTTCAATTACTTTACCGAATCTACAAGTATTTGCATTACCCGGTAAAGTAGTAATGCATCATAAGATTCAAAATGAAAACTTAAAGCTAGAAGAATTTATTAGAGAAGCAAAACCAATTGTAAGTAAAACTTTAAAAGAAGAATTGAAAAGATTGAACTTTCTTAAATTTGGTTTACTACTAGAAGCTATGTTTATAAATGTACAAGAAGAATTATCACCAAGAGGATTCATAACAAAAAACCGAACCATTATGGAAAGTTCAAACATTGATTCAATAGTAGAAAACTGTATAGAAGAAATATTAACAAAAATTCAGGAACACGAAGGAAGAGGATCCGGATGGAGTCTTACAAGTATTGAAGTATTAGATATAAGAGTTCATAAACATGGATATGGACTAATGGGATCTAGTTACATTCCTTTGCCCAAAAGAATTAAGGATACAAGATCATGTATTAATGTGAAAAATCAAGATAATGAATGTTTTAGATATGCGATGACATCTAAGTTTGTACCAAATCATTTTGATAAACCTAACCAACACTATGAAAATCAAAGACATAGGTACAATTTTCAAGGAATTACTTACCCTGTATCACTGAAAGATATATCAAAATTTGAGAAGAAAAATCCTGGTACATCTATCAATGTTTTTGCATTAGATAGTTCAAACAAAGTGTATCCTTTACGTGTTGTAAAAGAAGAGCTACCAGATCATACGGATTTACTACTACTAACGCGAGGAGATGTGTCTCACTATGTGTACATAAAGAAATTCGACTCTCTTGTTAACAAGCAGCTTTCTAAAGCTCGACACAGAAAGATAATTTGCAAGAGATGTTTTAATTTTCAACGAGGAGGAAGACAAGGAAGAGAATGGTTACAAGAGCACAAAAGGCTATGTAACAATAATTATGAAGCAAAGATTAATTTACCTTCGCAAAACAGAGCATTTGTTACATTTCAAAAGGTTCATCATCAATACCGTATCCCTATAGTTGTATATGCGGACTTTGAATCAACACTAATTCCTATAGAAGATGAAAATTGTGAAGCTAGAAAAAGTGTCAAATATCAAATGCACAAACCAAATAGTTTTTGTTTAGTGGTTAAATCAACATTATCAGAAGAACATTTAAACAGATATGGATTAACTTCAGAACCTCTAGTATATCGTGGTGAAAATGTAGAAAAAATATTTCTTGATCACTTATATTCAATAGCTGGAAATGCACAAAGATTATATACAAATATTGTACCAATGAAACCGATGGAGGAAGAAGAAGAAATTCAACATGAAAATGCAACTCGATGTTTCTTATGCAAAAATGATTTTACTATTGAGAATTATAAAGTTAAAGATCACGATCACCTCACAGGTTATTACAGGGGTGCTGCTTGTAATAAATGCAACTTGAGCTATCGTTTACCACTATTTATTCCTGTGGTTCTGCATAACCTCAGTGGGTACGATGCTCATTTTATAATACCTGAACTAGGAAGAGACGACGGTAAAATCGATGTGTTAGCTGAAACTTCAGAAAAGTTCATAAGTTTTTCCAAAGAAGTTGGAAACATGAAACTAAGATTCTTGGACTCCTACAGATTTATGCCGTCAAGTTTGTCCAAACTTTCAGAAAATTTAAGGAAACAAGATTTCATCGAAACAAAGAAGATTGTAAATAACGACAAACTGGATTTGGTACTTCGGAAAGGTGTGTTTCCATATGATTACATAGACAGTTTAGAAAGATTTAATGAAACATCACTTCCGGCTAAAGAAGAATTCAAAAGTAAACTTTATGACATGGACATATCTCAAGAGGACTATGATCATGCATGTAAAGTATGGAACGATTTAGGATTTAGAACATTGGGAGAATATTCAGATTTTTATGTTAAATTGGATGTAACTTTACTATGTGATATAATGGAAGAATTTAGAAATACATGTTTTGCAGCATATGGATTGGACCCTCTTCATTCGTACACTTCACCTGGATTAGCATGGCAAGCTATGTTGAAAGAAACAAATTGTAAAATACAACTTCTTACTGATATAGATATGGTTATGATGTTAGAGTTAGGAGTTCGAGGGGGATTGACGCAAAGCGTTACACGACATTTCAAGGCGAACAACAAGTATCTGCCCGATTATGATGCATCAAAACCAACAACATTCCTGGGTTATTTTGATGCAAATAACTTATACGGATGGGCAATGTCGAATCCCCTTCCATATGATAATTTTAAATGGATAGATCCAGAATCGATTGGAAACATAATGGATATACCGAAGCATGGTGAAACTGGTTACATTTTTGATGTTAATTTTGAATATCCTGAACATCTTCATGATCAACATTATGATTTACCACTTCTTCCTAAGACTGAAATTTCCCCTACTGGAAGATGGCCAAAATTAATGATGACTTTAACCGACAAGTCTCGATATGTTGGACACTACTGGATGATACAACAAGCTTTAGACTTAGGATTGAGAATTACAAAAATTAATCGAGTACTACAATTTTCTCAATCTTGTTGGTTAAAACCTTACATCGACAACAACACAAGAAGAAGAGCCACCGCTACATCAAGTTTTCAAAAAGATTTTTTCAAATTAATGAATAACGCAATATTTGGCAAGACTTTGGAAAACAAAAGGAAACATAAGGATATCAAATTGGTAACTGATCCAGTAAAATTACAGAAATTGGTGCAACAACCAAACTTTGGTTCATCTATAATTATTAATGAAAATCTAGTTGTTATTTCCATGAACAAGAAGTCAGTTACAATGGATCGTCCTTTGTATCTTGGAATGTCAATCTTGGATATTTCAAAAACACATATGTACGAGTTTCATTATAAGAAGATGGTTAACTATTATGGAAGAGAGAACATTGGTATTGCATATATAGACACGGATGCACTAATTTACTGGATTAAAACAAATGACATGTATGAAGATCTACGCACCTTTATATATAAAGATGATTTCGACTTTTCCGATTATCCTAAGGATCATCCAAATTACGACTATGACAGAAATAAGAAAGTATTGGGAAAATTTAAAGATGAAACAAATGGTGTGCCGATGATGGAAATTGTAGCATTAATGTCCAAACTGTATTCATTTCAACTGTACATAAACGAGAGGAAAGAACATCAAGTCACGAAGAAGGCCAAAGGAATAAAAACTTCTTTCCTGAAGAAGAACGTACAGTTTGAACATTATAAAAGATGTTTGTTTGAAAATGTTGAAACAACTGCAACGTTCAACACTATTAGAAGTTATAATCATCAACTATTTAGTGTCAAACAAACAAAGTGGGCATTAAGCTACAAAGATGACAAGCGCCATATTTTAGAAGATAAAATTAATACTTTACCATTCGGCCACTACTCTCTAAACCCTATCGACCAGTAAACCTATTCTTCGTCCTCTACCTTCTTCCTTTTTCCTTTCCGTAAAGAAGAGGGGACATGGCAAGCCTAATGCCATGTTCCCTCTTTTTTACACTAATATGAAATGGCCTTGACCTATATTCAAACTATATAAATGAGAATAAACTATTCTATGGATCAGTATTTTTACATGCGGTGTACAAGCAACATCTGAAGATGGAAAGTGTGAAGGACAAGATTGTAAATGAACTACATAAACCAGCAAGAAGAAGATTTCCAAGAAGAAGTACAATCATTAAAGGGATGAATGATCTTTATCAAGCTGATCTCATTGAAATGATACCGCACAGTAAATTAAACAAAGGATTTAAATATATTTTAACAATTATAGACTGTTTTACTAAAATAGCTGACGCTTTACCATTGAAGGATAAGACTGGTAAAAGTGTTACAAAAGCTATGGAAACCACAATACAAAGAAATAAATTTAAAATTAAACATCTACAGACCGATGATGGAAAAGAATATTTTAATAAAGACTTTAGAGCTTTGATGAAGAAATATCAAATAAATCATTATTCTACAAATTCTGAAGTTAAAGCTTCAATAATTGAAAGATTCAATAGAACATTGAAAGGTGCGATGTATAAACAATTTTCAAAACGAGGATCATATGTGTGGTATGACATATTACCACAACTTATAAAACAGTATAACAACAAATATCATCGTACCATTGGAATGAAACCTATCCAGGTAAACAGTGCTAATGCGAAAATTGTATTACAACGCATTAAAAATAATACAACACCGAAATTAGAAAAATTGTAACCAAAGAAGTTCAAGGTCAACGAAAAAGTTCGTATAAGCAAATACAAAGGTGTATTTAGTAAAAGATATCTACCAAATTGGACTAATGAAGTATTTACAATTTATAAAGTGCAACCAACTATACCTGAAACCTATTTATTAAAGGATAACAAGGGTGAATTACTTCAAGGTGGATTCTACGGACACGAATTGTTGAAATCAACAGTTGGTGATGTATATCTTGTCGAGAAGATTTTACAAAGGAAAAAGGATATGGTTAAAGTCCGGTGGTTAGGGTTTGATAAAAGTGAAGACTCTTGGATTCCTTCAAAAGACTTAGTATAGTTGTTTAATAGCTCATTGTGTGTTTAACCTTTATACAAGATGGAGATTGTACAACAAAAAGATCGATTTAATATCAATAACATTGATGAATTGACAGTTGACAATGATAAGTTAAATCATGGAAAACATGGTGAATTACTACCAAATACGATAAGATGTCTAATAACTGGTCCTTCAAATTGTGGAAAAACTAATGTTGTTTTTAACCTTATAACTAATCCTAAAGGATTGCGTTTTAATAATATATACATTTTTTCAAAATCATTGCAACAACCAAAATATCAATTATTGGATAAAGTACTTGCAAGTGTACCTGAAGTGAATTTTTACAAGTTTAATGCCAGTGAAACAATTATGCAACCGAATGAAGCAAAACCATTTTCTATTTTTATATTTGACGATGTTTCTTGTGAAAATCATGACACAATAAGGAACTATTTTGCTATGGGAAGACATCATAATATTGATAGCATTTATATTGGTCAAACATACAGTAAAATTCCAAAACAACTCATAAGAGACAATGCAAATATGTTGATCATCTTCAAGCAAGATGAAACAAATTTAAAGCATATATATAATGATCATGTAAATGCGGATATGCCATTTGAAAAATTTAAAGAGATGTGTGGCAAAGCATGGAATAAGAAATATAGCTTTCTCGTTATTATGAAGGAAGAAGATATTAAAAATGGTAGATATCGTATAGGGTTGGATAAATTTGTATTTATGCGTTGAACTACCGATGCTACATCTAGTTACACGTTGAACTTCACAGTGTAAACATGGTGAATCAAGAAAAACTATTGAAAGAAATAAAATCACTCAGTGATTCTATTAGGATGAAGAATCGTGCATTGAGGATGGGTTTAAGTGAAAGAGAAGAATTTCTAGAGACTACATTTAAACCTATTACGGAACCTTTAAAACAGATATCAGAAACTATTGGTAAACCTCGTTATGAAGGAGATGTTTTACTACCAGTTTCTAAACAAGAAGTACAAGCATTAAAAAAAGAAGAAGATGATGATTCATATACAAGTGCTAGTGAGCAAGAAGAAACAAAAGAAGAAGAAGAACCAATTGTTGAAAAGGAAGAAGAACAGCCAATACCAGAAGCAGAACAATCTATTCCAAATTTAACTCAATTGAGTAGCGATATATTACAACATGGACCTCTTGGAAGAAAATATATAATGAAAATGCTACATGACATGAAATCAAACCCAAATTTGAGTAGATCACATGTATACGGAGCAAGAATTGATGGGAATGAATTGAAGATCGGCGATTCAAAGCTTGAAATAACACAAGACGATTACATCATTATTGGTGAGCATAGATATAAAGGAACAAAAGGATTATATGAATTAATTTTTAAAAACATACCACTAAGATATTCATCCAAAGATTTAAGTGTTTTTAAGGAGATTCTACAAAATACTAACGCTCATAAAAGAAACTACTCAAAGGATGCAATGATTAATCGTTCACGTGCAACAAAATATAACATCGTTATAAAAAAGTTGTTTCCTCCACGAAAATTGCCAACATTACGTACTGCACCAGCGGTGAGACAACCACTGAAAAGAAAATCTTTATCACTTATGGATTTATCACTTCTTGAACAACATGGTAAAAAGAGTAAAGGAGATACTTCAACATCTGGTAAAGGATTGATGAAAAATCTATACAATACGAATGTGATTTACTACAACGATATCAATAAATTGGTTGATAGAATGAGACTATTGCATGAAGCCATGGAAGCCGGTCATACAGGTTTGAATAATGAATGTGTGGCTCTAGTTGATGAACTTAGGAATCGCGGTATAGTCGTATAATTGTCCGTGGATATAAAAGAGGTGCAAGCATAAGACGTATCAGTTCTAACATGAGCGTCGACAAGTTCGGACGGTACTCCGCTTTAGGAGTGCAAGTTGGAGAAGACAGAAAAAGAAGTGGATTACCGCAAACACCAGAAGTTGACTATAGCATAAGTAATAAACGTTTAAAACTAGTTAAAGATCCAGAAGAAGATACTGATGGAGCAAATTTGAAGACAGTAAAAGAAGCTACTTCAACATCATTAAAATTACATAAGAATACTTACGATGTTAAATCACATAGATTAATTAATGTTGGTAAACCAACTGAAGGTTCTGATGCAATTACTAAAGAGTACTTATCATCTGAACTTTTAAATACTTTAAAATTGCAATGGGGTAATAACTTAAAAGATGGACAAACGTATAATGCTGGAAATTATAGAATAACCAATGTGGGAAATCCCAAAAATGATAAAGATTCAGTTAATAAAGAATATTTACATTCTATAATACCTGAAAAAACTGAACATGGATTTTCTTTTTATAAATTTATTATAAATGACATTGGATACCCAAAAGAAGACGGTGATGCTGTAAACCTAAAATACATCAAGGACAACTGTATTTTACAAGATGCTGATGGAATCGATTGTCATGGAAAAACATTGACAAATGTAAAGTTTGGTTCTCAACCAAAAGATGCTGTTACTATGGAGCAATTATCCAAAGAATTAAAAAAAGAAACATCAAATTTTGTAAAACATGAAGATGCCGTGTTAAAGCGGGGAGATAAATTTATACATGGAAATAAAAAGTTTGATTTAATGCAAGGAAATAATGATGAATGGGATGCAGGACATAAAACAATAACAAATGGAAGATTTGGTATAAAAGATTCAGATGTACCTCTTATGGTGCAAACATTAATTGCAAGTGGTGGTAGATTAGATACATACGATGGTCGTAATAGAAGAATAAAAAATATTTATCCTGGTTATGGAGATGATGATTGTGTTACATTGAGACAAACAATAACTTGGGATAAACACTTTGGGACCAAATATGATGCAAAGATGAAGAAAATAATTAATATTTTACCAGGTGAAGATTCAAATGATGCTGCTACTATTGGACAAGTCATAACAACATCAAAAAGTGATTTAACCGCTTACACGTGTAATGATAAACGTATTATGCAGTTACAAGATCCTCAACATCCGAAAGATGCTGTAACTTTAGATTGTTTAATAAGAATAGTGGGTAATTTACTTATTGATACCCACAATCATATAGCTAGTACAACGAATCATGTGGTGATTCAACCCGATGAACGAGAAGCTTGGATTAAAAATAGAATCATAAATCAGTATATAATTAATTTGAATAACTAAGTCTTTAAATATAAAAGATTTTGCACAAGTTATTCATTTATGTAAAGTATCTCGTGGAGTAAACACACCAGTTATATAAGACAACATAATGAAGACCATATCGCTCAGTCATCGTCAAGACAGCGGCAAGAGAGGACGTGGTATAACATCAGCTGCATTATCCCTGCTCAGACGGATTCCAGTTGGTGCTGTTGTAAATCGAACGATAGACGCTTTACCATACGAATTACATCTGCCCGGAGGTTATCAATATTGTGGACCTGGAACTAAGTTGGCAAAACGTTTAGCAAGAGGAGATCCTGGAATTAATAAATTAGATCAAGCTTGCAAAGAACACGATATAGCATATTCAAAGTATAAAGATTCAACAAATAGATCATAAGCAGATAAAATTCTAGCGGAAAAAGCTTGGCAAAGAGTAAAATCAAGTGACGCAAATATTGCAGAAAAAGCAGCAGCTTGGGCAGTAACTACAGCCATGAAGACAAAAGCAAAGTTAGGTGGTGGAAGACGTCGCAGAGGAAGACCTGCAAAGAGAGGCGCTCCCAAAAGAGGTGGAAACATTAAAAAAGGACGTCGTAGAACTCATAAGGCAAGTGTAAAGAAGACTTCTGTTTGGCAAATGGTAAAAAACGGAGCAGGTTTATACCTAAGACCATACCGTGTGTACTAAATAAGAAGAATCAATTGATAATTCCAAATAAAGCCTTAACAAATCATCAGTTAAATGATTATGTAAAATGTTTGAAAATACCATTCTTTCGAGGAGTTTTTATGAAAGATGCATTACCAACTAAAATATGGAAAAATAAAACTGGAATAGTAAATTTGGATTCCACCTATGGTCCAGGCACTCATTGGGTATGCTATAAAAAACTCGGACAAACCATTTACTACTTTGACAGTTTTGGCAATCTACCACCGCCAAAAGAACTGCAACATTATTTTCGAAACTCCAAAAACATTTTTTTCAATTACAAAAGAGAACAACCTAACAATACTGAAATATGTGGGCATTTATGTTTGGAGTTTCTAGCGAAGAGTGTCAGTCAGCTTTAAGATGTCATCGTATACAGTGTCACTGAGTGGAAATTCATCCACATTGAAAAGTACGCTGTTCCCAGCATTGCGTCTATCCAAGGAAAGATTATGGGAAGCGGCATTACTTGATTTGACTACCTACAATTCAATTCCTAATGTTACAGAAGGAAAAAACAATTTACTACATTATTATGAAACTAAGGATGCTGCAGGAAAATACTCAGAATTGAAAATAATTACATTTCCTACTGGAGCATATGAAATTGATGACATAAACCAATTATTACAGAAACAACTCGGAGAAGACAATATCACCGTTAAAGGAAACAATAATACTTTAAAAGCAGAAATAACTTCGAAATATTATATTGATGTCAGCTTGGAACAGTCGATTGGCAGTTTACTTGGATTTACAGATACAAAAAAGAAAATCTTAACTCCTGGAACTACTCATTCAGGTGATTCAACTGTAACAATATTGAAAGTAAATAGTATTGATGTCACGTGCAACATTATACACGGATCGTATAGAGATGGAGTTAATCAACATATTTTACATACATTTTATCCAACAGTGGCTCCCGGTTTTAAAATTGTTGAGAAGCCACAAAACTTGATATACCTACCGTTAAACACCAGTTTCATTTCAGACATCGTACTGAACATATTGGATCAAGACGGTCATAGTGTTGACTTTAGAGGAGAAACAATTACTATACGGATACACATCAGAGCAGCAACATAAAAGTCAACATGGGATTATCATTTAAACCGCAACGGAAGAGTCGGGAGCTCAGTAGCTCCTCGACATTGGAAGAGTTAACATCGGAAAACATTCGTTTTCTACAGAAGATTGGATTGAAACTTAACAGCGATGGATATCCTGGATATATCTCAAGGACCAACGTTCGACGAAACACTATGGGAGAAGGAATATCACACGCACAACCCTTACACTTCATCAAAATTAAACAATAACGATGAAATAAGGATCCCCATTCAACAACAAGATATTTACACTTTACCGTGTGAAAGTTACTTGTACATCGAAGGACGGGTATTAAAATTGGATGGAAAAACTGCTTCAACAGTTCCTTTTATAAATAACCCGATGGCATATCTTTTTGATGAAATAAGATATGAAATATCAGGGGTGACGGTTGATTCAACAAAAAAGGTTGGTTTAACAACGACATTGAAAGGATTAACATCATTAACACCGCATGAGAAGAATTCAATAGTCACTGCCGGATGGGTTGCCCCCGATAAAGACACTATAACACCAGCTTCCAACGGTCACTTTGATTTTCATGTACCTTTACGATTGCTTTTGGGATTCGCTGAAGATTACAAACGGGTAATAATAAATGTCAAACAAGAATTAGTATTACTCAGATCTTCAACTAATAAGGACTTGATACTTGCAGACCCTGCAACTACGGAAGATAAACTGGAATGGCAACTACAGTTGGATAAAGTTGTTTGGAGAGTACCTCATGTAAGATTGGCTGATGAACATAGAATCCTATTATTGAGAAAGTTGAAATCTGACCGTGATATTGTGATGCCATTCCGAAGTTGGGAATTTCATGAATACCCTACACTACCTCAGACAGAACGACAAACATGGACCGTCAAGACATCAACTTACTTGGAACGAGCAAGGTACATAATACTCGGTTTTCAAACTAAGCGAAAAGATGTTATCACTGCAAATGCTGGTCAATTTGATCACTGTAAAATAAAGAATTGTAAAGTTTTCCTAAACTCTCAATTCTTTCCCTATGACAATTTGAATGTCATGTTTAGCAAAAAACGTTTTTCCATTTTATACGATATGTATGCAAGATTTCAATCGTCATATTATGGAAAAACTAATACACCACTATTATCACCTGACCAGTATTATTCCAAGGCTCCAATAATTGTAATCGATTGTTCAAAACAAAATGAATCGGTAAAATCATCAAGTGTGGATATAAAAATTGAAATGGAATTTGAAGAACCAGTAGCGGATGGAACTTCGGCATACTGTCTAATTCTACATGATAAAATAGTTACTTACACACCGCTGACCGGAATTGTGAAGAATGTACTTTAAGAAGAATTGTACAACGACTGCAAATTTTTGAGGTTAGAATTATCTGCTTCAATTTTTGAGGTTAGAATTTCATTTGTGAAAGACAAGTTGAAAACAAACAATTATGTAATTGTATAAATTTCAAGGATTTTACGAAAAATATAAAAGCGAGAAAATAATTAGTGGAAACTTCATTCTATCTTCAACCGTCGTATGGGAAACATCATTCGCAAGATGAATTCTACTAACGGAGAAGAAAATACACCTCTAATGGATGATAATAGTTCAGATATAGAAAAACAAGTTGAACGAGAAATGGACGAGTTCCTAAAGTTTAACAAACATAAGAAGAGAGAAGAAGAAGAAGCTGAAAAAGAAGTAAAAAGGAAGAAGGTTGAAGTTAACATTACAACCAATATTTTAACAGAAGTATTTCTTCGGATTATCTACCCAATTTCTTCATGCATGACAAAAAGTATATCAGTTGGAATTTTAAAATCAATGGATTATTCACCAATTGTTATTTTAAATCATGGAAACAAAATGGTTACTTTCAGTGAAACTACTTGGGAATCTTTCATGAAACATTTACATCTTTTGGAGTGCTATTTAAGTAACAACACATTTGGAAGAAGAACAAGATTAAGTTTATTGGAATCAAATATTGAAGTTGATATAGTAAAACATCGTGGAGGACAAATTGTTCGCTTCAGAGATTTAACTACACATAATGTTAAATTATATTTCACTAAAGAAGAATTTTACACTTTAAGTTGTACTACCGGTCCCGTCACCAGATATTTGAAACAACTAATATTTTCAAGTGCAATAATTAAAGACTATCTAATTGATACATTGGACAAAAAACCTTTTGTTCCAATTTTATACGGTCCCGTGGATACTTCAATCTTTAATAGAATACCTCAAGAAGTTGAAATGTGGAGACAATTAAACAACTATCACACCAATTTTAATATTGATGAAGTGGCACAAGAAGTGAAAGAAGAAGAACAATCCTGTCTGTTATAAACATCGGCTCATTCAATTTTTAAGTCAGTTGTTAGTAAGACTTCATCATGAATAAACGGGTTTCGTTTTCTAATGCGCCACATATAATGGAAGTTAAAAGAGGTATAATTGAATTTCAAGCTTTCCGAGGAAATGATGGTAATTTTATTATTAAAGAATTAGTAATCTTGGACATGAACACATCAGTAGTTTATCATTATTTGCTCAAACCTCCAGTACCATTTAATAGACTAACAACTAAAGCGAAAGTTACAAACAAATGGTTGAACAAACATTTTCACAACTTAAGATGGGATGAAGGTTTCATTAATTATAACATGATGCCGCACATTATGAATCATTATTGCAAAGAGTTTAAAATTATCTACACAAGGGGATTGGAAAAAGCAAATTGGATACAATCATTTACAAGCAACGAAGTGATTAATGCAATAATTGATAAAGATTTCCAATGCTACTTCAACGAACTTTGTATTTCATCAAAAAGTTTTAAACATCGAAGGTCGCAGTGCGCTTTAAAGAATGCCTACCGCTTGAACAATTTCCTTCAACAAAGTGGTGGGTGTAGTGTCAGTAGTGGGGGTAGTGTCGATTATAAAAGCGAGAGCGCTACCATGACGCAGCATGAGTATTACTCTAACCTCCGAAGAGACAACATCTCCGACGGACATTCTTATTAACAAGAAGATTAACAACAACATCAAGATGGCATCACAGAACTTACTTCAAAGTTTAGTTGATCAGTTCAACGCTCATTCTAAATCATCAATTCTACCTACAAAGAAATGTTCTGAACTAAAAGAAGAAAAACACTACATCATTCATACGATTAAGAAAATGGAAACTTCAGTAGGTGATGCTATTAATTGCACATTGAGCGAGGCTCCATATACAGTTGGTGATGAACCAAAATTTCAGATCTTCCTACCAAGACGCTTTGTACAACTTCTTCAAAATGAAGATCTTCGTGTAGTTCAACCCGGCGCACTCTATTTGGTTTCGCACGGACCAAGTGGAAACAACTCAACTGAACTAACTATTCATGTAACACCTACTACTGATTAGTTTGTACATAACATTGTAACTATTTGTTTGTAATTGTTTTTCAATAAATATGATATAAAGAAAAAACAAAAAAAATTAAAAGAAGCAACATATTGTGATGTCTTTGTACATTACAATATGTTGCTTTTTTTTAAAATTCCACGGGATGACCTTGACCCACTTTTGTGTGATTATAAAAGCGAAAATCTACTTGTAAAATTCATCAGTCTACGACTACCTTTCGTACCTTACACATCTCGCTCACTCTATCGCTTAATATAAAAACTAAAAGATGTCTCTCAAAGTCAAGTATGCATCTTATGATACCAACACCATTACAACTTTTGAACAACTCGAAGATTTAACCAACGAAATGCGAGTTTTACTTACCGGTGGTTATCACTTAACTGTTGATGTTAGTGCTACTAATACAAGGATGTTCACTAAAACAAAATATTGCGATGATGAAATATTTATTTCTACACAACCTACAACTTCTTCATCGCCAACTGGTCAACATAACATCAAGTTCCAAAAGTATTAACAATGTTGAATAACTTTTGACAGACAAAACTACAACTAAAGAATCACATGATCAATGTGAGTTAATAAAAAGGATGTGATACTTGTATAAATAATCATTTGCTTCTCAGCTCTCACCACGACAAGACCTATTTAAGAAAATGTTGTACAGAATGATGATTCAACTTGATGGAAAAATCTATGGAAAAGACTACAACACCGTTGAACAAATGACCCAAGATTTAGATGTATTAACTAAAGAAGGATATCAAGCTAAATTAATTTTAAAATTTCCTGAAGTACATCCATTATCAACAGAAGAACTTGTTGCTATGGCTAAGGCGGAGAGAGAGAAAAAGTCTGAAGAAAACAAAGAGAAACAAACTTCCTAAATTTTAATAATCCTTACACTTGTAAGGTATAATTTTTTAAAACTCCATTTGGATGACCTTGAAATTACCTCCACCACTTTTCACAGTACATAAAACTCACTACTCAACACTATACACTCTTATTCTTTCACTGGACTCCGCAGCGTCAACATGGAAGAGCAAAAATACAAGTACAAACCTCGTTACTGTTGTGAACAACAGTGTAAAGATTTAGGACCAATGATGGTGGATGGGTTAGCTTGTACTAAATGTGAATTCTTCGGATCTTGTTATTGCAAATGCAAAACAAAACAACTACCACCACCGGAATTGCGAACTTTCAAATTTTACAAATCAAGATATTTTCATACATGTTGTCCTCAAAGATGTTTCAAATTTCACCCTCTAGATCTTGCTCATTGTCAACGCACCAAGTCTCATCAAGATGATTTTTGTACACATATGATAAAAAGATGTAAATACAGATCAGATTGGTATTCCGATCCTGTAGAACCATCAAATGTGTAATTTCAGTTTTACACTCTTTTTTAAAACTTCATTTGGATGACCTTGAGATTTCCCCCACCACTAGTTCTAATTTTTATATAATATTAAATCATTCCACTTCCAACACTCTAACTAACAACATGGAAAACAAATTTATCAAGTTTGAACATATAATAACTGACAGGGAGGAGATGGAAGAATTGTTTCAAAACTTACTTTCTATCATTGACGAATATCCTATAATATGGTTCAGAATTGTAGTTCAATATTTAAATCCTGGTGAATTGTTTTCTTCATCGAGTGAAGAGGATGAAACAACTACTTCGGTTCAAATAATTGAATTAAAAGACGAAGAAGAAGAACTAAACATTTTATTCAATCATAAGCTCAAGGTTCCCCATATAAAAGCCCCCTCCCTAGACAGCCCCCTCCCTAGACGCCTGCTCAAGGTCGCCATTATATAAGCCCCCTCCCTATGTGCCGATCCTCATTCCATCCCCGACTCTTCAACGATGAACAACTCTCCTTTGGCCCGAATGAATTCTAGTTTTGAAATAAACTCTAAAGAAGAGTTACAAGACATTTTTAATATTTTACAAGAACTTGTAGATAATTTTACAACCATCAAAATGAATTTGGAAATAACATACGATTGTCCTATTTGTGATAAGGTTGAAAGTTTAAACGAAGACAGTTTACTAAATCTAACTCCTGCACCATCTGACACTACTGATGGTAATAATGAAGAGCAACGTCTTTCCCCCACCACTTCTTTGTAATTCATCCTTCCCCCCACCACTTCTTTATTTAACTAACATTTCTCCCTTTCACTTCTTATTCCGTCTTCGACTTCTGAACTATCAACATCACTAAAATTTCAAACACTAACACAATCATGATGGATATGATGGATGAAGTTCCCTTCGTAACTAGAATGGAAGAGGATAAATTGAAATTGGAAATTAAACGATTGGAAATGGAACGGGAAAACCAACTTGAAATGTTACATTTGTTCAAGCTTTTCAAATACATCATCTGGGGACTCTGCATTTACCTTCTCATCGTCGTCGGTGTTTGCATTTACAACTCTGTAATTCATCACAAAAGTTCAACTTGTTTAAACTCTGCTGTTGCACATTAATTGTATGTTCACTAATAAAATTCAAAAGTTACTTCAACCTATCCTACTATCACCAACTAGTTCAACTTAGAACTATTTCTGGTGGTAGTTGGGTAGGCTTTTTTAAAACTTACTCTGGATGACCTTGACATACTTTCCAGATCCTATTTATAAATTTGAATTTCAGTTTTAAACTAACTTTTAGTTTTGTTCAACTATTAAGAGTTTTGTTAACACCGTCAAATTTCAGTTTTCAACTAACTTTTAATTTATGTATACTTTTAGTTCAACCCTAGTTACTTTATTCGCAAATTCAGTTCAACCGACCGCCAACGCTATTGCCATCTCCACCCCAATATTTTAACATTTCTGCCCCCAACACCTGCCCGAACATCTGTTCGGTTTTAAAAATATAAAAGAAAGGTAAAGGAGTGGGGGTGGCTCATGCTCACCAATGCAAAACTAAGGTTTGAGGTTAGAATTATCCATGGCAGCCGCCATGTCTGGTTCAGTTTTACCACATAGAGTCGGCGACCGGTTATTGATCTAAAGGAGTGGGGGAAGGGGTGGTGGGGGAAGGTTGCCGTTTTATAACCCCTCTCCCTAGGCGGCTCTTCTCATTCGATCGCCAACTTTCAAACGATAAACACCTCTCCCATGGCACGAATCAATTATCCCGCTATCACCAACTACTTCAACTTAAAACTATTTCTGGTGATAGTTGGATAGAATTTTTTAAAACTTACTCTGGATGACCTTGACATATTTTCCACATCTCAGTTATAAGTTTCAATTTCAATTTTGAACTAACTCTTAATTTTTCTTCAACTGTTAGAGTTTCGTTAACACCGACGAATTTCAATTTTGAACTAACTTTTAATTTTAATTTTATGCGCAAATTCACTTCACCCTAACGCCAACACTATCGCCATCTCCACCCCAACCTATATGGCATAACATATAACTACAGCATCTCATATATACCCTCTAACCCCCACCGGAAGCTATGTGACATGGCAGCTGGCGCCAGCTGCCACGGCACGTGGCTCCGTGGGCACGTGGCCGGTTTTAAAAGTGACCAAAACACACTACTGACACGACAGTCTGAATCGGAGAAAGAGTATAGGCCTAGTACAAGGTGTTTCTTTTAAAACACAACCCACGATTTGATTTGAAATCAAATATAAAACACTTCTTTGTTACGAATTCCGTGGTGGATGTTCTACACGGTGTATTCCAGCCGGACCGTGGTGTTGCGCTGTATCTCTCTGTTGAGATAACCGGAGTGTTTCACCACGCGGGGCTGGTGGGAAACCGTGTCAGACATGTCTTCTTAAAAAATCTTATCACTAGAATACAGTAAATGGAAGAAGACTGTAAAGTAAGTGGTATGAAGATAACTATAGTACCTAACAAAATTTTGCAGAACTCGCAAAATGACATTGTATGAATGTTAAGAGATTATTATGTCATATAAACACTAGAAGTACTGTACGGTATTCTAATGTGTGGGTAGTAAGCCGCTGCCGTGCCGCCCCGGCCGAGGCCGACCGCTGCCGCCGCCGCCGCGCCGCCCCTGTCGAGGCAGGCCGCTGCCGCCGCCGCCGCGCCGCCCCTGCCGAGGCAGGTAGTGTACCGATTCATTAGTACCTCTGTTTATGGCCTTCGCATCAAACCCTCGTCAAACGGTCATTAAACATCTGTCACCCGAAGCTGTACCGATTTAGCACTGATTTGTCGTATGTACCAATTTAGCACTGACACCAACTCGGCGGCCACCTTTTTGATCGATTCTCCGTTGTCTAAACGTTTTATAGCGTTAAACGTTGCCTCAAGGGGGACCACTACTCTCTTACGTTTTCCACTCATAACCAAACACTGGTAGTTTAACTGGCTGGGTAGCTGAGTGGTTATAGTGCTCGCCTTTGAATCCAAAGTTTGCCGGTTCGATCCTGAGGGAAGTTAGTAGCTTTTTAAAGGATCGATTCCGGATCCAGGTGTCATTTGTCATTGGGCTATCAATTAATGATGTTTTCTAACAACTGGTCGATGTTAGATGGTAACAAGACTGGGGTTTGGATCGTTCCCCGTCAAAACGTTAAAAAAATGCCTCTGGCGTAGACTGACACAAAACAAAACACTACACATACTACACACACAAAATACTGAGCTGTTAACCAGCTAGTGAAAATACTGACAAATTAGGTGGTTGCACGAGACGTGGGACAGTGTATTCGATGCGAGGGAGAAAAAGAGGCAGCGTGTAGCACCTGTCAGTCTGCTGTTATCTCTTGTCAGGTGCCGTTACAAGCACCTGTAACGGCACCTTACAAGAAATAGCAGCTCAGATGGTTTGAAACGCATCGGAGTGCCATATCTTAGCATTCCATATCTTAGCATCGAAGCACCTATCGCTATCTGCCATCGTAAAGACATTGACTTAATAGAAGTTGTCTGTAAAACATTGAATTTGAATCAATTCTAAATTAATTACTGTTTATAGCTAGTGTTTATGTTTATTTGTTGAGCTGTACTGTATTATACCAGTTTGTGATTTCTAGAATTGTTAATGGTTATTTTTACCCAAATTTTAGTTATTTAACAAGGAATAGAAACTCCAGCAGGACCTCCAACTATTGGATCTTATCCAAAAGGAAACATGTTGCCGCAGTCAGACGAGGACTGTTATTTATAATGTGTAGGCCTATCAGTATTTTATAAAAAAACTCTACAACCAGTTCAGAGAAGAAATTACACCAGATCACGGCAGAAGCGTGTAGGTCACTCTTTTGAGTAGTTAATTTCACTCCTTTAAAAATTAAAATCATTCCTTTTAGGATTGATTTTCACCGGATTTGATTTTCTCGCTGTACTGTTGACCGGATTGTGAAAGAGACAGCTAAGCTATCTTAAAAGGCCAATACATTTTCTATTCTTCATAACAAAGACTAAGGCTTGAAACTAAAACAGACCTTGATGATTGTGATAGAAGTGTAAATCGACGTGTCATTAATGACTTTCACAATTTAGAAGGTGAATGGTCTTCCTAATTGAGAGTTATTAGGGAACGAATAAATTATTCAGGTTCTACTTACAGTCTTCGAAGGATTAAGCCCTATTCGTAACCTTGGATTCCGATGGAAAAACCTAAAATAATCGCAACTCCTCATTGAAAAATCCGACACTAGAAGCTGTTGTGTGAAATATTTGTGTACGATAAAAAAAGTATCGGGAAGTAAAACGTCCCATGTTTACGTGGACGAAACATACTTTCACAGCTCAACATCGTCGGGAAGTCTTGGACAGAAAATGAGAGAAAGGGTCTGAAAATGCTTGTGAGTAAGGGTCAGCGTATCACAGTAGTCATATTGGACGTCAATATTGGACGTGGTGTATGTAAGAAGCAATTTTTTAACATTTCATTGCAGACATAAATAAGTAACACAAAGAATTAGAATTAAGCTTACAGACACTCGTAAGTTTTGAGAAATATATAGATACCAGGCTTTAACTTATTTTTGAAATAATAGGTGCAACAATGTAGTACATGTCTGGTATAGGTACAATGGTATCTAAACTGTGGAAAAAATGAAGAAAATACTAGTCATATTGTTTGCACTGTAGGAATAGTAGTTTTAATCACTAGGATGGAAAGAGTTTTTTCACGGGCAATCGCATTCCTGGTTAATATGTTTTATTTCATTTAACAGAAATAATTGTGACTATGCAAAGAAAACACACATCCCCGAAGCTAATTTTTCAATGTACAACCAAAACTGTTTCGAAATAATAAAATATTTTAAAATGTAAATTAAAAAAAAAAATTATTTGTAAAATTATCACCTTTTTCAAAACAGCAATTTTTGCTATCTTGGAATTAATGTGTAATTTCCTCCAAAAGTGGAGAGTAAAAATTAAACTCCACACGATAAAAATCACAAATTACATTTTAAAAAGTCTCCTGGTGACTTCACTACATTTGGTATCTAACCCGACAGCCTCTGTTCGCCATTGGGAATTTCTGACAGCCCACGTTTGGTTTTGAATTATTGAAAAATAATTTTACTTGTTTGAACCACCTATTTCTAGAAGAGTTTTAGGAAAGCGAATAACAACGTGTGTAAGGGGTTTCGTTACATTCCGACTCGGCGACCCCTGTTGTTCACAGTAGGGAATTCCTGGCAACACACACCTAGTTTTACTTTAAACTCATTTTTATCATGAACTATGAACTTGTTGCTATTGATACAATATTTAAACTGACCACCGATTATAGTCGACGTCAAACGTAGATGGTCACCCCCCAGCAGGTAGAAACCCTTCCTAATCCCTTGTTGTCCAAACAATGCCACCGTTCGGGTTGGCCGGCCGGCCGGCCGGTTTCCGCCCCGCTATTCCAAGAAATTTCCCTCCCCACTATAACTTTCAATTAATCGAAGTACTAGTCCTACATTATTAAAATATGGCTCACGTTTTTTGTCTTACTTAGACGAATAAAACAAAACTTGAATTACAGTTCTACGACCTACCGTTTGCGAATTGTGGAAACGGAGAATTTTTCGGTGCACTTATAAAAAGGCTACAGAAAACGCCGACTTTCCAGACTAAATACAGGCCAGAAAACGGCTGTTCTACGTGCAGTATGATGAAAATAAATATTCAGAGCAACCGTTAGGCCTTGTCATATGATTATCACAAAAATGCCGAAATGTAACAACAAATCTATACAACCATTATAAAATAGTACCGGGGAGCCGAGTTTCGCTCTATAGAATATAGATATGTTGTAAAATGTTACAAAATCTTTACAGTGGCATTGAGGTTAATAATGTGAGGGTGAGACGTCACAGCACGCCAGTCGTCCCTTTTCTGTAGATCGTTTTTTTTTTTTTTTTTTTTTTTTTTTTTTTTTTTTTTTTTTTAACTTGACCCTGCTCAAGAATATTATGGTGGGAGACTATTTAAACTGTAAACAAAGAATTTAAACTTGCGATAGACGTTTTTGAGTAGCGGTTTTCCTTAAATAATATTTTTAATCTCTTAATTTAAATACGAAAGATTTGTGTGTTTTGAATATGAGCAAAGACTACTGGACCGATTTTGACCTTGTCATTAGAACGGCAAAGTAGTAGGCTGTTCAAAAAACTCTACAAATACAAAACTGTAATTATACATTATGAATATTTGTAATTAGCGCTAAAATTAATTATTGTTAAAAAATATTTTTTTCTGTTTTTCGTTTTTTGTTTTTATTATGTTTTATTTCATTTTTTACATTATTTATAATTTTTTTGTTTCGCCATTTTATTTAATTTTTACTGTGAAAACATAGTGTATCTACAAAAGGGGATATCGTTGATTTCAGTTCCGTGTCGTCACACTTTAATCCATCTTGATCACATAAGAAACGTTTCTCAAAAATCTTCTGATGTCTCCCGAACTTTATAACTTCTCTGTAGCTCTTGCTATCCGACTGTCCATCACAATGTATTTTTTTCTCTTCATAACTTAGTATAGTTCGATTCTGGTGATTTTTAAGTCTGACCTTTCTGCTTTCTTCTTGAGTGTATTGACCATACTTTGGATTTGAGGGTGTGGTCTGCCTACCATTGAGTTGAAGCGAAAGTTCCACCCTTCGACAGCGTTGTTTGATCTATGTCTTCTGTCGGTGCAGTTTCAGGCCTTTATGGGTATTTGTGGATTTTGTAGCCACTGATCAACGAAATAGTCTAGGAAATCGACCATTTTTCCGTTCGTTACAACAGATGAATGAATATGTAGCCAGCCTTCGTCCACTTGCATTGGCCTTAGAAAGGCCAGAGCAGCGCACATCCTGATGGTATCACGAACTTCCTGACTTGTGTTGTACCCATTTGTCAATCCAAGGAATTTTACCTTCCTCCATAGGCTTTGAGAATAATGAAAGAGACACCCATGAAATTCTGCACCAGGAAAAACCGTGTTTATGGCCTCGATTACTGCAACTTCAAAATCGGCGTTGACTGTCTCAGGCTGCCACTCTGGAATCACCTGAAGGATGGCTCTGAACAGGCGAATGTACGTAGTTTTCTTCTTGTCGGGCAGCAAAGTGAAGATCACAGGAGTAACGTTTGTCTCTTTCAAGGTGCTCCTATTTCCACATGTATGGTGTACAATTGGGCAAATTGTTTACTCACACTTTTGAAGGCCCCATCCATGAAGATGTTCTTGTTTTCCTTTAATGAAGCTTTTCCTAAGGCACTACCAAATACAACGATCCTCTCGCCATCAATGCTTTTAGGAAGATCTGCTAATAAGAAACTTGACCCGTCTTCCATCTTCAAACTCTCAGCCTCTGACTGAACTTCGTCCCTACACTTGTGTTCCGATTTTATTCCCTGTGTATCTCTCCGCTGTCTGTGAAGAGTACACTTGAATGATGAAATTTCAGGAATTTTGGTCACAAGTTCGAATCCCGATTGTTAAAGTGGCCTTAATTCTTCTTTAAAAATCTGAAATAAAATAAAAGAAAAGAAAGTTACAATCTGGTTTGTTTTTTATAATTTAAGACATCTGCATACATTAGTATAGACTAAAATAGTATTTTACATACCTTCCGTCGAACAGCTCAAATATGTTTTGCTCGTTCACAACATGTTTCGCCGTGAATACGGCATTGTCAAGTGATTGAAGAACGTATTATCCATAGGATTCGTCAAAAATTAAAATATAAATAAACACAACACAAACCCGTTCACACATACTACAAAGTTCGGTAGGCCTACCATACACGTAATTATCACACACCGCGGCACGACCCGGAAGCATGATATGTTCTTTTATCACTTGACAATTCCGTATTCACGGCGAAACATGTTGTAAACGAGCAACAAATATTTGAGCTGTTCGACGGAAGGTATGTAAAGTACTATTTTAGTCTTTAACAGCAGCTCAGGGGCTACTACAATGAATTTTAATACATTAGTATATTTTAAAGATGTTAAGTAATTTACATATAAATTATATACGGTGTTAGGAAAAACACACCCAATAATTCAGGAAGTTATTCTACACATTAAAATAAGCAAAAAAACCAAGTCATACCAGCAAACAATTGTGAGCGTTATACAAATGGAAGAGAGATGGGAGGGGTCTCGGTTTCATACACGAGGGAAAATTATCGGCGTGTACATAATGTTAACAGGAAATGAGAAATCATGTATATACTAGTGTGTGTGTGTGTGTGTGTGTGTGTGTGTGTGTGTGTGTGCGCGCGCGCGCGCGCGCGTGTGTGTGCGTGCGTGTGCGTGCGTGCGTGCGTGCGTGATTGCGTGCGTGCGTGCGTGCGTGCGTGCGTGCGTGCGTGCGTGCGTGGAACCTATAACTTTTGTAGGGGACCTCCGATTTTTATGAAATTTTGTATGAAGTTGTAACACCAGATCTATTTTCATGAGTTTGCGAAGCAGCATAATCGGGTTATGGGAACGGGGTTTCATGGGGTTTCAAAGAGGTAAAAAATGGGTTTTTGGCATTTTTTTACCTCAAATTTCAAAATTCGACAATTTTAACTAAAACCATTTAAAAGAGCTTAAAAACAAACAATTTAGTAGTTTGAATTTTCAACTTAGCTTAACGGATGACGGAGAAAAGCTTAAAACAGGTTTCCCATGTTAATTTTATGGGAAATCAATAGAACCCTGTATATATTTTATTTATGGATATACATTGGTATAATTTGGTATGTACCTTCAATAGGTAGCGTTTAATTGATATTTGCTTACAACACCCATATGCCGGCAAACCTACTTACTCACCCCTATAGGGTTTATGGGAAAAATTTAATAAGTGCTGAATATTGATACGATTTTATATTTACCTTACATAATCATTATATTTCCTAACAATCAACATTTTTTTAACAATTTCCTATGGTATAGCAAACCTAGGTCGCAATTTCAGTAAAAGGTGTTAAAGGTGTTACATACTCATTCACATGGTGTTTATGGGGAAAAATACAAAATCTCAAATTCCTATGGAAATTCTCTGAGTACGCAGGTCTGCTGCGACGGGGGTATTTACTATTATTGTAGTCATTTTAATTGTTTAAAAAACATAAAATTTACCGGTTAGCTAACTAATCATGTATGAAAATCATTAAAAAACCATTTTGATCTTGAAAAACCAATGGGCGATGAATTGAGTTTTGAGAAACACCTTCGGTATTAACATTAAGAAAGGTTTTAGTTTCATTTTAAAACGAGAATTGTCAAAGGATCAAATCGAGTGAAGATAAAATATAGTAAATGAATATCTGCTTTGTTTACATGAAATAAGAGTTTTGATTAAGAGGGACAAATATTGACGATGAGTGAAGATGATCTACTTTGAGGTGCTGTGTTAAAATTTGATTACGAAAAATAACAAAATCTGACAGAGACGAAAACATCCATTCAATGTAGGAAAAACAAGATAATGAAATTGGTATGATGAAAGTTTAACAACCCTAAAATGCGTCCGTCATATTTTTATTTATTTCTTTACTCATTTGAGCTTTTCTATATTAATAGACCGTCATAGCTCAAGGACTATGATGTCTTTCAAAAAATTATTTTTCAAAGATCGATACAGGTTTAACAACAGGCACAATGAAGCATTTACAAATGGGTGGCTTGATTGTAAAGAGTGATTTGGATGCAAATTACTCTTTTCAATATTGTTTTATGAACAAATAAACATATTGAAAAATTTCATTATAAATTTACTCACTGCGCAGACATACTGCGATGGGTTTAAAATGTGAGATATGGCCACGTAGAATTTTTCTTCAGTAAAACTAACCGTTCTATGTAGGCCCTTAAATCACTTCAAATTTCCTACTAAAAAAATAATTGACTATGAAATGGAATAGTCTTGTGTGTTTATTTTCACTTTTATATAACAACGAATTTTTTTCAATTATATGAGCAAATATTAATTAAGGCTCATGTCTAGCAAAATTCAAAAGTTAGTAGGATTAAAAAATATAAGCATTTATTTCCACTAAACAAATTATCTGTGTAACAACGAAAATTTTTAAATTACACTGTATAAGCCAATAATAATTCAGGCACATGACTAGCAAAATTCAAATGTCAGCATAATTAAAAATATAAGCCTACCTGTGAAATAGATGCGTCAGTTTCTTCACGAACTCTCTTCTTAGCTCTTCCCATCGCTTGGTAGACTTAATTTCCAGCCACATCAGGAACACAGGATTTGTGGCTTTATTCGCTAATTAAGTCACAATTTCTTGTTAAAACTTTAGCACTGCATTCGCGATTGACACACCGCCACACTGTTTCTCCGCACTTCTTTTCGTTTTTCTTCGTGTACCTATAGCCGTTGTACAATAGGCAAGGTTGGCCTCTTTTTGTGGTAGAAAACTCCATACCAACACTCTTTGCTATTAAATTTGCGGTGTCCACAGGTAAACAAAGGGGTGGGAGAGGGGTGAGATTCAACGGGAATTCCAAAGCAAGGTGTGGGCGCACGGTGTCGTCCACCGAGCGGCGAGTGGTCAGAGCGGCGAACCTCAGGTAGAAAAGGGTCAAATGGAATTTGTGGGGAATTCCTCCCTTCGGCAGGGAGAACCTCCCGAGGCCAGATACAAATTCGCCAGTGGTTTGAGGGTCGACGAAAAGATACAAATTCGCCAGGTCCCAAACAGGTAGAAAATCGGGGCCGTCAAAACATTCAAATTCGCCAGTTCTAGGAACTAATGCTCAGCCCCTTGGGGAACCCAGGAATGTGGCCGGTCGGGCTCATCCCCTTCATTGCCCGAGCTGGCTGTTGTTTTCGTTCGTCTAGAGGCGAAACTACTGAACGTATCGTTGCAATTTTGGTGTCAATACTGATTACCCATGGCCCTCCAAATCTATTGGTTCTCGTGAGATGTTCTGAACACTCTTACTCTAATTTACATCTCACTTGTGGCTTAAACTCTTTCATAATACAACCATTTCATAAACTACTATTAAATTCATTAACTCGTAGGTGATGCTTGAGTAATAATAGCTTACAACATTCCTATGGCAACAACTACTTACGCCCTACACTTCATTTAAACATAACATCATATAATTAATTACAATTATGAACTAGATTTAAAATTTTCTTAAAATTATTTTGTCTAAGATTATTTTTGTAGATTGTATGTTGGGGCGATGGTTTCCGTGCGATCTGCTGAAATCCCGTTGATACTTCTCAAGGTGACGTTTGCTCGGCCGATTTACTATACCGCTTACATATTGCCAGAAAGTATTTAATTTGTTTCACAAACACAATCTTACAATATGCTGATAAAACACAATCTTAAACACAATCTTAAATACTGATAAAAGGGAGCGCTAACTTGCCAACTAATATAGTGAACTTCTAAAAAAAAGCCGTTTTTAGTTTATTTATTACAAATTGATACATTATGTATTTGTTATACAAATTGCTATACAAAAAATAGAGCATCAAAGAAAAGATAGAACGAAGTAAAAATTTAAGTACAGTTGTAGTATAATTCATCCTACGTGCTATATGCTAACCGGTGCTATCATGATTATTTGCACACCAACAGGGAAAGATATTTCCCTGTAATCGCACTTTTTGGACCTCAATTTTCAAAATACAACAATTTCAACTAAAAACTTTCAAAAGAGCTTAAAAACCAATAATTTTGTAAGTAGAATTTTTAACTAAGCTTAACAGATTCCGGAGAAAAGCTAAAAATAGGTCTCCCATGTTAATCTTATGGGAAATCAATAAAACCTCTTGTTTATTTATTGACACAACTTTCTAAAATTTGGCATGTACATTCACTGGGTGGACTTTAACTGATTTTGCTTATAACACCCATGTGGCGCAAAACCTACATACTCACCCCCATGCTTAAAGATTTAGCTTAAAGAAACACACAATTTAGTATTTTGAAGCTTTGGTCTATCGCCATTGGTTACCGAGATATTAAAAAGTCTAAAGACAGTACATTGTATTTTGGGGCTCTAATGTTAATCTTATGGAGAATAAGGTTGTGTTAATATTTCATTTATTATCCAATATTTTTTGATGAAACTCGTATTTGGCACCATTTGGTTGAGATTCATCCATTATTGGTAAAAAATATTAGTTTTTGTGCTTACCATGGCAGCAAATGTGATATTTTGGGTATAATAAGAACAAATCAATCTTTTAAATAAGTACTTGAATTTTAATTATGATTTTTGGAACTACGTAGTAAGTGAATTAACCTCACAAATCCGAATAAACCCTTTTAAATGTTTATAATATAACGGGTGTCCCAGACCACCCGTACACCCCTTTTAAAATATACAAAATTGATTATTCACAAAAACAGATTTTACCATTATAGATAAACTGGTTGCGCTCTAGCCATTGATGATAATTTCAATATACAGGGTGTACCAGAAATAACTTATCCAGGCCGGAAGTCATTAATTTTAAATACGAACCCCTACTTTTTATGGTACTTTTGTATTCTAGATATAATTTTAAGACTACTTTACATTTTAATGTGTATCCCTAATCATAACGGTTTGGGAGGTAATAGAGGTAGAAGTTTGATTTTTCCTATAAGAATAACATTGAGCAAATTGTCATATCCATTATCAATGAGACTTTTACTTTAAACTTAACCGTCCAAGCATAGAAATATCTTATATCCTCATTTTAGACGATATTAAATTAAAAAATACCGATTTTCACATAATTATTTTTAGTTTTCTACACATTTTAAACAATTTCCACCATATTGACTAATTAATGGAAACATAAAATAATTTATGAGAAAACTAATAATTTATGATGCTAAAGTGTTTAAAAGAAGAAGCTAAGGCATTTTTTATGCTAGCCCTTTTAGTTTAACGGGAAATTTACAGAGATAATGAGTAGTGTGGTTTGGTCACACCTAGACCGGAAGTCGTGCCATCCGCCCGAGCAGCTGCTCGGGAGCAGTTGACCGGGCAGCTGGCGCCAGCTGCCATGCCATATAGCTTCCGGTGGGGGTTAGAGGGTATATATGAGATGCTGTAGTTATATGTTATGCCATATAGGTTGGGGTGGAGATGGTGATAGTGTTGGCGTTAGGGTGAAGTGAATTTGCGCATAAAGTGGGGTTGAACTAAAAGTGAGCATAAATTAAAAGTTAGTTTAAAATTGAAATTTGTCGGTGTTAACGAAACTCTAACAGTTGAACAAAAATTAAGAGTTAGTTCAAAATTGAAATTCAAACTTATAACTGGGATCTGGAAAATATGCCAAGGTCATCCAGAGTAAGTTTTTAAACATTCCATCCAACTATCACCAGAAATAGTTTTAAGTTGAAGTAGTTGGTGATAGCGGGATAATTCATTCGTGCCATGGGAGAGGTGTTTATCGTTTGAAAGTTGGCGATCGAATGAGAAGCGCCGTCTAGGGAGAGGGCTTATAAAACGGCAACCTTCCCCCACCACCCCTTCCCCCACTCCTTTAGACCAATAACCGGTCGCCGACTCTATGTGGTGAAACTGAACTAGACATGGCGGCCGCCATGGATAATTCTAACCTCAAACCTTAGTTTTGCATAGGTGAGCATGCGCCACCCCCACTCCTTTACCTTTCTTTTATATTTTTTAAAACCGAACAGATGTCCGGGCAGCTGCCCCTACGGGCAGATGTTCGGGCAGGTGTCGGGGGCAGAGATGTTGAAATGTTGGGGTGGAGATAGCGATAGCGTTGGCGGTTGGTTGAACTGAATTCGCACATAAAGTAACTGGGGTTGAAATAAAAGTGCGCATAAATTAAAAGTTAGTTGAAAACTGAAATTCGAAGGTGTTAAAGAAACTGTAACAGTTGAACAAAAATTAAGAGTTAGTTTAAAACTGAAATTCAACAGTATAAACTAAACTCTGACAGTCGGACAAAATTCCAATGTAAGCGAAGTTATAGGTTAGACGTAATTGAGCCTGGTAACGAAGCAGCCATAACGTATAACTAATGAGAAGTGTTCAGCGCGAATGAGAGGTAATGAATGTTTGTGGCGCAATAAACTACCTGGTTTTATAGGTGGCAATTAATTACTCCGAGCAGAAGCCGGGCCGATGCCTCAGCGACAGATGCAACTAGCGGGTCTACTGCTCGCGACGGGCGCAAATTTTAATTTGCCGCGTTTCATTAACACTGTAAAAAAATATAGTTATCGTCAAGATAAAATTCTGATATTTTAGTATGATGAACACTACTATATAACGGTGCCTATGGTAATGTTTTTATGCCGAAATTAAAATAATAAGACGAAGAAAAAAATACAAAACTATATCAAAGCACTTTTGTTTGAAATTTATGACATCAAAAAGTTAGTAAGCGAGGAAGTTTTTTATTTATTGGTCAGGTGAATTTTGTCAGCGGGAAAGTTGTTGGAAAAGACTTAAATCGCAACTTTGTAATTTACAATTTTTTTGTAGAACGCTTCGTTTTGGTTTTATTCTAATTCAAAGTTAATTAGCTCCGACGCTCGGAGCTCTTGTCGCACGTATACAATTTTGATAGTTATAATAATTATGTTTTTATTATTATTATTTTGTTAATTATTATTTTAAAAAAGGTGATTGTATCCAAAATAATTACTGTGTAATTACTGCTTAATAAGACACTAGATATTATAAAAAATACATTGATATATACGACGTATTTTTTATTGAAGTTTTAGTTGAGTTTTGATATTGTAAATTTTACTAAGATATTTGTTATAAATAAAACGGTTTGTTTTTAAAACACAGAAAAAGTAGCTTCCCTTATTGACTGTAAAACATATGGCTGTTAAAACATGCCTATAAATGTTTTTACAAAAAAATTATTTCCACAAAAAAAGGTAATATCCAGCAATTTTATGATATAAAAAGTTCTCAACTAAAAATAATAAAAATAAACTGACAGTAAAGGTCTAATTTTGTCGCCTTCTCTTAAAAAGTAACCACACTTATCATAACAACAAATGATCTGGTAAATATCAAATGAAGTTGCCATGCGCCAACAAGTGGACAGTTAATTCCGACACTGTCTTGCTTTCCCTACTCCTTCCAGGCCAATGACCGGTCACCACCGGTTGCTGACTCTATGTGGTGAAACCAAACTAAACATGGCAGCTGCCATGGATAATTCTAACCTCAAACCTGCTGCGCATGCAACGAGTTCTTCGGATCGGAATCACTCCATGCTGTTGCGCATGCGCCTAGTCCTGTATTACTCACTTTAGCGCTACTGCACATGGATAATTCTAACCTCAAACCTTGGTTTTGCGTCGCTGCCCATGCGTCGCTCCCCACTCCTTCGCCTTCCTTTTACACTGCTGCGAACTGGACTGGATTGAACACTGTACTGGAGTGAAACAACTTCCCCCACCACTCGAGAACCCGAGGAGCGATACGAGCCCGATCTTCGCGTCAGTCGCCAACAAATTTTCATAGCGAAAGGTTGTTGGCGACTCAGCAAGAGGTTTCAAATATATAGTAGGCCTATATATATTTGAACTTCTTATACTACGTTGCGTTTTTTAATGCAATGTGGTATGTGTGTGTGTGTTTAGTTGTAAGTTGTATTTAATTTAAGAAATAATTTGCGCATTGCGATGTTAGTTATAAGTTGGGTTTAGCATTAAGGTGTATTAATTTTAAGAGGTGTTTAGCATTAAGGTGTATTAATTTTAAGAGGTGTTTAGCATTAAGGTGTATTAATTTTAAGAATAATGATGGTATTTGGTTGTGTTGAATTATTTGGTTTTTTAATAATGATGTGTTGTTAGTTTTAAGTGTTGGTACTACTAATTAATGTTGTTTTGCCTTACAGCTAGATGTTAGGGGGTAGATTAATTGTAAATTCAGAAGTTCGGTTGAACTTCACTTAGAAGGGGTGGGACATCCGCAAATTGTAGGTAAGCGGACTAGGTTTTTGCATTTTGTTTAGGAATATAATGGGTGGGATTAGCTTGGGTGGGTGTTAGAGTTGCGTTTCTGCATTAGCTGTTCCAGTTTCCCTTTAAATTAATGGTTACGGTAGACCCGGACAGGACCGTTACGGTAGACCCGGACGGTCCAGGGACCTCCCTCGCAGAACGTAACTAGTGGGTTGGGAGTGGGAACCGCTAGGCAAACAGGGTGGTGGGAACAGTATTACTGTTCCCATCACCTTGGTTTTTTATAAGTCTTGAGTGACCTTGACCTACTTTTTGAAAGGTCAATGACCTCCCCCCCCCCTTCCCCCCCCGAAAAAATGGAGTCGATTCCCCCCCCTTTCCCCCACTCCTACCACCACTCCTTCCCCCACTACTCCGGGTGAATGACCGGTCATGACCTGAAAAATTAAAATGGCTATAACTTGATAACGGATTGACGGATTTGCACAAGCGATACATCATTGAAAAGGTCTATGTAAGACAAACATTTTGGTAAAAGAAGAATGTGGTTATCTTATTTTAGTCAAAAGTTATGCGAATTATTTGAAATAAATACCTTCTCTTTCCCCTTTTCTCCCACCTCCCAGGTCAATAATCAGTCTCGGCCAGCTGCTACCCCTCTCATTTGCATATTGTTATAAAAGACGCACCGACTGCGGCTAACATTTCATTCTGATTCCAGACGTTACGCTGCGAACTTGGAGACACAACCATGTCATCTCTGCCAACTATAACTTCTACTTCAACTTCTACTACGGCTGTTACTGCACCTAAGAAAACTCTTCGTCTGAAAAATCCTCCTGACTGGTACAAGAAGCAACTTGGATCCCAACCTTCAACTTCTGGCACTATTCTTCCGCCTACCAAGACTTCTAAACTTCGAAGCATTTTTTCACCGCCTTCGCCTTCTACTTCGCTTTCAAACGACTCCACACCGCCATCAACCATCATGCCGCCTCCACTGAAGCCAGCTCCCCGTCCTAATACCCCTTCATTTGAAACTTTGGTTCATCGTCTTAGTACACCTGTCATTAGACTGTCACCATTGCCTCCTACCCCACCACTTACTATGCCTGAAGACCACACCTATCATAAAACTAAATCCACTAAGCCTACTCCCAAACCTGCTCCTAAGCCTGCTCCTTCAGAGCAATTTCAATTATTACAAGAAGAGCGTCGTAGGGCATTTAGCCGTCCCACTACTTGCCCTGAAGTGCTCACCAGGGGAATTAAGAAAGGATCAGCTTGTGGGAGGAAATGTGTTCAAAACGAAAGTTTTTGCCGTGTACATGTCGTGAAACATCTTTCTGGACCACAACTGACAGAAACCCCCACCGTTGAAGACGATCCTGAAATAATATCCGTCAGAGGAGAGAGGCTTAAGAAAGGTTTGAAATATTTTTTTCTAAGTGTTGTTGACCACCAACACATTTTGGCAAAATGTAACGGCTTAAAATATAAAATTAGAGTTTGTGAGAATTTGTGTAAAGAGAAGAGATTTAACAATTTAGATTCTCAAGACTTTCTCCTCAGGGATAAAAAGGATCGTATTAAAAGGTGGGGGCGTAAACAGTAAATTCACTTAGTTTTTTCCAAATTGTTGCTTAAAAAAATAATGGGGGAGAAACACAATGCGTTATAGCGTTGTGTTTCTCCCCCATTATTTTTTAACACTCTAAGTCTCGTGACCTACTAACCTACTTCCATCCAAGTAGTAAGAAAAGTACTTCCCCCCACTCCTTTGGGTCGATGACTGGTCACGGTCAGCTCCTACCTCTCATTTGCATACTATTATAAAAGCGGAGCGAGCGTTGGTCACCCCTTCATTTTTCTTCTACACGCCGCTCTTGTCGTTTCGTCTCTGCTGTTTACAATATTTCTTGCTTCAAAATGCCTCCTCATCTGAATGAAAATTTCAATTTTTCCAAAATTTCTGATGTTTTTGAACAATCTGAAGACACTTTAAGTAACGACAGTGAAAGTGAAGATGATGAGGACGATGATGATTATACTGTTGAACTTAGTGAAGAACGTAAAGTCATAGCAATTGATCCACAATTTCCATTTGATACAATAGAAAAGTTTATGGCTGAAGCTAATAAATGGTTGGACTCAGGATGTTATGTACGAATTGACTCTTTTATATTGTATGGTGATAGTCATTCTTTCCTTGTCACACCAAATGACAGAGACCGCATGTGGCAGTGGGCACAATCTATGATGGAGTGCTACAAACAAGGTGTAGATACTGGCGACTATTTTCTTGCACAACTAGTGTAATAACAAAATTACCCTTCCCCCACCCTACACCCTATCCCTTTCATATCCTATAAAGAAGGGGGAAAGGAGTGGGGATTATAAAATGGTGGGGGAATGTGTATAAATGCAGGTTGTTTGAAGAGACTTTTATTATTGTGGCTTTAGCAGAAACAGCATGGAGTTTAAATCTTCAGCAAAAATAAGGAACAACATAATAAAGAGAGAAATTCGCAAGAAAGAAAAGATCGAACTTATAAAATTACAACTTATAATACCTTCTATTGAAATTGGATGTAGCAAAATAAAGACTTTGGTGAAAACTAACGAATATTTGTTACAATTGCTAAAAACAATCGAAGAATTGAAAAGCAAGAATGGACATTCTACATAGTAATATTTGAACATTTTAATATAAATAAGTAAACCAAAAAAAAAATAGATGTAAAATAGAGAGCGAGGAATAGATCACTTTGTGGTAATGGACTAACATGCCACTTAGTGCTCTATTCCTCATTCTCGCGTTAAATTGGATTACCTTGACCTATTTGTTAGACTGTTAGAATTTGGTTAACACTGTTGAATTTCAGTTTTGAACTAACGTTTATTTTTGTTGAACTGTTAGTTTTTTTAACACTGTCGAATTTTAGTTTTGAACTAACTTTTAATTTATGTGAATTTTTAGTTCAACTCTAGTTAATTTATGTGCAAATTTAGTTCAACTAAGTGTCTGTGCTCTAGCCATTTCCACCCTAACATTTGTTCTTTCAACATCTGTCCCATAACATCTGTCCTAACAGATGTTTGGAGGGCAGGTGTTTGGTTTTAAAAGTAACTAAAATTAGTTGGGTGGGGGAAAGTTAGTTAAAGCTTGAATATAAAGAAGTATATACTAAAACTCCAATGGGAATAAAGAACACGAATGAACAATTAGTTTGTAGAAGGTTAATATTTTTATTCAAAACGTTTGATTTCCTTGGATAGTGAAGAAGATGAAATAGTGGTGGGGGAACCGTTATAAAAGGAGGAACGCGAGAGCCCATTTCATTTCTTGGCGAAATTTCGAAGAGTAAACATCTCAACATGTATCGTTGCGATAAATGTTCGGAATCGTTTCACGATGAAATTCTATTAGACTGTCATAAAGAACTAATTCACAACAACCCAGAAGAAAAACAAGAACAACAAGAACAAGAACAAGAACAACAAGAAGAACAAGATGAACAAGATGAAATAACTGCAATATCTTCAACTACTTTACCGAATCTACAAGTATTTGCATTACCCGGTAAAGTAGTAATGCATCATAAGATTCAAAATGAAAACTTGAAGCTAGAAGAATTTATTAGAGAAGCAAAACCAATCGTAAGTAAAACTTTAAAAGAAGAATTGAAAAGATTGAACTTTCTTAAATTTGGTTTACTACTAGAAGCTATGTTTATAAATGTACAAGAAGAATTATCACCAAGAGGATTCATAACAAAAAACCGAACCATTATGGAAAGTTCAAACATTGATTCAATAGTAGAAAACTGTATAGAAGAAATATTAACAAAAATTCAGGAACACGAAGGAAGAGGATCCGGATGGAGTCTTACAAGTATTGAAGTATTAGATATAAGAGTTCATAAACATGGATATGGACTAATGGGATCTAGTTACATTCCTTTACCAAAAATAATTGAAAATACAAAATCTTGTGTTAATGTTAAAAATGAAGACAATGAATGTTTTCGTTATGCAATGACAGCTAAATTTGTACCACATCATGCGAATAGACCTGACCAAGAATATGAAAATCAAAGATTTAGATACAATTTTCAAGGAATCACTTATCCTGTATCACTGAAAGATATATCAAAATTTGAGAAGAAAAATTCCGGTACGTCTATCAATGTTTTTGCATTAGATAGTTCAAACAAAGTGTATCCTTTACGTATTGCGAAAGAAGAGCTACCAGATCATACGGATTTACTACTACTTACGCGAGGAGATGTGTCTCACTATGTGTACATAAAGAAATTCGACTCTCTTGTTAACAAGCAGCTTTCCAAAGCTCGACACAGAAAGATAATTTGCAAGAGATGTTTTAATTTTCAACGAGAAGGAAGACAAGGAAGAGAATGGTTACAAGAGCACAAAAGACTATGTAACAATAATTATGAAGCAAAGATTAATTTACCTTCGGAAAACAGAGCATTTGTTACATTTCAAAAGGTTCATCATCAATACCGTATCCCTATAGTTGTATATGCGGACTTTGAATCAACACTAATTCCTATAGAAGATGAAAATTGTGAAGCTAGAAAAAGTGTCAAATATCAAATGCACAAACCAAATAGTTTTTGTTTAATGGTTAAATCAACATTATCAGAAGAACATTTAAACCAATATGGATTAACTTCAGAACCTTTAGTATATCGTGGTGAAAATGTGGAAACAATATTTCTTGACCATTTATATTTAATAGCTGAAAATGTACAAAGATTATATACGAATATCGTACCAATGAAACCGATGGAGGAAGAAGAGGAAATTCAACATGAAAATGCAACTCACTGTTTCTTATGTAAAAATGAATTTACCATTGACAATTATAAAGTTAAAGATCATGACCACCTTACAGGTTATTACTGGGGTGCTGCTTGTAATAAATGCAATTTGAGCTATCGTTTACCACTATTTATTCCTGTGGTTCTGCATAACCTCAGTGGGTATGATGCTCATTTTATAATACCTGAATTAGGAAGAGACAATGGTTCAATAGATGTGTTGGCTGAAACTTCAGAAAAATTTATAAGTTTCTCTAAAACAGTTGGAAATGTCAAATTAAGATTCTTAGACTCCTACCGATTTATGCCATCAAGTTTGTCTAAACTTTCTGAAAATTTAAGGAAGAAAGATTTTATTGAAACAAAGAAGATTGTAAGTAACGACAAACTGGATCTCGTACTTCGGAAAGGTGTTTTCCCATATGATTATATAGACAGTTTAGAAAAATTTAATGAAACATCACTTCCGCCAAAAGAAGAATTCAAAAGTAAACTATACGACATGGACATATCTCAAGAGGATTATGATCATGCATGTAAAGTATGGAATGAATTAGGATTTACAACATTGGGAGAATATTCAGATTTTTATGTTAAATTAGATGTAACTTTATTATGTGATATAATGGAAGAATTTAGAAATACATGTTTTGCAGCATATGGATTGGACCCTCTTCATTCGTACACTTCACCTGGATTAGCATGGCAAGCTATGTTAAAAGAAACAAATTGTAAAATTCAACTTCTTACTGATATAGATATGGTTATGATGTTAGAGTCAGGAGTTCGAGGGGGATTGACGCAAAGTGTTACACGACACTTCAAGGCGAACAACAAGTATCTGCCCGATTATGATGCATCAAAACCAACAACATTCCTGGGTTATTTCGATGCAAATAACTTGTACGGATGGTCAATGTCGAATCCCCTTCCATATGATAATTTCAAATGGATAGACCCAGAATCAATTGGAAACATAATGGATATACCGAAGCATGGTGAAACTGGTTACATTTTTGACGTCGATTTTGAATATCCTGAACATCTTCACGATCATCATTATGATTTACCACTTCTTCCAAAGACTGAAATTTCCCCTACTGGAAGATGGCCAAAATTATTGATGACTTTAACCAACAAGTCTCGGTATGTCGGACACTACTGGATGATACAACAGGCTTTAGACTTAGGATTGAGAATTACAAAAATTAATCGAGTACTACAATTTTCTCAATCTTGTTGGTTAAAACCGTACATCGACAACAACACAAGAAGAAGAGCTGCCGCTACATCAAGTTTTCAAAAAGATTTTTTTAAACTAATGAACAACGCAATATTTGGCAAGACTTTGGAAAACAAAAGGAAACATAAGGATATCAAATTGGTAACTGATCCAGTAAAATTACAGAAATTAGTGCAACAACCAAACTTTGGTTCATCTGTAATTATTAATGAAAATCTAGTCGTTATTTCCATGAACAAGAAGTCAGTTGAAATGGATCGTCCTTTGTATCTTGGAATGTCAATCTTGGATATTTCAAAAACACACATGTACGAGTTTCATTATAAGAAGATGGTTAACTATTATGGAAGAGAGAACATTGGTATTGCATATATGGATACGGATGCACTAATTTACTGGATTAAAACAAATGACATGTATGAAGATCTCCGCACCTTTATATATAAAGATGATTTCGACTTTTCCGATTATCCTAAGGATCATCCAAATTACGACTATGACAGAAACAAGAAAGTATTAGGAAAATTTAAAGATGAAACAAATAGTGTGCCGATGATGGAAATTGTAGCATTAATGTCCAAACTGTATTCGTTTCAACTGTACATAAACGAGAAGAACGAACATCAAGTCACGAAGAAGGCCAAAGGAATAAAAACTTCTTTTCTGAAGAAGAACGTACAGTTTGAACATTATAAAAGATGTTTGTTTGAAAATGTTGAAACAACTGCAACGTTCAACACTATTAGAAGTTATAATCATCAACTTTTTAGTGTCAAACAAACAAAGTGGGCATTAAGCTACAACGATGACAAGCGCCATATTTTAGAAGATAAAATTAATACTTTACCATTCGGCCACTACTCCCTGAACCCTATCGACCAGTAAACCTATTCTTCGTCCTCTCCTTCTTCCTTTTTTCCTTTCCGTAAAGAAGAGGGGACATGGCAAGCCCAATGCCATGTTCCCTCTTTTTTACACTAATATGAAATGGCCTTGACCTATATTCAAACTATATAAATGAGATTAAACTATTCTATGCATCAGTATTTTTACAAGCGGTGTACAAGCAACATCTGAAGATGGAAAGTGTGAAGGACAAGATTGTAAATGAACTACATAAACCAGCAAGAAGAAGATTTCCAAGAAGAAGTACAATCATTAAAGGAATGAATGATCTTTATCAAGCTGATCTCATTGAAATGATACCGCACAGTAAATTAAACAAAGGATTTAAATATATTTTAACAATTATAGACTGTTTTACTAAAATAGCTGACGCTTTACCATTGAAGGATAAGACTGGTAAAAGTGTTACAAAAGCTATGGAAACCACAATACAAAGAAATAAATTTACAATTAAACATCTACAGACCGATGATGGAAAAGAATATTTTAATAAAGACTTTAGAGCTTTGATGAAGAAATATCAAATAAATCATTATTCTACAAATTCTGAAGTTAAAGCTTCAATAATTGAAAGATTCAATAGAACATTGAAAGGTGCGATGTATAAACAATTTTCAAAACGAGGATCATACGTGTGGTATGACATATTACCACAACTTATAAAACAGTATAACAACAAATATCATCGTACCATTGGAATGAAACCTATCCAGGTAAACAGTGCTAATGCCAAAATTGTATTACAACGCATTAAAAATAATACAACACCGAAATTGGAAAAATTGCAACCAAAGAAGTTCAAGGTCAACGATAAAGTTCGTATAAGCAAATACAAAGGTATATTTAGTAAAAGATATCTACCAAATTGGACTAATGAAGTATTTACAATTTATAAAGTGCAACCAACTATACCTGAAACCTATTTATTAAAGGATAACAAGGGTGAATTACTTCAAGGTGGATTCTACGGACACGAATTGTTGAAATCGACAGTTGGTGATGTATATCTTGTCGAGAAGATTTTACAAAGGAAAAAGGATATGGTTAAAGTCCGGTGGTTAGGGTTTGATAAAAGTGAAGACTCTTGGATTCCTTCAAAAGACTTAGTATAGTTGTTTAATAGCTCATTGTGTGTTTAACCTTTATACAAGATGGAGATTGTACAACAAAAATATCGATTTAATATTAATAACATTGATGAATTGACAGTTGACAATGATAAGTTAAATCATGGAAAACATGGTGAATTACTACCAAATACGATAAGATGTCTAATAACTGGTCCTTCAAATTGTGGAAAAACTAATGTTGTTTTTAACCTTATAACTAATCCTAAGGGATTGCGTTTTAACAATATATACATTTTTTCAAAATCATTGCAACAACCAAAATATCAATTATTGGAAAAAGTACTTGCAAGTGTACCTGAAGTGAATTTTTACAAGTTTAATGCCGGTGAAACAATTATGCAACCAAATGAAGCAAAACCATTTTCTATTTTTATATTTGACGATGTTTCTTGTGAAAATCATGACACAATAAGGAATTATTTTGCTATGGGAAGACATCATAATATTGATAGCATTTATATTGGTCAAACATACAGTAAAATTCCAAAACAACTTATAAGAGACAATGCAAATATGTTGATCATCTTCAAGCAAGATGAAACAAATTTAAAGCATATATATAATGATCATGTAAATGCGGATATGCCATTTGAAAAATTTAAAGAGATGTGTGGCAAAGCATGGAATGAGAAATATAGCTTTCTCGTTATTATGAAGGAAGAAGATATTAAAAATGGTAGATATCGTATAGGGTTGGATAAATTTGTATTTATGCATTGAACTACCGATGCTACATCTAGTTACACGTTGAACTTCACAGTGTAAACATGGTGAATCAAGAAAAACTATTGAAAGAAATAAAATCACTCAGTGATTCTATTAGGATGAAGAATCGTGCATTGAGGATGGGTTTAAGTGAAAGAGAAGAATTTCTAGAGACTACATTTAAACCTATTACGGAACCTTTAAAACAGATATCAGAAACTATTGGTAAACCTCGTTATGAAGGAGATGTTTTACTACCAGTTTCTAAACAAGAAGTACAAGCATTAAAAAAAGAAGAAGATGATGATTCATATACAAGTGCTAGTGAGCAAGAAGAAACAAAAGAAGAAGAACCGATTGTTGAAAAGGAAGAAGAACAGCCAATACCTGAAGCTGAACAATCTATTCCAAATTTAACTCAATTGAGTAGCGATATATTACAACATGGACCTCTTGGAAGAAAATATATAATGAAAATGCTACATGACATGAAATCAAACCCGAATTTGAGTAGATCACACGTATATGGAGCAAGAATTGATGGGAATGAATTGAAGATTGGCAATTCAAAGCTTGAAATAACACAAGACGATTACATCATTATTGGTGAGCATAGATATAAAGGAACAAAAGGATTATATGAATTAATTTTTAAAAACATACCACTAAGATATTCATCCAAAGATTTAAGTGTTTTTAAGGAGATTCTTCAAAATACTAACGCTCATAAAAGAAACTACTTAAAGGATGCAATGATTAATCGTTCACGTGCAACAAAATATAACATCGTTATAAAAAAGTTGTTTCCTCCACGAAAATTGCCAACATTACGTACTGCACCAGCGGTGAGACAACCACTGAAAAGAAAATCTTTATCACTTATGGATTTATCACTTCTTGAACAACATGGTAAAAAGAGTAAAGGAGATACTTCAACATCTGGTAAAGGATTGATGAAAAATCTATACAAGACGAATGTGATTTACTACAACGACATCAATAAATTGGTTGATAGAATGAAACTATTGCATGAAGCCATGGAAGCTGGTCATACAGGTTTAAATAATGAATGGGTAGCTCTGATTGACGAACTCAGGAATCGCGGCATAATTGTATAATTGTCCGCGGATATATAAGAGTTGCAGGCGTATAATGTGTCAGTTCTAACATGAGCGTCGACAAGTTCGGACGATACTCCGCGTTAGGAGTGCAAGTTGGAGAAAACAGAAAAAGAAGTGGATTACCGCAAACACCCGAAGGTGACTATAACATAAATAATAAACGTTTAAAGTTTGTTAGAGATCCAGAAGAAGATGGAGATGCAACAAATTTAAAAACAGTGAAGGAGGAAACATCTACAAGTTTAAAGCTTGACAACAACCAACTGTATGATGCAAAATCTCACAGGGTTATTAATGTTGCAAAACCAGTCAACAATGGAGATGTTGTTAATAAAGGTTATTTGCTATCTGCGATGGATTATGCTTTACTGTTGCAAAAGACTAAAAGTGGAAAAATGTACAATGCTTTAAATTATAAAATAACTAATGTGGCAGATCCAACTAATGATACAGATACAATCAATAAGCGTTATTTGCACTCTGTAATACCAGAAAAGAAAAAGGATGGATTTTCTTTTTATAAATATACTATAAACGATATTGGATATCCTAAAGAAGAAAGTGATGGTGTTAATATAAAATATATTAAAGATCATTGTATTTTATATAATGATGCTGTTATTGATTGTCATGGGAAAGTGTTGTCCAATCTGAAAGATGGTTCAACTCCATCGGATGCTGCTACCGTGAGACAAATGAATGAAAGCTTGAAGAAAGGAACATCCGCTTTTGTTAAACAAAATCAGGTAGTGTCAAAGAAAGGTGATGAGTTTATGCAAGGAAGTGAAAAGTTTACCTTATTACAACTAAAAAATGATAAGTGGGATGGAAAAAATAAAAGATTGTCAAATATAAGTTTAGGCACGGAAGAACATGATGCTGTTATTTTAACACAAGTGCCACAACTATCAGCTACTGGTGTTAACTTTATATGTGGAGGTAGACGATTAACCCATGTAAAATCTGGTAAAGATGATAATGATTGTGTTGTTGTGAAACAAACTATATTTTTAGATAAAATAAATAACTTATATGATGGAAAAAATAGAAGAATATCTAACATATCAGCAGGAATAGCTCCGAATGATGTTGCTACTATTAATCAAGTTATAGCAACCTCTAATAACGATCCATCTGTGTATACATGTAATGGTAAACGTATCACAAATCTTGATAATCCAACAGATTACAAAGATGCTACTAATGTAGAGTATGTAATGAATCTTGTAGGTAATGCAGTTGTTGATATGCATAATCATATAATTGGTAAATCAATTTATCCATGTTGAAGCCTTCCGGAATTGGTTATCGATAATATATGGTTTACGTACCTTGACGTCACAATTCCTTGATTGTGATCACAATTCAAGGAATTGTGACGTCAAGGTACGTAAACCATATATTATGGTAAATCAAATCACGATAAAATCGAAGGTGCTAAGAGAGAAAAATGGATTAAAGATACAATCATCGATATATATGGGTAAAGCTTGTGAATATTGAAGTATGGAATACACAAAAAAGGATTCATTATCATAAAGTATTTCATAGAGTGAAGACGTTGGTTACATAAAACAGCATAATGAAGACCGCATCGTTCAGTCATCGTCAGGACATTGGCAAGAGAGGACGTGGTATAACATCAGCTGCATTATCCCTGCTCAGACAGATTCCAGTTGGTGCTGTTGTAAATCGAGCGATAGACGCTTTACCATACGAATTACATCTGCCCGGAGGTTATCAATATTGTGGACCCGGAACTAAGTTGGCAAAACGTTTAGCAAGAGGAGATCCTGGAATTAATAAATTAGATCAAGCTTGCAAAGAACACGATATAGCATATTCAAAGTATAAAGATTCAACAAATAGATCAATAGTGGATAAAATTCTAGCGGAAAAAGCTTGGCAAAGAGTAAAATAAAGTGACGCAAGTATTGCAGAAAAAGCATCGGCTTGGGCAGTAACTACAGCCATGAAGACGAAAGCAAAGTTAGGTGGTGGAAACCGCCGCAGAGGAAGACCTGCAAAGAGAAACGCTCCTAAAAGAGGTGGAAATATTAAAAAAGGACGTCGTAGAACTCGTAAGGCAAGTGTAAAGAAGACTTCTGTTTGGCAAATGGTAAAAAACGGAGCAGGTTTATACCTAAAACCATACCGTGTGTACTAAATAAGAAGAATCAATTGATAATTCCAAATAAAGCCTTAACAAATCATCAGTTAAATGATTATGTAAAATGTTTGAAAATACCATTCTTTCGAGGAGTTTTTATGAAAGATGCATTACCAACTAAAATATGGAAAAATGAAACTGGAATAGTAAATTTGGATTCCACCTATGGTCCAGGCACTCATTGGGTATGCTATAAAAAGCTTGGACAAACCGTTTACTACTTTGACAGTTTTGGCAATCTACCACCTCCGAAAGAACTTCAACATTATTTTCAAAACTCCAAAAACATTTTTTATAATTACAAAAGAGAACAACCTAACAATACTGAAATATGTGGGCATTTATGTTTGGAGTTTCTAGCGAAGAGTGTCAGTCAGCTTTAAGATGTCATCGTATACAGTGTCACTGAGTGGAAATTCATCCACATTGAAAAGTACGCTGTTCCCAGCATTGCGTCTATCCAAGGAACGATTATGGGAAGCGGCATTACTTGATTTGACTACCTACAACTCAATTCCCAATGTTACGGAAGGGAAGAACAATTTACTACATTATTATGAAACTAAGGATGCTGCAGGAAAATACTCAGAATTGAAAATAATTACATTTCCTACTGGAGCTTATGAAATCGATGGTATAAACCAATTATTACAGAAACAACTCGGAGAAGACAATATCACCGTTAAAGGAAACAATAATACTTTAAAAGCAGAAATAACTTCGAAATATTATATTGATGTCAGCTTGGAACAGTCGATTGGCAGTTTACTTGGATTTACAGATACAAAAAAGAAAATCTTAACTCCTGGAACTATTCATTCAGGTGATTCAACTGTAACAATATTGAAAGTAAATAGTATCGATGTCACGTGCAACATTATACACGGATCGTATAGAGATGGAGTTAATCAACATATTTTACATACATTTTATCCAACAGTGGCTCCCGGTTTTAAAATTGTTGAGAAGCCACAAAACTTGATATACCTGCCGTTAAACACCAGTTTCATTTCAGACATCGTACTGAACATATTGGATCAAGACGGTCATAGTGTTGACTTTAGAGGAGAAACAATTACTATACGGATACACATCAGAGCAGCAACATAAAAGTCAACATGGGATTATCATTTAAACCGCAACGGAAGAGTCGGGAGCTCAGTAGCTCCTCGACATTGGAAGAGTTAACATCGGAAAACATTCGTTTTCTACAGAAGATTGGATTGAAACTTAACAGCGATGGATATCCTGGATATATCTCAAGGACCAACGTTCGACGAAACACTATGGGAGAAGGAATATCACACGCACAACCCTTACACTTCATCAAAATTAAACAATAACGATGAAATAAGGATTCCCATTCAACAACAAGATATTTACACATTACCGTGTGAAAGTTACTTGTATATCGAAGGACGGGTATTAAAATTGGATGGAAAAACTGCTTCAACAGTTCCTTTTATAAATAACCCGATGGCATATCTTTTTGATGAAATAAGATATGAAATATCAGGGGTGACGGTTGATTCAACAAAAAAGGTTGGTTTAACAACGACATTGAAAGGATTAACATCATTAACACCGCATGAGAAGAATTCAATAGTCACCGCCGGATGGGTTGCCCCCGATAAAGACACTATAACACCAGCTTCCAACGGTCACTTTGATTTTCATGTACCTTTACGATTGCTTTTGGGATTCGCTGAAGATTACAAATGGGTAATAATAAATGTCAAACAAGAATTAGTATTACTCAGATCTTCAACTAATAAGGACTTGATACTTGCAGACCCTGCAACTACGGAAGATAAACTGGAATGGCAACTACAGTTGGATAAAGTTGTTTGGAGAGTACCTCATGTAAGATTGGCCGATGAACATAGAATCCTATTATTGAGAAAGTTAAAATCTGACCGTGATATTGTGATGCCATTCCGAAGTTGGGAATTTCATGAATACCCTACACTACCTCAGACAGAACGACAAACATGGACCGTCAAGACATCAACTTACTTGGAACGAGCAAGGTACATAATACTCGGTTTTCAAACTAAGCGAAAAGATGTTATCACTGCAAATGCTGGTCAATTTGATCACTGTAAAATAAAGAATTGTAAAGTTTTCCTAAACTCTCAATTCTTTCCCTATGACAATTTGAATGTCATGTTCAGCAAAAAACGTTTTTCCATTTTATACGATATGTATGCAAGATTTCAATCGTCATATTATGGAAAGACTAATACACCACTATTATCACCTGACCAGTATTATTCCAAGGCTCCAATAATTGTAATCGATTGTTCAAAACAAAATGAATCGGTAAAATCATCAAGTGTGGATATAAAAATTGAAATGGAATTTGAAGAACCAGTAGCGGATGGAACTTCGGCATACTGTCTAATTCTACATGATAAAATAGTTACTTACACACCGCTGACCGGAATTGTGAAGAATGTACTTTAAGAAGAATTGTACAACAACTGCAAATTTTTGAGGTTAGAATTATCTGCTTCAATTTTTGAGGTTAGAATTTCATTTGTGAAAGACAAGTTGAAAACAAACAATTATGAAATTGTATAAATTTCAAGGATTTTACGAAAAATATAAAAGCGAGAAAATAATTAGTGGAAACTTCATTCTATCTTCAACCGTCGTATGGGAAACATCATTCGCAAGATGAATTCTACTAACGGAGAAGAAAATACACCTCTAATGGATGATAATAGTTCAGATATAGAAAAACAAGTTGAACGAGAAATGGACGAGTTCCTAAAATTCAACAAACATAAGAAGAGAGAAGAAGAAGCTGAAAAAGAAGTAAAAAGGAAGAAGGTTGAAGTTAACATTACAACCAATATTTTAACAGAAGTATTTCTTCGGATTATCTACCCAATTTCTTCATGCATGACAAAAAGTATATCAGTTGGAATTTTAAAATCAATGGATTATTCACCAATTGTTATTTTAAATCATGGAAACAAAATGGTTACTTTCAGTGAAACTACTTGGGAATCTCTCATGAAACATTTACATCTTTTGGAGTGCTATTTAAGTAACAACACATTTGGAAGAAGAACAAGATTAAGTTTATTGGAATCAAATATTGAAGTTGATATAGTAAAACATCGTGGAGGACAAATTGTTCGCTTCAGAGATTTAACTACCCACAATGTTAAATTATATTTTACTAAAGAAGAATTTTACACTTTAAGTTGTACTACCGGTCCCGTCACCAGATATTTGAAACAACTAATATTTTCAAGTGCAATAATTAAAGACTATCTAATTGATACATTGGACAAACAACCTTTTGTTCCAATTTTATACGGTCCCGTGGATACTTCAATCTTTAATAGAATACCTCAAGAAGTTGAAATGTGGAGACAATTAAACAACTATCACACCAATTTTAATATCGATGAAGTGGCACAAGACGTGAAAGAAGAAGAACAATCCTGTCTGTTATAAACGTCGGCTCATTCAATTTATAAGTCAGTTGTTAATAAGACTTCATCATGAATAAACGGGTTTCGTTTTCTAATGCACCACACATAATGGAAGTTAAAAGAGGTATAATTGAATTTCAAGCTTTCCGAGGAAATGATGGTAATTTTATTATTAAAGAATTAGTAATCTTGGACATTAACACATCAGTAGTTTATCATTATTTGTTCAAACCTCCAGTACCATTTAAGACTAACAACTAAAGCGAAAGTTACAAACAAATGGTTGAACAAACATTTTCACAACTTAAGATGGGATGAAGGTTTCATTAATTATAACATGATGCCGCACATTATGAATCATTATTGCAAAGAGTTTAAAATTATCTACACAAGAGGATTGGAAAAAGCAAATTGGATACAATCATTTACAAGCAACGAAGTGATTAATGCAATAATTGATAAAGATTTCCAATGCTACTTCAACGAACTTTGTATTTCATCAAAAAGTTTTAAACATCGAAGGTCGCAGTGTGCTTTAAAGAATGCCTACCGCTTGAATAGTTTCCTTCAAAAAAGTGGTGGGGGTAGTGTCGATTATAAAAGTGAGAGCGCTACCATGACGCAGCATGAGTATTAGTCGAACCTCCGAAGAGACAACATCTCCAACGGACATTCTTATTTACAAGAAAATTAACAATAACATCAAGATGGCATCGCAGAACTTACTTCAAAATTTGGTCGATCAGTTCAACGCTCATTCTAAATCATCAATTCTACCTACGAAGAAATGTTCTGAACTAAAAGAAGAAAAACATTACATCATTCATACGATCAAGAAAATGGAAACTTCAGTAGGTGATGCTATTAATTGCACATTGAGCGAGGCACCGTATACAGTTGGTGACGAACCGAAGTTTCAAATCTTCCTACCTACACGTTTTGTACAACTTCTTCAAAATGAAGATCTTCGTGTAGTTCAACCCGGCGCACTCTATTTGGTTTCGCACGGACCAAGTGGAAATAACTCTACTGAACTTACAATTCATGTAACACCTACTATTGATTAGTTTGTACATAACATTGTAAATATTGGTTTGTAATTGTTTCTCAATAAATATGATATAAAACAAAAAAATAAAAAGCAACATATTGTAATGTCTTTGTACATTACAATATGTTGCTTTTTTAAAAATTCCACGGAATGACCTTGACCCAATTTTGTGTGATGATAAAAGCAGAAATCTACTTGTGAAGTTCATCAGTCTACGACTACCTTTCGTACCGTACACATCTCGCTCATTCTATTGCTTAATATAAAAAACTAAATATGTCTCTCAAAGTCAAGTGTGCATCTTACGATACCAACACCATTACAACTTTTGAACAACTCGAAGATTTAACCAACGAAATGCGAGTTTTACTTACCGGTGGTTATCACTTAACTGTTGATGTTAGTGCTACTAATACAAGGATGTTCACTAAAACAAAATATTGCGATGATGAAATATTTATTTCTACACAACCTACAACTTCTTCATCGCCTACTGGTCAACATAACATCAAGTTCCAAAAATATTACCAATGTTGAATAACTTTTGACAAACAAAACTACAACTAAAGAATCACGTGTTGAATGTGAGTTAATAAAAAGGATGTGATACTTGAATAAATAATCATTTGCTTCTCAGCTCTCACCACGACAAGACCTATTTAAGAAAATGTTGTACAGAATGATGATTCAACTTGATGGAAAAATCTATGGAAAAGATTACAACACTGTTGAACAAATGACTAAAGATATAGATGTATTAGCTAAAGAAGGATACCAAGCTAAATTAATTTTGAAATTTCCTGAAGTACATCCGCTATCAATAGAAGAACTAGTTGCTATGGCTAAAGCTGAGAAAGATAAAAAGTCTGAAGAAAACAAAGAGAAACAAACTTCTTAAGTATCAACATTCCTTACATTAGTAAGGTATAATTTTTTAAAACTCCATTTGGATGACCTTGAAATTACCCCCACCACTTTTCACAGAACATAAAACTCGCTATTCAACACTATACACTCTTATTCTTTCACTGGACTCCGCAGCATCAACATGGAAGAGCAAAAATACAAGTACAAACCTCGTTACTGTTGTGAACAACAATGTACAGATTTAGGACCAATGATGGTGGATGGGTTAGCTTGTACTAAATGTGAATTCTTCGGATCTTGTTATTGCAAATGCAAAACAAAACAACTACCGCCACCGGAATTGCGAACTTTCAAATTTTACAAATCAAGATATTTTCATACATGTTGTCCTCAAAGATGTTTCAAATTTCACCCTCTAGATCTTGCTCATTGTCAACGCACCAAGTCTCATCAAGATGATTTTTGTACACATATGATAAAAAGATGTAAATACAGATCAGATTGGTATTCCGATCCTGTAGAACCATCAAATGTGTAATTTCAGTTTTACACTCTTTTTTAAAACTTCAATTGGATGACCTTGAGATTTCCCCCCACTACCGGTTGTAATTTTTATATAATATTAAATTCAACTTTAAATCATTTCACTTCCAACATTCTAACTAACAACATGGAAGCAAAATTTATCAAGTTTGAACATATAATAACTGAGAAGGAGGAGATGGAAGAATTGTTTCAAAACTTACTTTCTGTCATTGACGAATATCCTATAAGATGGTTCAGAATTGTAGTTCAATATTTAAATCCTGGTGAATTGTTTTCTTCATCAAGTGAAGAAGATGAAACAACTACTTCGGTTCAAATAATTGAATTAAAAGACGGAGAAGAAGAACTAAACTTTTTATTCAATCATAAGCTCAAGGTTCCCTATATAAAAGCCCCCTCCCTAGACAGCCCCCCTCCCTAGACGCCTGCTCAAGGTCACCATTATATAAACCCCCTCCCTATGCGCCGATCCTCATTCCATCACCGACTCTCCAACAATGAACAACTCTCCATTGGCCCGAATGAATTCTAGTTTTGAAATAAACTCTAAAGAAGAGTTACAAGACATTTTTAATATTTTACAAGAACTTGTAGATAATTTTACAACCATCAAAATGAATTTGGAAATAACATACGATTGTCCTATTTGTGATAAGGTTGAAAGTTCGGACGAAGACAGTTTACTAAATCTAACTCCTGCACCATCTGACACTACTGATGGTAAAAATTAAGAGCAACGTCTTTCCCGCACCACTTCTTTGTAATTCATCCTTCCCCCCACCACTTCTTTATTTAACTAACATTTTCCCTTTCACTTCTCATTCCGTCTTCGACTTCTGAACTATCAACATCATTTGTTTTAAAATTTCAAACACTAACACAATCATGATGGATGAAGTTCCCTTCGTAACTAGAATGGAAGAGGATAAATTGAAATTAGAAATTAAACGATTGGAAATGGAACGGGAAAACCAACTCGAAATGTTACATTTGTTCAAGCTTTTCAAATACATCATCTGGGGACTCTGCATTTACCTTCTCATCGTCGTCGGTGTTTGCATTTACAACTCTGTAATTCATCACAAAAGTTCAACTTGTTTAAACTCTGCTGTTGCACATTAATTGTATGTTCACTAATAAAATTCAAAAGTTACTTCAACCTATCCTACTATCACCAACTAGTTGAACTTAGAACTATTTCTGGTGGTAGTTGGGTAGGCTTTTTTAAAACTTACTCTGGATGACCTTGACATACTTTCCAGATCCCATTTATAAATTTGAATTTCAGTTTTAAACTAACTTTTAGTTTTGTTTAACTATTAAGAGTTTTGTTAACACCGTCAAATTTCAGTTTTCAACTAACTTTTAATTTATGTGCACTTTTAGTTCAACCCTAGTTACTTTATTCGCAAATTCAGTTCAACCGACCGCCAACGCTATCGCCATCTCCACCCCAACATTTTAACATCTCTGCCCCCGACACCTGCCCGAACATCTGCCCGTAGGGGCAGCTGCCCGGACATCTGTTCGGTTTTAAAAATATAAAAGAAAGGTAAAGGAGTGGGGGTGGCGCATGCTCACCAATGCAAAACTAAGGTTTGAGGTTAGAATTATCCATGGCGGCCGCCATGTCTAGTTCAGTTTCACCACATAGAGTCGGCGACCGGTTATTGGTCTAAAGGAGTGGGGGAAGGTTGCCGTTTTATAAGCCCTCTCCCTAGGCGGCGCTTCTCATTCGATCGCCAACTTTCAAACGATAAACACCTCTCCCATGGCACGAATGAATTATCCCGCTATCACCAACTACTTTAACTTAAAACTATTTCTGGTGATAGTTGGATGGAATTTTTAAAAACTTACTCTGGATGACCTTGGCATATTTTTCAGATCCCAGTTATAAGTTTGAATTTCAATTTTGAACTAACTCTTAATTTTTGTTCAACTGTTAGAGTTTCGTTAACACCGACAAATTTCAATTTTAAACTAACTTTTAATTTATGCTCACTTTTAGTTCAACCCCACTTTATGCGCAAATTCACTTCACCCTAACGCCAACACTATCACCATCTCCACCCCAACCTATATGGCATAACATATAACTACAGCATCTCATATATACCCTCTAACCCCCACCGGAAGCTATATGGCATGGCAGCTGGCGCCAGCTGCCCGGTCAACTGCTCCCGAGCAGCTGCTCGGGCGGATGGCACGACTTCCGGTCTAGGTGTGACCAAACCACACTACTATAATGGATGTGAAATTTAACCCCATGTTATTCTTAAGGTAAAAAATCTAACTTCGACCTCCATTATCTCCCAAACCGTTAGGATTAGGGATACACATTTTGTAAAGTAGTCTAAAAATTATGTCTAGAATCCAAAAATGCCATAAAAAGTAGGGGTTCGTATTTAAAACTATTGACTTCCGGTCTTGGTAGGTTACTTCTAGTACACTCTGTACACTGAAATTATCATCAATGGATAGGGCGCAACCGATTTACCTATAATGGCACAACTTGTTTTTGTGAATAATTAATTTTGTAGATTTTAAAAGGGATGTACGGGTGGTCTGGGACACCCGGTATAGTCTTTTGAAGAAAGTGATGTGAAAAAATTAAAACCAGCAAAAAATATTTGAAAAGAAAAATGAGTGCAGTGAAGAAAATATTACATTTATAAAATTCTAAAAGGGGTGAAAAAAGTCGTGTCCAATCTAGAAAGTAATCCATTTTAATACTTTTGACAATGTGAACTTTTGTAATCACACACAACTGTCAATTTTTAAGACTTTTTCACCAAAATAAATTGAGAAATTTTTATTTTTATTAATTTGTTTAAGAAAACTTCATTATTTTATTCAATGTTTTTTTAGTTCCCCAATAAACAAGTTCGGCTTGAAAACCCCTACCCAAAAACTTTGATGATTTGTGAAATCAAAACTTTTTTTTTTCTTTAGATTAATTCTACCAGGACCTGAATGAATTTTAGGACAATATTTTTGTACAGAGTTTGTTGTAATCATTTTTTATTGGGCACATTATTCAACTAGTATTATGTTATAGACTAATTAAAATTATTTTAAATAAGAAGTTCAAGCTAAATTAATTGTGTGTAGTACTTAATAAATAATTAATTTGGGAAACTGCACTCATTGGATTTTTATAGTGGCTGTATAAGTCCTCCAAACCATATTTCCAAACTCAAACAATCAATCAAAATATCAAGTATAATATATTTAAAACCTACCTTTTGTCGTACACGTTGCCTTGCACCCACGATACCTCCTTGCACATGTCCACTTAGTGACCAGACTTAGTTGAGTCCCGCTTTAAAAACTTAAAACCATTAACCATCAAGGCGCGCTTGCCTCTTTGTGTAAAAACTAATGCACACTCCATTATTTAAACACACACTTCATCCACGACGACTAGAACACAACTGATCCAGTTCCAATGGACTTCTTCGCACAATTTTCGGACGCCACATGCCGCGCGCCGGCCGAGGGGCAGATTCCTGGACAATTATTGGCGTTGGTACCATAGCTTAAATTTGAAAGATGCACCACGTAAAGTGAAAAGGGAAGTTTTTTCAAACTGTATCCCATTATCAAAGATCCGCCACTTTGAAAAGTGATTTTATCGGTGTAAATCAAAATTATTTTTTGGGGACTCATCAAATCTCTTTTCTAAAGCTTCAAAGAAGGTCTCTTGAAAATTTAACAGATGCACATCAGTTGCCGATCTAAAGGTTGTTTTTTTCCTTATTTTACTGTACTAATTGAGTTCTATGAAATATATTTATTACGATAAATGCAACTATTCTAATAAATGTAAACAAAGATCGAACAAAAATCTGACATTTTGAGTACAATAAGAACAAATAAATCTATCACAATTAAATCTATTACGATTAAACTGGCAATGAAAAGTTCATCACTTATATATATAGTGCTTTAAAAGTGATGTGAAAAAAATATTACATTTATAATAATTCTAAATGGGTGGAAGTGATGAAGGGGTAAAGGGGTGAAGTGCGCGCCGCACGCCGCATGCCGCGCGCCGGCCGAGGGGCTGCGGGGGATTCCTGGAACTGGCGAATTTGAATGTTTTGACGGCCCCATTTTCCTGCGTAATCGGGACCTGGCGAATTTGTATTTTTTCGTCGACCCTCCAACCACTGGCGAATTTGTATCCAGCCCCTCCCGAACGTCTCTGAGTACAAGACCAGGTGACTCTGATCTATCTATACACTCGCATTTTCAGTGCCTTTACATTAGGTCACTAATACAGTAAATATAAGATACTGGAGAATATAATTTTACTGATTATGGATAGTGATGTGTCAATTGTAAAATTAAGCGCAGTAGAACAAGTGGAACTTGTGTTTGAGAATGTAACTCTCGCATTATTTGTCTGACCGATTTTATTATTAAAGGTATTAATTATTTTGTTATTTACCACGTATAATTGTTGCAGAGCACTTACGAATATTGTAAATAGGCCTTAACATAAGTGTAAGGTAGAATATAACGATTGCAAAATCTTGGGGTGCCTTACAAAAAAGTGGGCACGCAATCCTGGCTGGCGCTAACAATGAACCTTTCGCACTATTAGTCAACGCCAATTAACTTATTAATGAAGTTTAATAAATAAAAGTATATATTGACTAACTTTTAATAATAAGACCCTATGCGTCTTGTTTGAATTGGCATTTACAGTGTATTGCATTTACTGTATTAGTGAACTGATGTAAAGACACTGAAAATGCAAGTGTAGGCCTATATATAGGTCAGAGTCACCTGAGAGGTGTTGTACTCAGAGCCTCTCAGGAGATTCTCCCTGACGAAGGGAGGAATTCCCGGCAAATTCCATTTGACCCTTTTCTACCTGAGGTTCGCCGCTCAAACCACTCGCCGCTCGGACCACGTAACCGGGCGCACAACCAAAGGGGCATGAACCTTCGGCTACCTGTGTTGCGTTCCTTATCCCTTGTCAAGTTTTCTGCTGGACGAAACGGCACCAACTAATGTTTTTAATGAACTGTAAAAAATGAGCTCGCCGAAACAACACTTTTTTAAAAAGGAAAAATGGGCGTTGGGCAAAACGACACTGTACGAAAAAGCACTACACCGAGGTTACCTATCTCGGTGTTAACAATACCGAGTTACCTATCTACATTTTTCTACACTGAGGTGAATGCTGAGCGGAGGGAACGAGCTTGGCATAACCTTATTGTTTGAGATTTCCTATTTAAACTTCTGAAGCGAAGCACTGAGTATTACCTAGCATACTTTAACTTAAGACCTAAAATAAGTTGAGAATTACCTGACAGTAAGAGGGCCATCAGAACCAACAGGTATAGACGGAATAACATGTTCATGTTCGGGTTGTGAGCTGCAGATGTTGACTGTATGTTGCTGAACATGTTGGACTTTTTATAACGCCAGTTATTCTAAGCTTAATAATTAGAAAAATTATATTGGAGTTCGCGGAACTTAAAAAAACCGTTCAATATGTGAAAATTTGTTAGTTGTTGATACACAATTGAGAAACCCCTTTTTTTAAGTGTTTACGTTTACTGCCATTGTACAACTCAGATGATTGCTGCTTAAGCAAATTGATAAGTTAGTATAGTTATAAATGATTAAAAAATAATTTACCTACAAAATTTATATGAATACTAGCTAACAGCCCGTCAAAAATTACGGGTAATTTTTATTATGATTATTCAAGAATGTGATGTTTGAATGGTCAAAAAAAATATTAATATGACATAATATTAAAAGTTAAATATTTTCATTATTTAGCAATGTGAAAATATATATAAAAATATTAGTCGTTCTTTATTAGTTTATAAATTGTTTATAGGTTACTTACTATCATATGGTTTTAAAATATTGTAGGCATATGGAAAATTAACAAAACCAAAGTTAATAATAAAATTCTTTTCAACTTGATTTTCATTTATTTCATTCCAGTGGTCCTGCTAATTATTGGTATAATTGTTCTGGCTCAGAGTCCAATTTAATTAGCCAGCGAGATTTACCTTTCTGACCAAGGGTTTCCTCAACCTCCGACAATAAGAATTTTTGCCTCCTTACGTTCTTGTTGTTAAGTTTGTTAGAACCAAGCAGAGTCTGATGTCCCCATTAGTTTTTGTTAAGTGTTAGATCGAATGGTTTATTGTTATACGAATAGATGTATTTAGTTTAGAGTAGGGTAATAAAATAAAATAACACTACTTTTAAGCATTTCTATGAAACATCTGTTAACTGTGAGAGGTGAAGTTAGTTGTTGGTGTAAACTTTATAGCCTGATTACCGTGATGCTTTAACACAATTAATTGAATTAAAACCAAAGAGCAAGGCTAGGTTAACCCGGTACTTAATATAAATTTTGTTATTTTTGTCTCTAAATTCAAAGGAATAGTAAATTAGTTTAGTAATTTTAAAACACAACAAATGTTTTTTATTCTCTACAAATAATTCTTTAAAATGTTCAGTAGTAAATTTGTTTAGTAATTATGCGATACAATAAATGTCTCGTGTTCAAATACAGTAAAAATGCTCTGTTTGAATTATTTCTCTGTTTCCATTATTTATTTTTTTATAATATAAGCATCATCTTACTTAAAATTATAAAGTACGGTGATTTATGCATTTACTATCACTCTGAGTAATCACAGCCAATGTCGTAGTGGTCAGATTCGATGTCATCTAAGTCGTCTTCGGTATCATTAGAGTCGCCGGGACACAAGTTGATGATCATTTCTTGCACGGAGTGATCATTCAGCCCCTCACTTGTCCAGTCTTCATCCACAATTTTCTTAACATGACACACATAACTCGCCCATTTTTCTGGTGTGATGGAACCAATTGCATCCATAAACAGCTTTTCAATATCTTTTAACTTAAATGTTGTGTTCTTCTCCCTAACGTAGCCTTTTAAAGCAGCCCAAACCATTTCAATAGGATTATATTGGCAATGGTATGGCGGAAGTCGAAGAATTTTGTACCCCATTGCAGTAGCCCTTGAATCAATTACATACGTTTTTAACCTTGGTTTATGCGTTTTTACAAGTTCGTACAGTTCTGGTTTTTCGCATCTGAAGGGTATGGGATATTATTTTTCTTCAACCACTCGGACATTTCACTTTTTTTAGGATGAAGTAGGAGCTTTATCCTTTACTCGTGAGTGGTAAGAGGCATTATCCAAAACAATAGTGCTTCCAAGAGGTATTGCTGGAATTAAAACGTAAAAAAACCAACCTTCAAAGATTTCGGAGTTCATTTCCTAGTGATAATCATTAGTTTTTTTCGACTGAAACATTAGAGGAGGGGCGTTTATCCAACCTTCAGAACTTCCAGCATGGCAAATTATTAACCTTTTCCCCTTGCCCAGTGGAGAATTCAAGGTGCTTTTTACAGTGCCATCAGTCCATCCCTTTTCCTTTGTCGTGTTTTTATTAATCCACGTTTCGTCCAGGAAAACTGCTTTTTCCAAATTTATGTTTCTTACTTTCCTTAGATATTGGCACCTCAAAAGTGCAATCGAAGGCTTTTCCATGAGGACTCTTCTCCCATTGAACTTTTTAAAAACAAATCCAAGATTTATCAAAGTTATGCGTAGTGAAGACTTACTTCTTGTATATAATTCACTGTCCTTCAGTGAGCGTAGTAATGTCTCTAAAGTTGGAACTTCTTTCCTGTCATAGTACTGTAAAACATGGCGTTTAATAGCACTCAATTGAAAATGATCTAAACCTGTCACTGGTTTGTTCCTCGGGGACCCTTTCGGATTCTTCCGCGGTGTTTCAATTACAACTCGTCTCTTCTTAGTTGAAGCAGTGTCCTGTAGTTCGTTTTCATCCTCCTCCGTTATAATATCACCTGCCACACTCAATTTTCATTTTTTTTATTTCACTCTTTTTCTCCCGTAGTTGTGCGTTAATTCTTTCGACCGTCCTTTTCGGCACTTTTCTCACGTCTTTAAGAGGTCCCATGTAAGACTTCTCTTCGTAAAAATATTCGATAACTGCAGCAACGATAGATCTTGCCTGCGTATGCAGGATTTCGGAAGACATGTCATTTACCAAACTCAATATCAAACGGATATTATCAAACTATGGAACACATAGTCGAAGAGTGCCCACTGAGTGCCTTCCCCGAAGGATTGGCCGGTTTGCATAGCTCAAGTGAAGCTGGGCTGCAATGGCTTAGCGCCCTGGATTTAGCTCTATAAAGAGAGATCTATTTTTTTTTTTTTTTTTTAAATTTTAGTGTTTAGATTTTTACTTATACTGACTCAGGTGCTCTGCACCGCAGAATTTATTTTATTATTCTTAAACCATGGTGGCTGGCTGAATGAGCCATACGATATATATATACCAAACTCAATCAAAACTTCACCAAACTTCACAACACTATACTGACTTTTAAAACACCAGATCTCCGACCATGAACTGACTAAGGAGATACTATAGACAACGGCGGATATTACAACAACATATGAGTCACATAGGATGTGAGACCGAAAAGCGACCTTTGGAATGGTGAATACTCACCCCCAAGTAACGGCAGAACGTGCGTCATCAGAACACAGGCCGTATTAGCCTAAACAAAGTAAACCATTTAAATCTAACCAAAGTATAGTCGTGTGCAAATTTAATTTACATGTGAGTAACATTTTGTGAAAGGTGATTAAATGAAATTATGAATACGATATATTATGAAATAGAATACGGCATTTGTATCAATTTTAACTCTTGTCCCGCCTATAGTTTAATTTTTGACCTGGAATACTCAATATTATCGTATTAACACAGTTCTTGGACTTGATTTTCTTGTAATTTTCTGAATGTTTAAAAAATCGCATTTATATGACGATATATTGCGAAGTAACGAAAGTTGTAGGCCCGGAGCGGCCGGCTGAGGGTTGGTGAGGGGAAGGGGGGCCGCCCCGGCCGTCCTAATCCCTCAGCCGCCACCTCTGTTTAAACGGTGTCGTGCTAAATGGGTACAGTGGTAAATGGGTACAAGCGTCAAATGGGTACAGCTTGGGGTGACAGGTGTTTAATGACCGTTTGACGAGGGTTTGATGCGAAGGCCTTAAACAGAGGGAGTGCCAAATGGGTACACTACCTGCCTCGGCAGGGGCGGCGCGGCGGCGGCGGCAGCGGCCGGCCTCGGCCAGGGAGACACGGACACGGCGGGGGCTTACCACACATTAGAATACAGTACTTATAGTGTTTATGTGACCTAATAATCTCTTAACATTAATATAATGTCATTTTGCGAGTTCTGCAAAATTTTGTTAGGTAGGCTACTGTAGTTATCTTCATACCACTTACTTTACAGTCTTCTTCCATTTACTTTATTCTAGTGATTTTTTTTTTTTTTTTTTTTTTTTTTTTTTTTTTTTTTTAAGAAGACGTATCTGACACGATTTTCCACCCGCCCCGTGTGGTGAAATACTCCGGTTATCTCAACAGAGAGACACAGCGCTACATCACGGTCTGGCTGGGATACACCGTGTAGAACATCTATCACGGAATTCGTAACAAAGAAGTGTTTTATATTTGATTTCAAATCAAATCGTGGGTTGTGCTTTAAAAGAAACACCTTGTATTAGGCCTATACTCTTTCTTCGATTCAGACTGGCGGACGATGTAATAAGTATTTGTAGCATTTCTTAAAGAATATTATACTAGAGCAATCATGCCAAGGCTATTTAACAGTGTTTCTAACGAAGGAAAAAACTGCTTTTCATCGTGAATCACTCCCTATACAATTCAGACTAGATTAAGAAACTAATATTTTGCCGCGTCTTGAACTATATATATTCTGTATTATAATACGAGCAGTGTCTGAAACAATGTATTTCCCATGATTTCGAAATCTAGCGTGTAGATGCTGCTTAAACTTTGCATTTGAGAGTGTTCGATCCAAAAACAAGTTTAAAACAGCCCCAACCCCAGAAAAATAGTTTTCTTTCTTAAAAATTTGTCATTGCTTAATCTTTGGTTTATCCTAAACTACTCGTATAATACGATCAATGTCTGAAGGGATGTGTGTTCCACGATCTCGAAATCTAGCGGGTAGATTTTGCTTCAACTTTGCATTTAAGAGTGTTTTGGCCCAAAAATAAGTTTAGAAAGGCCTCAATTCAAGGAAAAATCAAATTTTGTCTAAATTTAAGTTTAAAAAATAATAATAATTAACATTGGTGTTAAATGGGTTGCTATTTTGGTAACGAAATAACAACGAAAGGTATACAAAAATAAAGGAACATTAATGTTAAGCAGACTTTTTGAAACAGCTGTTAATTGTGAAGTGGTATAATTGGTTGTTGAAGGAAATTAATACGGTAGCTCTATTACCGTGACACTATATTGAATTAAAACCGAGCCAGGCTCGGTTAACCTGGTATAGTACTGGGTTGTTGTTATCAAGGCAAGAAAATAGCAGCTTAAGGTATACAATAATTAAATAATGCTACTTTTAAGCGTTTGTTTTGAATAAAGTAACGTAGACTCAACGAGCAAGACTCGGTTTCCATTGTACTATCTAGATTCTAGAACATTGAGACTTAAGGGTTTAAACCATTTAATTTTTAACCCAAATTACAATTTATGAACGATTATTAGGTCTATTACCAGATATATGTATTCCATATTTGTTTACATTTATGATTATGGTTCTATGGCCTACCTCGGCGTGAAAATCTAATTTAAGCGGTTAGCCGGTTATTTTGCTACGGATAAAAATCAACATTTCTTATTCATCAAGGGCATACTCTTTTAAGTTAGCCAACTTTGTTTCCCGGAGGTCACCCTTAAAACGGCCATATACCAGGTCTCCCACACCCGTACTTTTAAAATTACTCCGTGGTAGTTCTACACTGTGTATCCCATCCGGACCGTGGTGTAGCGCTGTATCTCTCTGTTGAGATAACCGGAGTGTTTCACCAAGCGGGGCGGGTGGGAAACCGTGTCAGATACGTCTTCTTAAAAAATTTTTATCACTAGAATAAAGTAAATGGAAGAAGACTGTAAAGTAAGTGGTATGAAGATAACTACAGTAACCTACCTAACAAAATTTTGCAGAATTTCGCAAAATGACATTATATTAATGTTAAGAGATTATTAGGTCACATAAACACTATAAGTACTGTATTCTAATGTGTGGTAAGCCCCCGCCGTGTCCGTGTCTCCCTGGCCGAGGCCGGCCGCTGCCGCCGCCGTCCCTGTCGAGGCAGGTAGTGTACCCATTTGGCACTCCCTCTGTTTAAGGCCTTCGCATCAAACCCTCGTCAAACGGTCATTAAACACCTGTCACCCCAAGCTGTACCCATTTGACGCTTGTACCCATTTACCACTGTACCCATTTAGCATGCATTCGTTTAACCGGACTATAGTTACTAGTAACACATACATATCTTATGTCTTGTGAAGTCATCTTCATAAAGTGTCGGCGCGCGAGTGAAGACCACCTTAGACTGAAGTAAAATAAATCATGTGACGGTCCATTTGTGTTGTAGCCATTTTATGCACAACTAGTGATGGTTTATCAGCCATTCCATTGTTACGGACGGGACATCCTGAAGGATTAACAATTAACAATCAAGAAACCCATTATATATTTTGAACTCAAATTGAGCTTGTAAGCTGGCAGGTAGTGTCTACTAAAAACTGATTGAACACCATAAACCACATAATTTTTTGTAAACCTGTCAAGAACTTTTAAAGGCCCGTTACGGACGGGACGAAAAAGAGACAGGATAAAGTACATGAACTTCATGTAAAATTTTCTGTGAATTATACTGAAATTTAATTTTAAAGAATATGTGAAAGACACTTTCTGATCTTTATCTACTAATTCATAATGTAGGTTTGAACCTTGGTATCTTCATAATAATGTAAAAAATAAATAAACACAAGGTGCATGTTACGGACGGGACTCAGGATAATGTATAAAAGACATGAAAAAGCTACAAAAATTATTACTTTTAATTATCAGAGTAAATATAACAATACTTTATAGTATTTGAGCTTAACTAAGTGTCTCTGTGTGCCAATTAAGAATATAAGGGCCTATTTCACTCTTAAAAAATCTGTTTATTCACATTACAGATCGATTGTCTTTTCAAAATTATAAAATATTCTGTTTCCTGTCTCTTTTATTTCTGTTTCCTTTAATACTCTACATACTTCCACAAATTGAACAATAAATGATTTTGAGTGTTTCATCTTGAATAATGTATCGCTTTTTGTTCCACAAACAGAATTCATATGTATATAACCTCAACATTGTCATCTTCGTCAACACAGGTTTGGGTGATTCCTACATATTTCTGTCTTCCTCCCTTCTTCATGCTAACAAGTTCAATCAAAATAAATTGGCCTGCCTTCACCTCAATATTAGGCACAGGTTTAGCCAAGAGGTACTGTTCCTCGTTCTCAGAATCTGAATATACCTCTGAGTACCTCACCCGCTTCTGCTGAGCCATATTAGGCCTACTTGACTGAGGAGAGATGTAAAATTCATTCATTTCGCTGTCAGACTGGTTTGAATCTGTTTCTTCATTGTCCTCCCATAGTTTAGAATGAATTAACTCAGAATTGACAGTTCGTCCAGCAGCAATGCTTCCAGCATAACAAGTAGAAGCCCGAAAGTAATACTCCGACTGAATTTCCGGTATTGCCTGCACAGATGACCATCGAGATTTTACCAGCTCCTTAGACTCATTCACTTCTTGACTACCAATGAACATGATCTTTATTTTATCAGATGTACATACATTTTTGCAGCAGTTACAGAATTCTTCAGCTGAGGAGACATTTACCTGTCTGGTTATGACTTTTTCCCAGACTAACCTCTTCACTGTTCCGCCCACTCCACCAACTGCACCCTTCCCATGGGAAGTGGCGAAGAATGCCCATTCTCCATTGACTCCACAGGCTTCATAAAAAATGATAACTTAGACAGAGGGTCGCGCATCAACTGCGCGAAAAATTCCTTCGATTTGCATCAACTGCGCGAAAACCAAAAAGGGTCCCCCAAAAATGTGCATCGACTGCTCGAAGCCCGAGTCAGGTATACGGTAGTTGGCGGCGGAAGAAATCTCCTAGTTTACAGGTTCATCCCAACTTCCCATATCACAAAGTGTAGTCAAACTCTTGGCTTTGGCACTAGTGTTCGTAAATATTTAAGTGATTTTCTTAACTCCACTCCCCATGTTATTTTATTGGTTATTTCGGTCCGTTATGGGGTAGTTTTAAAGGGACAACATCACCCACGTTGCCTTGGATTTTGCGTAAATAGCCTACTGTATATGTTTTTTGAAAGTGTGCGATATTTTGTTGTTTGCTTTGTAAAAGTAGGCTCTCTTATATTTTTTGTAAAAAATAGTGGAATGATTTTGGATGTATATTTTTCTCGGAGAAATTTATCAGTGAAAGAGTATAAAATTTAATAGTAAAGGCCGGACACAGGTTCCAAAGAGTTTTTTAATCGTCGGAGTATGATAATATATCATCCGTATGGGAACTAGACTTAAATTCAAATACAAAAATTTATCCACCCATAATGGAAATGAACATTCCGCGGTAACCATGAAACTACTCCGTTTCATCAGGTGAACATATTTCCCATCAACAAATTTATCCTGCAAATTTAATTTTAATCTAATGTAAAATTATGTAATTTGCAAACATTTAAACAGTATGTTGTCTTATAATATGATATACTGAAATAGACCCACCACTTCGCGCAGTTAATCCACGTCTCTGATCGTCCCTTGGAGCGTTTCGCGCAGTTGATGAGTAGTGGCAAAGTGGGGCTGCTGGGACAGGTCAATGACCCCTGAGGAATGCTGACGTCACCAAGGTCATTGACGTCACGAATGACGTCATCGGTGACGTCATCAATGACGTCATAACTATGACGTCACACCTATGACGTCATACCTATGACGTCATGACGACGTCATCACCGCTGACGTCACCATAATGACGTCACTGACGTAATTAAGGTCAAGGTCACAAGGAAAATATAAAAAAAAATTTTTTGCACTTTTGTGGTTCCTCGTATTTCGATCTGGAGCTAAAATCCACGAAGAACCACAAAAGTGCAAAGAAAAATATTATTTCCCAGCGACCCGACCGAAAAACCTACCAAATGTGACGTACGGCATTCCTCAGAGGCCATTGACCTGAACCCCAGCAACCCCACTCTTAAAACTAAAAAATAAATAATTTTTATTTCCACTTACCCACTGGAGAAACTTGAAACCCAACTGGAAACAAAATTGCGAACAGCCGACGGTGGTGGTGTCATCACCGCTCGGGAGCCGGACGCCGACTGACCGGACAGCACCGTGCCGTCCAGGTACCAGGCCGCGTGGTGGGGGTAAAGTGGTCAGATGCGAAAAAATAAAAAAATTATTTTTTTCCAACAACTCATCCGAGTTTGTCCTTTTGCTGGACCTCCGTTACTTGGAGTGGAAATATTTGTCAAAAAAATAAATTTTTTTTTATTAATTCTTAAGTGACCTTGACACTTAGTCTGGAATTGGAGTCACCAGCGTTATTTTACTGGCAAAAGTTAGCTCGACTAAAAGTTTTTGAAACATTTTATCATCCATAGTGATGTTAGTGTCCCTTGAGTAAAATTTTGGATTATTCCTAAAGCAGCGTTTCATTTTTGTTCCCCAGCAACCCCACTCTTAAAACTAAAAAAATAAATAATTTTTATTTCCACTTACCCACTGGAGAAACCCGAAGCCCAACTGGAAACAAAATTGCAAACAGCCGACGGTGGTGGTGTCATCACCGCGCGGGAGCCGGACGCCGACTGACCGGACAGCACCGTGCCGTCCAGGTACCAGGCCGCGTGGTGGGGGTAAAGTGGTCAGATGCAAAAAAATAAAAAAAACTATTTTTTTCCAACAACTCATCCGAGTTTGTCCTTTTGCTGGACCTCAGTTACTTGGAGTGGAAATATTTGTCAAAAAAATTTTTTTTTATTAATTCTTAAGTGACCTTGACACTTAGTCTGGAATTGGAGTCACCAGCGTTATTTTACTGGCAAAAGTTAGCTCGTCTAAAAGTTTTTGAAACATTTTATCATCCATAGTGATTTTGGTGTCCCTTGAGTAAAATTTTGGATTATTCTTGAAGCAGCGTTTCATTTTTGTTAAAGTGGAAGTCTTGGACACCCTAACAGAATTATTTTGCTTGGCCAGCAAAAACTTTACTCTTAATAATTTTTCCCGCAAAGATTCAGCCATAGCTGTGTCTCACAGTAAGGTTTGTATAAAACTGAAACACTCAGTTAATTGTAGCACCTTAGCTGGAAGTAGTGGGGGAACAGGGCTGTAGTGGGGGGTATGAGTAGTGGTGGTGGTAACGCGGTCTGGTGTTGCTATGTCTAGAAACAGTTTGCTGCCAACTGCCCAAGTATTAACACGTACTGTGTGGAAAAATAACAGCGTGAATTGTACAAAAAATTAAGTCCAAGAAATATTTATTGTAAGACTAATAAAGAGGTATATCTAAAAAAGAAAAAATAATTTTGTACAAGACGGGCATGGTTCAGTTTTGCAGCTAAGTCCAAAACCCACCAGTGTAGAATAAAATTTAATCATGAGAGTAAAATATTTAAAAACATTTGGGAAAATATTAGTAGACTTGTAGAGCTAAATAAAAATTAATTTTGTAGCAAACAGGTAGCGATATATTTTGCTAAGTCATATAATAAGAGAGAATGATGTAAAAAAATTAAAATTTTACTCACAGAAAGTCCGGTAGCGTTGAGTTGCAGCGTATACCTTGTGTCGAGGAAGACGGCCGGCGAGTAACTGACTAGTATCGAGAGAGAGCCAAGACGGTAGACATGGGTTGGTTACATAAGTGTTACGTAATCCGCAAGCGACACTGGAGACAAAATTTAATTTTGTTCCCAACCAACACTGACTGTAGGCTGCGCTGAGAGAGACAAAATAAATTATTATTTTATACAACATATATCTTGGAGTGAAAATATTCTAAGTCCCGAAGCCCCCCCCCCCGGGGGGTGCCATACCCTAAGGCGCCATTGTGGCACTTTACCGCTGTCACGTATTGTATAATGAGATCCGGCTAGTTATGTATTCAGGTGTAGCTCTTGGGGATTGTCCAATGCCGCAAACAAGTACGTGTCGAGGTCCGTACGTGCCGAGGTCCGCCTGTTTACGTAACCAGGTCCGGTTCCCCCACTCCTGACCGGCTCAGCTTCGGTTCTCTGAGGCTTAGCTTCCTCGCAGTTGCTTTCAAACACTTCAGCTGAGTGGTTGAAGCTCTGCCCTACAGGATTCGCAATGTAATGTTGGCGCCGCATTATATTGGGAATTCTTTTCTAGTCTAAGGCATGGCATGTGTAGTGTTAGGAAATAATTTTATTTTGTGCTTGCTGCTTGGTGCTCGGTGTTGGTTGTGATTTAGTGAAAGTGTTGTGCAGTGAAAAATATTTTGTGTGTGCTAATGTTTCCACAGGTTGGTGTTAGTCTAAGTCTTGTGTTTAGAAAAATATTTCTTTGTATTAACCTTCCACAGGTTGTCCCCAAAATTAGTTTTTATAAATTTTTGGCTTCCTTAGCCTATGTAAATAGTTATACTGTTAGGTTTGAGGCTTAGAAGCCTCCGTAAAATTAAATTTTTTTCGAGGCTTAGCATGCCTCAAGAATTATTTTGTACCAACAATAGTATGACACTTAACGAGCCTGGGGGTTGGCCCCTGGGGATCCACCGTTAGGCCTTGTGCCAGCGGCGCTGCTGGACCTCATCACTCGTCACTGGCAACATACGGGTGGTTGGCATCCTTCAGCACGAAGTGTCGGCCCTGACACTGACCGGTACATTAGGCTTTATGTCAGTGCATTGCATTAGGCTTTATGTCAGTGTACTGGTTAAGATGGGGCCCAGGTCATGATTAGCATGACCTTATGATTCCCGTTAGGGGAACCAAAATTATTTAGCATGTTTCCCTTGTGGAAACTCAAAATTAAGTAAAAATTATTTATTTTTTGTAACATCAATCCCCCCTATGTTTAAGTTTTGTGTTGTAAAATATTTCTTTGTACTAATCTCCCACAGGTTGTCCCCAAGAAAAATATTTTCTAAATTCGTATATTGGAGGATTAGCCTCCGTAAATTGGCAGTTAAAGTGTTAGGTTTGAGGTTTAGAAGCCTCCGTAAAATAATTTCTTTTCGAGGTTTAGCATGCCTCAATAATTATTTTTTAACAACAGTAGTATGGCGCTTAACGAGCCTGGGGGTAGGCCCCTGGGGATCCACCCTTAGGTTTTCGGACCAAGGGCGCTGCTGGGCCTCATCACTCGTCACTGGCAACATACGGGTGGTTGGCACCCTTCAGCACGAAGCGCCGGGTCCTGACACTGTCCGGTACGTTAGGCTTTATGTCAGCGTATCGGTTAAGATGGGGCCCAGGTCATGATTAGCATGACCTTATGATTCCCGTTAGGGGAACCAAAATTATTGTAGCATGTTTCCCTTATGGAAACTCAAAATTAAGTAAAATAATTTTTTTGTTCACCTCCCCCTAAGTTGTGAGATTCCCCCGAGGCCTTTGACCGCCGGCGGTCTTAGGCCTCGGGGGAATTTCTTTTTAATTCTTGGATGACCTTGACCTACATTTGTGTGTGAATAAAAAATAAAAATTTTTTGTTCCACTTGTAGTCACAGTCAGCCAACACTTGGCGGATTTTTGTCAGAGTCCTGAGAGCTCGCAGGACTTAGAGCGATATGCGTAGAAGTGTTGGTTGTCTGAGCTGTGGTTAAAAATTTTATTTTATGTTCACACATAAGTAAGGGTAGCAGCCATCCAAGAGTTAGAGTCCTAGGGGTAGGTGACCCCCCCCCCCCCGGGGGAGGGTCCGACCGGTCGAGCCCCCCCCCCGAAACTTTTTTTTTCGGAAAATTTTTTGACCTTGACCAAAATTTTTTTGCTCCGGACGAAAAGTGTCCCCCCCCCCCGGGGAGGTGGAGGTGCCAAGCCAGTAGTGTGAAATTGTTACTCCCAGAACAAGTTAAAATAGTAGTGCTAAATTGTTACCGCAGATACAAATTTATTGTATCTTCAAACTTCTAATAGAGCTTAACACATTTAAATGTTGCTACTTCAAGGTAGCACCGTTTTGGTGCTACCTTTGGTGTACTATTTTTACATGTCCAAATTTGGTTTAGGTTTTTAAGCATTAATTTAAATACCTGTTTAATGTAAAACTAAGAAATACGTTTATATATATATGAATTCTTAACCAAACCTTAGTTTTAACATTAAACCGTATTTGGAAACTTCTAATTGAGCTTAACACATTTAAATGTTGCTACTTCAAGGTAGCACCGTTTTGGTCCTACCTTTGGTGTACTTCTTTTTACATGTCCAAATTTGCTTTAGGTTTTTAAACATCACTTTTAACTACCAGTTTAATGTAAATCTACGAAATATGTTTATATATATATATATATATATATATATATATATATATATATGAATTCTTTACCAAACCTTAGTTTTAACATTAAACCGTATTTGGAAACTCCTAATTGAGCTTAACACATTTAAATGTTGCTACTTAAAGGTAGCACCGTTTTGGTGCTACCTTTGGTGTACTATTTTTTACATGTCCAATTTTGCTTTAGGTTTTTAAACAACAGTTTTAACTACTGGTTAAATGTAAAACTACGAAATATGTTTATATATGAGCCTCTTCTGACTCAGAGACAAGTACTTGGCCCCGTTCCTGTCTGGCTGGCAACTTGTTGTAAACCTTCAACCCCATGTATAAGGGCTCTTTTTCTAAAAGTGACAGCCTGTGAACCGGATACTGCAGAAGCCCCTGATTCCTCGTATTATATCCGTGCTGCCAATGATGATCCTGCATCAGATGCTGGTTTGATCTGAGGAACATCACCAGCTCAAACACATACAAGGAAGGGAGTGTCAGTATCCCAAGCTGCTCAAACAAGGGTCTACATGAATCTCTGCTTCTGGCACCTGCAATCAGACGTATAGCTCTCTTCTGCATTTTAAACAAAATTTCTGTACTTTCTGTACTGGTTTAATGTAAAACTACGAAATATACAAAACCTTAGTTTTAACATTAAAGGTAATTTGGAAACTTCCAATTGGGCTTAACCTATTTAGTGTTGCTACTTAAAGGTAGCACCGTTTTGGTGCTACCTTTGGTGTACTATTTTCTACAATTGAGCTTAACCCATTTAAATGTTGCTACTTAAAGGTAGCACCGTTTTGGTGCTACCTTTGGTGTACTTTTTTTACAAGTCCAAATTTGCTTTAGGTTTTTAAACATCACTTTTAACTACCAGTTTAATGTAAAACTACAAAATATATATATATATATATATATATATATATATATATATATATATATATATATGAATTCTTAACCAAACCTTAGTTTTAACACTAAACCGTATTTGAAAACCGTATTTAAACCGTATATTTTATTGAAAACTCCTAATTGAGCTTAACACATTTAAATATTGCTACTTAAAGGTAGCACCGTTTTGGTGCTACCTTTGGTGTACTATTTTTTACATGTCCAATTTTGCTTTAGGTTTTTAAACAACAGTTTTAACTACCGGTTAAATGTAAAACTACGAAATATGTTTATTTATGAGCCTCTTCTGACTCAGAGACAAGTACTTGGCCCCATTCCTGTCCATTATTAGGTATACTGAGGCTTTATGTTTTTAAACAAGACTTTTAACTACTGGTTTAATGTAGAACTACGAAATATGTTTATATATGAGCCTATGCTGACTCAGTGACAAGTACTTGGCCCCGTTCCTGTCCATCATTAAGTGTACTGAGGCTTTAACTTAACAAAACCTTAGTTTTAACATTAAAGGTAGTTTGGAAACTTCCAATTGGGCTTAACCTATTTACATGTTGCTACTTAAAGGTAGCACCGTTCTGGTGCTACCTTTGGTGTACTATTTTCTACATGTGCAATTTTGCTTTAGGTTTTTAAACAACATTTTTAACTACTGGTTTAATGTAAAACTACAAAATATGTTTATATACATGATAACTTAACAAAACCTTAGTTTTAACATTGAAGGTAATTTGGGAACTTTTAATTGAGCTTAAAACATTTAAATGTTGCTAATTAGAGGTAGCACCGTTTTGGTGCTACCTTTGGTGTACTATTTCTTCCTTGTCAATTTTGCTTAAAGTTTTTAAACAACACTTTTAACTAAGGGTTTAATGTTAAAGTATGAAACAACACTTTTAACTACGGGTTCAATGTTAAAGTACGAAATATGTTTATATATAAGCCTCTGCTGACTCAGAGACAAGTAATTGGCCCTGTTCCTGTCCATAATTAAATGTACTGAGGCTTTACGTTTTTAAACAAGACTTTTAACTACTGGTTTAATGCAAAACTACGAAATTTGTATATATATATATATATATATATATATATATATATATATATATATATATATATGAGCCTATGCTTGACGCAGAGACAGGTACTTGGTCTTGTTCCTATCCCTAATTAAGTGTACTGAGGCTGTAGGTTTTTAAACAAAACACTTTTAACTTCTGGTTTAATGTAAAACTACGAAATATGTTTTTATAAATGAAATCTTAACAAAACCTTAGTTATAACATTGAATTAATTTGGGAAATTTTAATTGAGCTTAAACCATTTAAATGTTGCTAATTAAAGGTAGCACTGTTTCGGTGCTACCTTTGGTGTACTATTTCTTCCTTGTCAATTTTGCTTAAAGTTTTTAAACAACACATTTAACTACATGTTTAAATTTAAAGTACGAAATATGTTTATATATGACCCTCTGTTAACTCAGAGACAAGTACTTGACCCCGTTCCTGTCCATTATTAAGTGTACTGAGGCTTTATGTCTTTAAACAAGACTTAAATGTAGTTTTACATTAAACTACTGGTTTAATGTAAAAGTACAAAATATGTTTATATACATGATAACTTCACAAAACCTTAGTTTTAACATTAAAGGTAATTTTGTTTGTTATCTACATGAATTATTAACAAAATTTTAGTTTTAACTTTAATGATGATATAGGAATTTCTATTTCTTTGTTTTGCTAGATATTGTACTACCGTTTTAATGCTACCTTTAATGTACTATTTAATAGCATTTTTATGTGTAAATTTTAACATAATTAGTTTTATATTTGATTTTATTATTGTTTGGAACACTTGTTATGTGTTGTAGTCAAGCAAGTCTTATTTTGGTATAAAAAATAATTATCTTTAGCACATGTATGTAAAGCTAATTTTTTAAGTTTAATTTATTAAATAAATGTGGTATTAATGTAAAATATATTAAAAAATCAGTTAAATAAAATTCTACAGGAAATTGTCAACAAATTTAAAATGTATCATATTACTGTTAAATGTGCAGTATTTTCCTTCATTTTCACATGCCCAGTTGCGCTTCATCATTTGTGAAAGTGGTTTGTTGAGTGTGCCCTTATTATTGACATCCGCAAAAAAAAAATTGTTCAAATTTCACATACAATTGTGTATGCGCAGTAGTACTTGTCTACTGCGCATGCGCAGAAGGTTTCCACCACTCTTCGTCGGGTATATAAGCAGCTTGGTTAGCCATGCATTTCATTGTTTGGCGAACTTTTGCCAAGTGAACATCTTATTCACAACTTCGGTTATTCCGGATATTTAAAAGGTGTATGCTATTTTTGTTACATTTGACTTCAATATGTCTAAACTGCAGTGTTACATGTTTGATAGTAAACCTGTAGCTGTATTATTTGATCGTGAAAACAATCCATGGTTTAAGGCTAATGATTTATCAGAAATTCTAGAATATAAAAGACCGCGACAAGCAATAAATGATCTAGTTAAGGAAAAATATAAAAAGTTATTTAAAGATATTGATGGAAACAGTTTAGTGCTACCCTCTAACTTTCAAAAAAGTACCATATTCATCAATGAACCAGGTTTATATTCCTTAATTTTATCGTCTAAGATGAAATTAGCTAAGCGCTTTCAAGATTGGGTGTTTGAAGAAATACTACCATCAATTCGCAAGTATGGCGAGTATAAACTAAAAAGAGAAAACCTTAAGTTGACTCACTCCTTACGTAAAGCGTTGTCAAATAATCAGAAACTAATTGAAACGTTAATTGATCAAATACCTAAAGTTGCTGTTATACCTGATGATATGGATTTAAAACATATCTTTTGTGTATTGGAAAAGGACACATACTATGAAAAGTATGGAGTAATGGAGTACAAGTGCATTCGTACAGAGAGGAGACGATATAAAAGAGCACTGAAAAGAGCAAAGGAAGATGGTTTTGTACCAAGTTTTACAAGATATCCTGTACCAAACAGTATAAATATCTTTAATAAAGCTAAGGAGGTTATGAATACTTATGGTATGCATTACGAATGTTCTTTGAATAACATACTGACCCCCCATAATTTTGTAAATATTGTAAAAATTATTCTTAATGAATAAACTGTATGAATGTATGCATGAATGTGGGACTTATTAGATTGAGAAGTTAAGGTATTAACTTTAGCTACTCATTTGAAAAGTCTGGTGTGAATGAAGGTCACTGGCGCGGTTGACTAAAAGACCCCTAAACCATGTGTGTGTGTGTGTGTGTGTGTGTGTGTGTGTGTGTGTGTGTGTGTGTGTGTGTGTGTGTGTGTGTGTGTGTGTGTGTGTGTGTGTGTGTGTGTGTGTGTGTGTGTGTGTGTGTGTGTGTGTGTGTGTGTGTGTGTGTGTGTGTGTGTGTGTGTGTGTGTGTGTGTGTGTGTGTGTGTGTGTGTGTGTGTGTGTGTGTGTGTGTGTGTGTGTGTGTGTGTGTGTGTGTGTGTGTGTGTGTGTGTGTGTGTGTGTGTGTGTGTGTGTGTGTGTGTGTGTGTGTGTGTGTGTGTGTGTGTGTGTGTGTGTGTGTGTGTGTGTGTGTGTGTGTGTGTGTGTGTGTGTGTGTGTGTGTGTGTGTGTGTGTGTGTGTGTGTGTGTGTGTGTGTGTGTGTGTGTGTGTGTGTGTGTGTGTGTGTGTGTGTGTGTGTGTGTGTGTGTGTGTGTGTGTGTGTGTGTGTGTGTGTGTGTGTGTGTGTGTGTGTGTGTGTGTGTGTGTGTGTGTGTGTGTGTGTGTGTGTGTGTGTGTGTGTGTGTGTGTGTGTGTGTGTGTGTGTGTGTGTGTGTGTGTGTGTGTGTGTGTGTGTGTGTGTGTGTGTGTGTGTGTGTGTGTGTGTGTGTGTGTGTGTGTGTGTGTGTGTGTGTGTGTGTGTGTGTGTGTGTGTGTGTGTGTGTGTGTGTGTGTGTGTGTGTGTGTGTGTGTGTGTGTGTGTGTGTGTGTGTGTGTGTGTGTGTGTGTGTGTGTGTGTGTGTGTGTGTGTGTGTGTGTGTGTGTGTGTGTGTGTGTGTGTGTGTGTGTGTGTGTGTGTGTGTGTGTGTGTGTGTGTGTGTGTGTGTGTGTGTGTGTGTGTGTGTGTGTGTGTGTGTGTGTGTGTGTGTGTGTGTGTGTGTGTGTGTGTGTGTGTGTGTGTGTGTGTGTGTGTGTGTGTGTGTGTGTGTGTGTGTGTGTGTGTGTGTGTGTGTGTGTGTGTGTGTGTGTGTGTGTGTGTGTGTGTGTGTGTGTGTGTGTGTGTGTGTGTGTGTGTGTGTGTGTGTGTGTGTGTGTGTGTGTGTGTGTGTGTGTGTGTGTGTGTGTGTGTGTGTGTGTGTGTGTGTGTGTGTGTGTGTGTGTGTGTGTGTGTGTGTGTGTGTGTGTGTGTGTGAATGTGTGTGTGAATGTGTGGAAAACGACGTACACCCACCTCCTCGCGGTGTTTTCTGGGTAACGCTAAGAGGTGTACAACCAATGTATTGTAAACCACATGAATTAATCTAATTGTATTTTTTAAATATACATTCATAGGTATATACAATAATAACATTGATTTAAATTAAACAAATTTAAAAGCATTTTAAATGCATACAATTTATAATTGTTGTCGCAAAAACACCTCGTGCTTTACTAAAAATAGATGAAAACGATATAATGTATGTATAAAATATATATACAAATATGAGTCTTTTAATTAATGGAGCTAGAAAAAATAAAGATAGCATTAAATTAGTGTTATCATGAAATTTGTTTGTAGAACAATAAGTTTTTCTTCATAATTATAGGTTAATATATACAAAAAAATATAGAACCTGATTCCCTTATTCGCAATAAACACTTATCTTTAAGATACAAATGCGGGTAGCACTGAATCAGTGGTACCTTTAAATAATGTGAAAAGCCTTATATTTGGGAAAAAATTATACATTTGCCTAAATAATACAATTTACATGTTTTCCTTCAAACTAACTTTTTAACATACCGATTTTGAACCATAAAAATGTTTTATATACTGGTTTTAAGACCTATATTTAGGTAACACTAAATTAGAGCTACCATTAAGTTAATAAAATAGCAACATACATTTATAATTATATTTTATTATTTAATTATTAAATATATTTAATTTATTCAATATTTATTTGACTGACTTTTTTACAGTAAAAATAAGTATAAAAACACAAAATCTGAAACAAATCAGTCATTTTAATTTTAATGTAAAATAATAAAAGCTCAAAACTTAATACATTTTTCAAAATTAAACAAACTATCGGTGTTATCTTGAAATATTTATAGAAATTATAATATAGTATGGTTTTATTAATATAAACCAAATGGAATTCATCCTTATTCTACACATAACGGTAAAACCAATCATTCTGAACCTTAATGCTTAGAACTATGACATATTGTCTTTATTTCAAGATACAGCTCAACCTTTCATTATAAATCTTGTTAATTTTTTAAATAATATAATAAAAATATAAAACACATTAACTTTTAGCGAATTTATTAATAGGGAATACGCTATCACAATATTAGTCATGATAAGACCTAAGCCCGGGACCATGATACTTTTTCATTTTGAGATCTCTAGAAGCCAAAAACACCATTTGTTCAATTTGATATATATATATATATATATATATATATATATATATATATATATATATATATATATGTATGTATGTATGTGTCCATGAACACGATAAATTTTGATCGGAACCTTAAATTGAATTTATCCTTATTCTACACATAACGGTAAAACCATTCATTCTGAACCTTAATGCTTAGAACTCTGACATATTGTCTTTATTTCAAGATACAGCTCAACCTTTCATTATAAATCCTGTTAATTGTTTAAATAATATAATAAAAATATAAAACACATCAACTTTTAGCGAATTTACCAATAGGGAATACGCTATCACGGTATTAGTCATGATAAGACCTAAGCCCGGGACCATGATACTTTTTCATTTTGGATCTCTAGAAGCCAAAAAACACCGTTTGTTCAATTTGATATATATATATGTATGTATGTATGTGTCTATGAACACGATAACTTTTGAATGGAACCTCTGATTTTGATGAAATTTGGTACAAGGGTGTAAGCCAACATCTACTTTTAATTGAGTTTGCAAACTATAATGATCGGACCATAGGAACGAGGTTTTTGAAATTTGGTACAAGGGTGTAAGCCAGCATCTACTTTTAATTGAGTTTGCGAACCATAATGATCGGACCATAGGAACGAGGTTTTATGGGGTTTCTAAAGGGTTAAAATTGGGTTTTTGGTTTTTTTTATTTTTTATTTATAAAATTCAACAATTTTAACGTTAACCATTTAAAAGAGCTTAAAAACAAACAATTTAGTATTTTGAATTTTTACCTAACTTAAATGGTTATTCAGAAAATCCAAACACTATGTTTCCCATGTTATTCTTATGGGAAATCAACAAAACCTTTTATCTTGCTTATTTATTGAAATATCTTGATAAACTTGGTATGTACATTAATTAGGAAGCGTTTAACTTATATCTGCTTATAAAACGCATATGGCGGCAAACCTACGTACTCAGCCATATGGGACGGCACAAGGTGCAAGTACAGACTAGACACCTGGAGGTTTATAGTCCGCCTGTTATGAGTTTTTAAAAATGGGGAGGAGGGAAGGAATAAGGATGGGGAAGGAATAGGGTGTAGGGTGGGGGAAGGGTAGTTTGCTTATTAAACCACTTGCGCTGTAAAATAGCCTCCAACATCCACACCTTGTTCGTAGCACTCCTTTATTGTTTGTGCCCACTGCCGCATGCGGTCTCTATCGTTTGGTGTTACAAGAAAAGAATTACAATCATCATACAATATAAAGGAGCCGATTCGTACGTAAGATCCTGAGTCCAACCATTTATGAGCTTCAGACATGAATTTATCTATTGTATCGAATGGGGATTGTGGATCAATTGCTATAACTTTGAGTTCTTCATTAATTTCAACGGTATAATCATCATCTTCATCATCATCTTCACTGTCACTGTCGTTATTTAAAGTGTCTTCAGGTTGTTCAAAAACATCAGAAATTTCGGAGGAATTGAAATTTTCATTGAGACGAGGAGGCATTTGAAGCAAGTAATATTGTAAACAGCAGAGATGAAACAACAAGAGTGGCTTGTGGAAGCGGAATGAAAAAGTGAACAACGCTCGCTCAGCTTTTATAACGGTATGCTAATTAGAGGGGTAACAGCTAGCCGTGACCGATTATTAACCCGGGAGGTGGGGGGAAAACAAGGAGAGGGGGTATTTATGTTTGTGAGGGGGTAACAATAGTTTTTTTAATTAAATAGGTTTACTTATTTGGTTGTAGCTTTATTTAGCCTAGGAAATAACTTAATATAGAAATTTTAGCTTTTCTCGTCTTATATTTACAATCGGAGAGTTAAATTGTATGTTCGGAATAATGATTCAAGTTCCAAAACTATATGATTTAAGTTCCAGAAATAGTATATTGTCTGCTTTATAAGTAGAGTAAAAAGGACTACATTTAATTTAAACAAAGAAAAGTGAATGATAATAGCACAAATTTGTTTGTAAAAAGAAGTGTTTCCGCTTTAAATTTAATAAAATGAAAATTTAAAGGGAAACGATTAAGAGGTAAGCTGGGTTTACAGAATAAAGACTATATCCCATGATTACATGCATTCATTTTCCAAAAATTGGTGTCTAAATTCCCACATGTAGACTAAATTTAATGTAAATACACAATAAAACAATAAGATAATTGAATTAATATATTTTATTTAAAAGTGGCATCAAAATAATGCTACCTTAATGTAACTATGAATATAATACCCCCGTCGCAGCAGACCTGCTTACTCAGCAAATTTCCAATAGAATTTTGATATATTTTGTATTTTCTCATAAAATCCATGGGGGTTTAAAGTATGTAGGTTTGCTGCCATATGGGTTTTGTTGGTAAATATAAGTTAAACCCTACCTAGTGAATGTACATACCAAATTTTATCACGTTATGGTGTTCTTTTTAACTTTTTCATAAAACCCATATGGCTGAGTACGTAGGTTTGCCGCCATATGCGTTTTATAAGCAGATATAAGTTAAACGCTTCCTAATTAATGTACATACCAAGTTTATCAAGATATTTCAATAAATAAGCAAGATAAAACTTTTTGTTGATTTCCATAAGAATAACATGGAAAACATAGTGTTTGGACTTTCTGAATAACCATTTAAGTTAGGTAAAAATTCAAAATAATAAATTGTTTGTTTTTAAGCTCTTTTAAATGGTTAAAGTTAAAATTGTTGAATTTTATAAATAAAAAATAAAAAAAACCAAAAACCCAATTTTAACCCTTTAGAAACCCCATAAAACCTCGTTCCTATGGTCCGATCATTATGGTTCGCAAACTCAATTAAAAGTAGATGCTGGCTTACACCCTTGTACCAAATTTCAAAAACCTCGTTCCTATGGTCCGATCATTATAGTTTGCAAACTCAATTAAAAGTAGATGTTGGCTTACACCCTTGTACCAAATTTCATCAAAATCAGAGGTTCCATTCAAAAGTTATCGTGTTCATAGACACATACATACATACATATATATATATATATCAAATTGAACAAACGGTGTTTTTTGGCTTCTAGAGATCCAAAATGAAAAAGTATCATGGTCCCGGGCTTAGGTCTTATCATGACTAATACCGTGATAGCGTATTCCCTATTGGTAAATTCGCTAAAAGTTGATGTGTTTTATATTTTTATTATATTATTTAAACAATTAACAGGATTTATAATGAAAGGTTGAGCTGTATCTTGAAATAAAGACAATATGTCAGAGTTCTAAGCATTAAGGTTCAGAATGAATGGTTTTACCGTTATGTGTAGAATAAGGATAAATTCAATTTAAGGTTCCGATCAAAATTTATCGTGTTCATGGACACATACATACATATATATATATATATATATATATATATATATATATATATATATATATCAAATTGAACAAATGGTGTTTTTGGCTTCTAGAGATCTCAAAATGAAAAAGTATCATGGTCCCGGGCTTAGGTCTTATCATGACTAATATTGTGATAGCGTATTCCCTATTAATAAATTCGCTAAAAGTTAATGTGTTTTATATTTTTATTATATTATTTAAAAAATTAACAAGATTTATAATGAAAGGTTGAGCTGTATCTTGAAATAAAGACAATATGTCATAGTTCTAAGCATTAAGGTTCAGAATGATTGGTTTTACCGTTATGTGTAGAATAAGGATGAATTCCATTTGGTTTATATTAATAAAACCATACTATATTATAATTTCTATAAATATTTCAAGATAACACCGATAGTTTGTTTAATTTTGAAAAATGTATTAAGTTTTGAGCTTTTATTATTTTACATTAAAATTAAAATGACTGATTTGTTTCAGATTTTGTGTTTTTATACTTATTTTTACTGTAAAAAAGTCAGTCAAATAAATATTGAATAAATTAAATATATTTAATAATTAAATAATAAAATATAATTATAAATGTATGTTGCTATTTTATTAACTTAATGGTAGCTCTAATTTAGTGTTACCTAAATATAGGTCTTAAAACCAGTATATAAAACATTTTTATGGTTCAAAATCGGTATGTTAAAAAGTTAGTTTGAAGGAAAACATGTAAATTGTATTATTTAGGCAAATGTATAATTTTTTCCCAAATATAAGGCTTTTCACATTATTTAAAGGTACCACTGATTCAGTGCTACCCGCATTTGTATCTTAAAGATAAGTGTTTATTGCGAATAAGGGAATCAGGTTCTATATTTTTTT